>JASPKZ010005305.1:1067500-1085834 GCA_030220185.1 Diploptera punctata | reverse complement strand
ACAATCCACATGTGGTCCATCACAGAGGTCGAGTCGAAACGTCTCTTTCTTCGCACCGACCTTTCAACACATCTTGCAAACTTGCAAACCGTCTATAGTCCTTCAACTTGTCTCCGATTCCGATTGAGGCTCTTTCCACTTTTCAAGCGGGTGCCCTTTTACCCGCCGGCTTGCTGGCCTTCACATCACTTGTCCATCACCGAGGTCAGTCCGAAACGCCTCCTTTCTTTCCGCACCGACCTTTCAACACACTCTTGCACCGTTCTAAATAGTCTTCCACAAACTTGTCTCCGATTCCGATTGGAGGCCTTTCCTTCCTTCCACCTTCAGCGGTTGCCCTTTTACACCAGGCCGGCTGCGGCCCTTCACATCCCTGTGCCATCAAGAGGTCACGAGTTCGGAACGGGTCTCTTTCTTCCGCACACCGACCTTTCAACACATCTTGCCCGTGTCTATAGTCTTCAAACTTGTCTCCGATGTCTCCGTTCGATTGAGGCTCTTCCACTTTTCACAGCGGTTGCCCTTTACCGATAACCAGTCCGGCGGCTGGCCCTTCACACCACATGTGTCAATCACAGAGGTACAGTCGACACGCGTCTCTTTCTACCGCAACCGACCTTTCAATCACATCTTGCAACAATCCGTTTCTATCGTCTTCAAACTTGTCTCTCCGATTCCGATTGGAGGCTCTTTCCCCACTTTTTTCACACAGCGTTTGCCCTTTTACCAGCCGGCTTTCTGGCCCTTCACATCCTCCCACATTGGTCCATCACAGAGGTCATTCGAACGTCTCTTCCTCTTTCTTTTCTTCCGCACCGACCTTTCACAACACATCTGCCAACCGTTTCTATAGTCCTCAAACTTGTCTCCCGATTCCGATTGAGGCTCTTTCCACTTTTCAGTCGCGTTTCCCCTTTTAAACCAGCCGGCCTGCTGGCCCTTCACATCCACATGTGTCCCATCACAGAGGTCAGAGTCGAAGTCTTTTCTTTTCCTCCCAACCGACCATTTCAACACAATCTGCAACCGTTCTATATTCTTCAAAACTTGTCTTCCGATTCCGATTGAGGCTCTTTCCACTTTTCACAGCGGTTGCCCTTTTAAACCCAACCAAGGCTGGCTGGCCCTTCACATCCCCATGGTGTCCATCACAGAGGTCAGTCGAACGTCTCTTTCCTTTCTTCCGCCCCGACCTTCCCACACATTCTTCGCATCTTTGCAGCCGTTCTATAGTCTTCAAACTTGGCCTCCGATTTCCGATTGCAGGCTCTTTCCACTTTTCCGCGGTTGCCCTTTTTACCAGCCGGCTGCTTGGCACTTGTCACATCCACATTTGTCGCATCACAGAGGTCGTCGAACTCTCTTTCTTTTTCTTCTTCCGCACCGACCTTTCAACACATCTTTGCAAACCGTCATATCTTCAAAAAACTTGTCTCCGATTCCGATTGATCACTCATTTCCCTCACTTTTCAGCGGTTCCCTTTAAACCAGCCGGCTGCTGGCCCTTCCATCCCATGTGTCCATCACAGAAGTCTTCCGAACGTCTCTTTCTTCTTCCGCACCGACCTTTCAACACATCTTGCAACCGTTCTATAGTCTTCAAACTTGTCTCCGATTCCGATTGAGGCTCTTTTCCACTTTTCAGCGGTTGCCCTTTACCATCCGGCTGCTGGCCCTTCACATCCACATGTGTCCATCACAGAGGTCAGTCGAACGTCTCTTTCTTCCGCACCGACCTTTCAACACATCTTGCAACCGTTCTATATGCTTCAAACTTGTCCTCCGATTCCGATTGAGGCTCTTTCCACTTTTCAGCGGTTGTGCCCTTTTACCAGCCGGCTGCTGGCCCTTCACATCCACATGTGTCCATCACAGAGGTCAGTCGAACGTCTCTTTCTTCCGCACCGACCTTTCAACACATCTTGCACCGTTCTATAGTCTTCAAACTTGTCTCCGATTCCGATTGAGGCTCTTTCCACTTTTCAGCGGTTGCCCTTTTACCAGCCGGCTGCTGGCCCTTCACATCCACATGTGTCCATCACAGAGGTCAGTCGAACGTCTCTTTCTTCCGCACCGACCTTTCAACACATCTTGCACCGTTCTATAGTCTTCAAACTTGTCTCCGATTCCGATTGAGGCTCTTTCCACTTTTCAGCGGTTGCCCTTTTACCAGCCGGCTGCTGGCCCTTCACATCCACATGTGTCCATCACAGAGGTCAGTCGAACGTCTCTTTCTTTCTTCCGCACCGACCTTTCAACACATCTTGCACCGTTCTATAGTCTTCAAACTTGTCTCCGATTCCGATTGAGGCTCTTTCCACTTTTCAGCGGTTGCCCTTTTAACCAGCCGGCTGCTGGCCCTTCACATCCACATGTGTCCATCACAGAGGTCAGTCGAACGTCTCTTTCTTTCCGCACCGACCTTTCAACACATCTTGCAACCGTTTCTATAGTCTTTTCAAACTTGTCTCCGATTCCGATTGAGGCCTCTTTCCACTTTTCCAGCGGTTGCCCTTTTACCAGCCGGCTGCTGGCCCTTCACATCCACATGTGTCCATCACAGAGGTCACGTCGAACGTTCTCTTTCTTCCGCACCGACCTTTCAACACCATCTTGGCACCGTTCTATAGTCTTCAAACTTGTCTCCGATTCCGATTGAGGCTCTTTCCACTTTTCAGCGGTTGCCCTTTTACCAGCCGGCTGCTGGCCTTCACAATCCACATGTGTCCATCACAGAGGTCAGTCGAACGTCTCTTTCTTTTCCGCACCGACCTTTCAACACATCTTGCACCGTTCTATAGTCTTCAAACTTGTCTCCGATTCCGATTGAGGCTCTTTCCACTTTTCAGCGGTTGCCCTTTTACCAGCCGGCTGCTGGCCCTTCACATCCACATGTGTCCATCACAGAGGTCAGTCGAACGTCTCTTTCTTCCGCACCGACCTTTCAACACATCTTGCACCGTTCTATAGTCTTCAAACTTGTCTCCGATTCCGATTGAGGCTCTTTCCACTTTTCAGCGGTTGCCCTTTACCAGCCGCGCTGCTGGCCCTTCACATCCACATGTGTCCATCACAGAGGTCAGTCGAACGTCTCTTTCTTCCGCACCGACCTTTCAACACATCTTGCACCGTTCTATAGTCTTCAAACTTGTCTCCGATTCCGATTGAGGCTCTTTCCACTTTTCAGCGGTTGCCCTTTTACCAGCCGGCTGCTGGCCCTTCACATCCACATGTGTCCATCACAGAGGTCAGTCGAACGTCTCTTTCTTCCGCACCGACCTTTCAACACATCTTGCACCGTTCTATAGTCTTCAAACTTGTCTCCGATTCCGATTGAGGCTCTTTCCACTTTTCAGCGGTTGCCCTTTTACCAGCCGGCTGCTGGCCCTTCACATCCACATGTGTCCATCACAGAGGTCAGTCGAACGTCTCTTTCTTCCGCACCGACCTTTCAACACATCTTGCACCGTTCTATAGTCTTCAAACTTGTCTCCGATTCCGATTGAGGCTCTTTCCACTTTTCAGCGGTTGCCCTTTTACCAGCCGGCTGCTGGCCCTTCACATCCACATGTGTCCATCACAGAGGTCAGTCGAACGTCTCTTTCTTCCGCACCGACCTTTCAACACATCTTGCACCGTTCTATAGTCTTCAAACTTGTCTCCGATTCCGATTGAGGCTCTTTCCACTTTTCAGCGGTTGCCCTTTTACCAGCCGGCTGCTGGCCCTTCACATCCACATGTGTCCATCACAGAGGTCAGTCGAACGTCTCTTTCTTCCGCACCGACCTTTCAACACATCTTGCACCGACGTTCTATAGTCTTCAAACTTGTCTCCGATTCCGATTGAGGCTCTTTCCACTTTTCAGCAGCGGTTGCCCTTTTACCAGCCGGCTGCTGGCCCTTCACATCCACATGTGTCCATCACAGAGGTCAGTCGAACGTCTCTTTCTTCCGCACCGACCTTTCAACACATCTTGCACCGTTCTATAGTCTTCAAACTTGTCTCCGATTCCGATTGAGGCTCTTTCCACTTTTCAGCGGTTGCCCTTTTACCAGCCGGCTGCTGGCCCTTCACATCCACATGTGTCCATCACAGAGGTCAGTCGAACGTCTCTTTCTTCCGCACCGACCTTTCAACACATCTTGCACCGTTCTATAGTCTTCAAACTTGTCTCCGATTCCGATTGAGGCTCTTTCCACTTTTCAGCGGTTGCCCTTTTACCAGCCGGCTGCTGGCCCTTCACATCCACATGTGTCCATCACAGAGGTCAGTCGAACGTCTCTTTCTTCCGCACCGACCTTTCAACACATCTTGCACCGTTCTATAGTCTTCAAACTTGTCTCCGATTCCGATTGAGGCTCTTTCCACTTTTCAGCGGTTGCCCTTTTACCAGCCGGCTGCTGGCCCTTCAGATCCACATGTGTCCATCACAGAGGTCAGTCGAACGTCTCTTTCTTCCGCACCGACCTTTCAACACATCTTGCACCGTTCTATAGTCTTCAAACTTGTCTCCGATTCCGATTGAGGCTCTTTCCACTTTTCAGCGGTTGCCCTTTTACCAGCCGGCTGCTGGCCCTTCACATCCACATGTGTCCATCACAGAGGTCAGTCGAACGTCTCTTTCTTCCGCACCGACCTTTCAACACATCTTGCACCGTTCTATAGTCTTCAAACTTGTCTCCGATTCCGATTGAGGCTCTTTCCACTTTTCAGCGGTTGCCCTTTTACCAGCCGGCTGCTGGCCCTTCACATCCACATGTGTCCATCACAGAGGTCAGTCGAACGTCTCTTTCTTCCGCACCGACCTTTCAACACATCTTGCACCGTTCTATAGTCTTCAAACTTGTCTCCGATTCCGATTGAGGCTCTTTCCACTTTTCAGCGGTTGCCCTTTTACCAGCCGGCTGCTGGCCCTTCACATCCACATGTGTCCATCACAGAGGTCAGTCGAACGTCTCTTTCTTCCGCACCGACCTTTCAACACATCTTGCACCGTTCTATAGTCTTCAAACTCGTCTCCGATTCCGATTGAGGCTCTTTCCACTTTTCAGCGGTTGCCCTTTTACCAGCCGGCTGCTGGCCCTTCACATCCACATGTGTCCATCACAGAGGTCAGTCGAACGTCTCTTTCTTCCGCAGCCGACCTTCAACACATCTTGCACCGTTTCTAATAGTCTTCAAACTCGTCTCCGATTCCGATTGAGGCTCTTTCCACTTTTCAGCGGTTGCCCTTTTACCAGCCGGCTGCTGGCCCTTCACATCCACATGTGTCCATCACAGAGGTAGATGATCAACAGCCAGTGTAGGGGTGACATGTGGTTAGCATGTCGAGTCCCCCAGCCGTTATAGCTGGTTTCTCAACCTGGAGCCGCTACTTATCGTAGCTACCCAATTGCCTCACGATGCTGGATGGGCACCGGTCCCATACTGGCCGAAATACCATGAGAAAATTTCTTCCCCCATGGAGACTCGAACCAGCGCAAGTCCCGTAGCTCTGCGCCAAGGCTTCCTACCTTAACCGCTCGGCTACGGCGCGGGACCAAACTTGTCTCAGATTCTTGTTATTGTTACCCTTGTTGGTGGTGGTGTTCCAAATTCAACCATCCAACGTCGTTGCACTTCCAACAACATTCTCCACTTTCCAATAACATTTCAGTATCCACTTACGTTCATCGAATGATAATCTCGCCGCCATTGTTGTTTATAAAGACGTGAAGATCGATGAACTTGTTGCTATGCTTTTCCAGTGCCTTGTGGATCATACACAACAGAAATAGTATTTCTGTCTCATTTCGTTGCTGAGAAATAACGTTTCAAAGAGTGTATACATCAATTTGGGACACTCTGTATTTAAAGTAACGAGATTGGTAAATAAAGTGCAGTGTGGATGTTAAGTAGGTAGGGGTGAGAATGATCATTGTAATGGCATTTTGTCCACACAGTGATGCACTTTGCCAGATCACTTTCTAACAGGCGTTGATTGTCGCGTGTAATCCAAACGTGTGGTTAATTGTGAAATGGGTTTCGCAATCAGCGTACAAAATCTACTCTACAAATACTTTTGGCTTCCAAAGCGTACAAAAATGTGTACTTTTAGTTTGTGCTGATGATGTAGTAGGCGATATTGGAAGATACAGTAAGGGCCAACATGCACACTCTAGTAACACTAAGAAACTGGAACTGCAAGTAAATGTCAATAAACTTAAATGCTTGTTCACACATAGAAATACATTATATAATGGAAATGGATAGCTAATGACAAATGAGGGAAATTTTGAAGAAATGGCTAAATTAAAATACTTAGGAACAATAATTACTAACACGAATGAGATGCACAAAGAAATTAAACATAGACTCAATTCTGAAAATACATGCTATTACACATTACAGCGACTCTTGTTATCCTAACTTGTTTCAAAAACATTAAACTGAAAATATATACAATTGTTTTCTCCCGTTATATTGTATGGATGCGAAGCATGACTCGTACAATTCAAGGGGGGAAAGAAATTGGGAATATTTGTGAAGAAAGTTCTTAGGCAAATTATTAGTCGGAAGGGAAATGAACAAATAGGCAAATGGAGAAGAGTACATAACTATTACATACATGATCTTTATAGGAAACCATATATTATAAGAAAAGTTAAGTCTCATAGAATGGGATGGGCAGGACATATGCCACGAATGGGAATGAAATAGAGGCATGGAAACTTCTTGTAGGAAAACTAGGTGGAAAACGCCCAGGCTTCCATGCACCTCTTTCGTCCCCCATACGGGTCACCTGTTCTGCTCATTGTAGCCTACGAGATTAAACTGTTCTTATATATATCATGTAGCTCACTAACGAAATCTCATAAAATACGAATTATAGATGATTATATTGTCAAATCTAGTGCCGGACCAATTTATTACAGTCGGTGATATCAATCATAAGTACCCGTGTCTAAAGAACCTGCATGCCCTAGAAAAAATATATGGAAACTTCTTGTAGATTAAAGTATAAAATTATGGAATATTTACCTAAAAGGTCCGTCTCCTCAACTTTATTAGTTATTTAACTGTAGCGCTTTCGGGACTAGTCCCATCTTTAGCAGGATTCAAAACTGGCGTTTCACTGAAGATCTGGCAGAGGAGGTTACACCCTGACAGTAATGCACAGAGAAAATATTCCAGCGAAGATAAACGTACTCGAGGAGATGGAAATCTTGAAAGCAGTTAACAACAACAGCCATCTGATAAATGAAAACGAACCCAGTACATGTAACCCCCTCTACCAGATCTTCAGTGAAACACCAGTTTTGAATCCTGCTGATGATGGGACTAGTCCCGAAAGCGCTACAGATAAATAACTAATAAAGTTGAGGAGACGGACCTTTCAGGTGAATATTCCATAATTTTATACTTTAAGTTTGAATAATACCTCAACGGAACATATCATGAATCTTATAAAAGTGAACTTCTTGTAGGAAAACTAGGTGGAAAACGCCCAGTTGGTAGACCAAGAATGAGGTGGGATAATACATTAAGCATGATCTGAGAGATATAAATTATATAGAGGATGATGATTGGAAAACATTCGATCTGGATAGATATGTATGGAGGGCTTATGTTCGCGCGACCATGTTAAAAATATAAAATGAGTACCTGATAAATCAGTCGTCCTCAACTAAAATGTCAGATGACAGGATACTAATAATGATATTAAAATTTGAAGCGGAGGGCAACAGAAGAAAAGGGAGACCAAAATAATAGTGACTTCATAGAGTAGATAGGAGTATGGTGTAGAGAGGATTAACGGAGAGTGATGCAGATAATATGGATGTATGGACGAGTCAAATTTACGTGAGTTCTAGGAAAACTTTCGTATTGTACAAAATTCATAAAAAAATATTACTATACTGTCAACCCTGTGGTATCAGAGTAGCGACGCAGCGGGTACGGATTCGTTCCCCTGTCGGTATAAGTTTCCTGGGTGATTTGTGTTAGAGGTGAAGAAAAACACCGAAGAAACAATGTCAGGACATTTTAAGGCCTAACGGTCCCCGAACATCATCTGGCCATCATAATCATGATTATCATATTCACCATATTTGGTATTAATGTGTGTGAATGGTTGTGTTGTCTCGGAGGAGGCCCTAATCACTCATTACCGGAAGCCCTCCATGTTGTTATGTGGTCAAAAAAGTATATGTGAGTGATCCATTGTTTAGAATCCCTCTCCCCAAAAGTCGTCGCGTGGTTTGTGTCATGTAAAAAGTTCATTTAAGGTGAGAAGTTAAACTGTGAAAATGGAATGGAATCCTTTGAAGTTTTGTAAGTAGATTTAAAAATTAAACTTTTATACACTAGAGCGTGTGTTCTAACAAAACGTTCCAATATTTGCAGAACGGGTAGTATGTCTATGTGATTAAAAAATAATATTCTGATAAACTTTTATATGTTCCTTTTTTTTTCGTTCTACTCTATTATTACACTAAACATATTTAAAAAAAAGAGAAGTGAAGAATGTTTGAGCTCTGAAATACTGTTAAATCATTACAGTATATTTTACGCCACGTATATTTCATTACAAACCAGTAATAGAATGGAAACTCGATGTTTTATTTTACATAACATTCGTTTATTGGTGCTAAGAGCATTTGGAATGTATGTGAGAATAAAATAATATTAATCTACATATATATGAAGCATAATTCGTGAAGCACATTTGCAAGTATGACAGCTACCAGACCAAATGAAGGGCATTGGTTAAAAACGATCGTATTCTATTTTTCTTTCGAGTACGTATTTGTAGTGCTATTTCCCTAAATGTAAAGAAAAATAAATGTTGCCATCACTTTGTCCATAATATAATTAGGTGCCGTTAGCATTGTGTTAATTATTAATCATCGCTACTGTAATGTTAGATAATAAATATTGTCAAAGATGGCCGGGTTTTTCCTTTAAGTTATTTCGGCGTAAATGAACACAGAGACGTTGTTTCAAATCTCAATGAACGCTTCATTTCTCTCCACAAATTATCAGCAAACTTTTATTCACAATTTTCACTCACAATTAATCTTCTTTCAATGTTTATCTCAGTCGCAATTGTTTCGCAGTCACTGATGAATCAATTCACCAGAAACTTCTCGCCGTCCGACACAAGACTAACTGCTATTTGTCCTGGCCGCATATTATACAGGCGCGAGGAACATTCTAGATTTAGGTTCGAGACGCTTCGAACCGTAGAAGTCTCTGACCGCCGATCTTTCCCAAAACGGGAGGATGATGTTGGCAGAGACGTCTGGAATCACAACCCAAACATTTCGGTGATTTGCGCCGGTCTTTCGACTCGCAAGTCGATGACTCGCAAATCTATTCTGACCAATCGGAGATCAATGTTCTCGCCTTGAGCGCGTTATATGCAGGAAGTATATTACTTTTGCTTCTTCTTCTTATTTTTTAACTGGCATTTAAAACATATAGTTAAGGCAGGACATTCTATGCAAACACGGACTCTTACTTTAAGGGAGGAAAGGAAATTACGAGTATTTGAGAATAAAGTTCTTAGGAAAATTTTTGGACCAAATAGAGATGAACAGACAGGTGAATGGAGCAGACTACATAACAGTGAACTAACTGCATGATCTTTATAGGAGCCAGATATAATAAGATCAGTTAAGTCTCGTAGACTGCGATGGGCAGGACATGTGGCACGAATGGAGAATGAAAGACGTGCATGGAAGCTTCTTATAGGAAAACCAGAGGGAAATAGCCCAGTTGGTAGACCAAGAATCAGGTGGGAGGATAACATTAACTATGATTTGAGGGACGTAGATTATACAGGGAATAATTGTAAAGCATTAGCTCAGGATAGAGATGTATGGAGAGCTTATGTCTGCGCGGCCATGAACCTACGGTTTCGACAGTGCCAGTGAGTTAGTTATAATAATAGTTTTATTTTACCTGGCAGAGTTAAAGCCTTAAGACCTTGTCTAGCATTCAACCAGGTTTAAATAATACAAAAATGTATATTTCATGTAGTTACAATAAAAATAAATATTACGTAGTATGTCTACAATATAATTATTATTTACAAAATATTTTGCTATATCATAACAATTCTAACCCTTAGTAATCATAATATACTTCTTATATCTTCATCAGTATTTTTGTTATATACTTTACACACTGTTATTGATCTATATAAACACACAAATACTTGTAGAAGGATCGAACGAAATAGATTGTACAAACAGTACTCAAGGAAAACAAGTGGAATTTTCTCTTTTTTGTTTTTTAAAGATTTCAAGTCACGTTTAGGTAAAGTTTAGTTTGTGCAGAAACGGAACGATTCACAACAACTCAAGATCAATGAAACCAAAAACCAACAAAGCCGAAAAATCCAACAACTTAAAGTGAGTTGAAAATCAGCAGATTTGAAGATTTGCTGACGAACTGAAAACTTCAATTCACATCGCCTTAATAAATATCTTAATATGCTTAAACCATTTAATTCACAGAGATTTTTAAAATAATGATGATAAATTGTAGCCCCACAATCGAGTTTCAGTTACACTGGTCAACATGATTTTTGTCTCATGAGTACCAATAGTTGTACTTGCTGCAGTTTTTTATCGTGTTTTCAAATATGTTTTCGGAATTTCTCCATCACCCACAGTTTTTTATTTCAATTTCAATTAATGTATTTAAATAATTATTTCTTTAATAAACCTTTTTCGTCCATTTGTACATTGTAAAATAAAATCAAATGAGCTAACATAGGAGATTTCAGCTATAGAAAAGATATATCAAGGCAAATGGAATCCTAATATGCTGGCCGATTAGTGTTGGACCATCAAGAGTGATGCTCCATATAGCAGAAAATCGTCGTATCTTACTTTCTAGATGAGTCCGAATGTTCGAATATTGTGTAGTTACGAATGTAGAAAATATTAAAATGTTTGAAATTATAAATGCCTGTCTCTCGGAAACCTTGCGTCGTGTATAAAAACCGATCTATCATATTAGAATTCAGGAGAAAAAATATATCAGAATCATATTTTTCTTTCTGAGACAGAAAAAGTTTCTTTTTTTGTTGCTCAGTGTTTATATTACTGCAAATTCACGAAAATTGTAATATTATAATTTAATGGAATGACACAATATTTAACGTTACAGTGCATTAAAACCTAAGGTAATTTGAAGAAGTGGCTGAATTAGGAAAATAAATTACAAGATATTGTATTCCAAGACAAAATATATGCTCAGACCGGTTTGAACCCAGGACCTTTAGTTTTCTATGTCAATGCTCTACCAACTGAGCAACCTGAGCACTCCAATCTACACGAAAATTTTTCTCTTATACATTGTTATTTCCCGAACGTCAAATACTACGAACTGTTGCTCGATCACGCAAATGGCGGCTACTTTATTAAGTAGACTTTTATTGGGAAATTTAGCTTTACTTTCGAAGTTTTATTCTCTTGAAATAAAATATGTCCTTCATTGAGATGTATTAAATACTTCGTAGGAGTGAGGTGCAGATGCAAATTAAACATAGGTAAATTTCTGGAAATTTATATTATTACGCATTGCAGGGACTCTTATAATACTAAATTCTCTCTCTAAAAAAAGTTAAACTGAAAATATATAAAACTGTTATTCTCCCAGTTATATTATATGGATGCCAAACATGGACTCTTACTTTAAGGGAGGAAAACATATTAGTGGAATGCAGGCTTTCACGGCCGGTAATCATGGTAATAAAAGATTCCGGGCTATGTGGCCGTGGTCTATAACTGGCGTTACTTCCAGACGTTTCTCCCTCAACTGCGGAGGGCATCTTCAGTGGCGAGCGCTTCCAGCTGTTGCTTCCCTGTCGTAGACTCGACTGCGACATTCGCAGTCGAGTCTACGACAGGGAAGCAACAGCTGGAAGCGCTCGCCACTGAAGATGCCCTCCGCAGTTGAGGGAGAAACGTCTGGAAGTAACGCCAGTTATAGACCACGGCCACATAGCCCGGAATCTTTTATTACCAGGAAAACATATTACTAGAAGGTTTATTTGAGAATAAAGTTCTTAGAAAGATTTTTTTTGGACTAAAGAGAGATGATAGGGTTATATGGAAATCTTATGTCCGCGCGCCTATGAACCTAAGGGTTTGATAATGCCAGTAAGTTATTTAATATTTTTCATTGTTTGAGCGGAAGAGAAGCCGTTATGGCCTTTATGCCAGTTTAAATAGTAATAATAGAAATAATAATAATAATAATAATAATAATAATAATAATAATAATACTTTTTTATTACGAATGAGCCCATGTAGGACCACGCAAAGTACTTCGATGCCTTTTCTTTTACCCCCTTATTTCCTTCATTTTTTGGCTTTGGGATTACTTTCTCTCTTCTGTCCATGTTGTTCCACATTTTTTTCTTAGGTTTGTCCTCTTGGTCAACTTGTGTACCTTAATTATAAACATATCTCTGTTTATGATATCTTTTTGAGTGACACCTGACAATTTTAAGCCCTTTTTGACTTCACTAATCCATTTCATAGTATCACTTGTGCTTTTGCGTCCATTTTCGTTGAATTCGAATACATATTTTTTTTGACAGTATTTTTGAGTCCATTAGTTTAATATGTCCATAAAATGTTAATCTTGGTTTTCTAATATCACTATGAATGTATGTATATCATTTTATTTCATTTTTTACTTTTGGGTCTATATGCTTCACCAATGACTTGAGGACCTAACATTTTACTTATAATTTTACATTATTTTTCGCTATATTTTCGATTTTTTCTGTTCATAATTAATGTTTCTGTTCCATAGAGACATTCTGGTTTAATTACAATGTTATAGTGTTTTAATTTTGTACGCAAATATATGCATTTATAATAAAATAATAATAATAATAATAATAATATAATAATAATAATATAATAATTAATAATAATAAAATATATATATTTATATATAAATATATAGATAAATATAATGATATAATAATAATAATAATAATTATTATTATTATTATTATTATTATTATTATTATTATTATTATTATTATTATTATTAAAAAGGATTAGCTGTCCGGCGACTATAACATTCAGCCTACATAAACATTTCAACATTGAAAATATATTTACAGAAAGCTGTTGTAATCTTTGAATTATTTTTCTTTTGAATATAATGAGAGGATATAGAGAATGCTTCATCTATGGCAAGAAAATTGGTTGAATATAAAAAAAATGGTAGTTGAATATTAATTTTAAGACAACTGAATATTTAATATTAAATATTAAAAATAATGAAAAGCTGAATACTGAACGAGAATAAATTAAGGCATTTAATAATTTTAAATATTTGGGATCCATTTTAAAATCTGACGGATGAAGCTCAGACAAAATACATACAAACAGTAAGTGCATTATGATAGTATATTGCAATGCGAAGTTGGACATTTTTTTTACAGAAGCGACGAAAATATTTAAGAACCGAGCGATAGCCAGGTTTTTAATTTCCGAGATATGTAAAACACTTCACAAACGTGTGTTGTACATAATTTTTTGCGCGCTGGTGTTTTTAAAATAATAAAGAATAGTAAAATAATATCTTTGTTGGAAATATTTGCGTTCATTATAAACAACTGATTAACATTAACAGTATGGACAATATTTGTTAGTTGAAACTACAGGAGGCCGTGACACCAATCAGTCATAAAATGACGGCAAGAACATGTTTATTGTTTTATATTGTTTCATATAAAATTCAGTTCATTTAAAATGCAGTGATTTGTTTCGTATAATATATATCAACATTACATTTTGTAAATTTTTGCATATTCATTGTACGTAGTTACATAGAGGGCAGTGGTTTTACTTTCCACACGTGCTTTATAATATGTAATATTACAATATAGTTAATTTTATTACAGTATAGTTATTTAGGTTGGCAACCCCGAAATGTAGGAAGTTGATCTTTCAATCATGGTCGCCATTGCTGTAAGTACGACAAAACGCACTATTACGCAAAAAAGTAATTTTAATGTTGAATGTAGGTCTTTGGAGCTAGCAGAGTTTTAATAATACAAAAATAATAATTTATAATTCTTTAGTTCAAAGTGTAATGTTATATGGAGCTGAAACTTGGACATTAGACAGGCCAGATGGAAGTAAATTGTTGGTGTAAAAATGGACTATTGGCTTGGAGTGGCAAGAATATTAAGAATGGTTAAAATTGTAAACCAAAGAATAAGTGATATATACATTAAGTGAATAAGAATGTTCACGAAGTAATTGAAGGACAATTGACATGGAGCCGCTACTTATGTAGCTACTGAAATTCCTCACGATGCTGAGTGCTAATTTAGAATACTATCAACTCCATCATCAGTTACACTCCAACATAAATATGTACCTTGTATTGGTATCATTATGTTTCGATTATTGTGACGTTATATATAATGATCTAAACTGTGACCTGTCGCAGAGACTGCAGTATGTTCATAATGCTTGCGTTCGATTCATTTTCAATATCCGCCGATAAGACCATATTTCCGAACACTTCAATAACCTCTCTTGGCTCCATCTTACTGACAGACGTAAATTGCACTCTCCTTCACTACTTTTCAAGCTTCTGAATTCCTACGCTCCTAGTTACCTGGCATCCAGATTTGAGAAGTTACCTTCTTACCACAATATTGATACTACGTCACAAAATAACAGTCTGCTAACAATCCCTCTTCATAGCACTTTCTCTTATTCTACTTCCTTCACAGTAGCCTCTGCACGCTCCTGAAATTTCCTTTCTGAAGATATCAGAGGTTGACGCACACTTTGCACTTTTAAGTCACGTTTATACAGTTACCTGTTGTCTCATAATTATTAATTTTTTCTCTATTTATTTAAATTTATACTGTGTCATTAATAATTTTTTCTCTATTTATTTAAATTTATACTGTGCCATTCATATTTTTCTCTTTATATATCTGGTACATATTACATTTAATTTGTTACATCTGATGTAAATGAAAATACATTATAAATAATTGTTGTATTGTATATATATAACATGCAATCGTTTATGTTTATTGTAATTTAGATGTAAGACTATTTTATTTTTGTATTTTTTAAAAACCTGGTTGAGTGGCAGACAAGGCCTTAAGACCTTAATTTTGCCAGGTAAAATAAAGCTATTATTATTATTATTATTATTATTATTAATAATAATAATAATAATAATAATAATAATAATACAATTTTAAACTAACAAAGTCTAATCTTTATATTATATAATTCTTCTGTACGTGTGTTTGTCAATGAACTACTCCTAAACGACTGGATCGATTTGGATGACATTTTTTGTGTGTCCCTCGATGGGTTTAGATTCACAATTAGTCTCTCTAAAACCATTAAGTGTAGGAGTTCACCCCAAGTGAAAATTTAAAAATCACTCTAGCGGTCACAACGAAACTCAATATATCCTATTAAAATAAACCGAGGTTGGTGTTATCCGAAAATGAACGAAATCCGACAATTAGAAGTGGAGTTTACGTGAAACACGAAATTAAAAACTGCCTAAACGACTGGACCCAGTTTGATGACATTTATTGTGTGTTTGAGTGGTGCCTGGATAGTTTAGATTCACAATTGGACTCGGTAGGTGGCGCTATGTTCGGGTTACAGGATTTTTCAGATGTGTAGTCATCTGCATTATCGACATTCCGTGCGACAATAATGTGACTTCATCATGCACCTTTAACAGATTGCAGTGAGGAGTTTTCCTGCGAACCTATTTAATACGTCTTAATTAGTGAATTTTATGGTAAAAAAGTTAACTTGTATTTTTATCGGCCGGCCATGACACGAAAATTGAACGTTTGGGCAGGACAACGTCTGGCGGGTCCTCTAGTACAGAATAAAGTGACGAGTTATTTATGATCGTCCCTCGCGCTAGCCGAGTGGTTAAGGCAAGATGCCTTGATGCAGAGCTAGGGGACTTGCGCTGGTTCGAGTCCCCATGGGGGAAGACATTTTCTCATGGAGTTTCGGCCAGTATGCGACCGGTGCCCACCCAGTATCGTGAAGAATTTGGATAGCTACATTAAGTAACGACTCTACGCTGAGAAGACCAGGTATAACGGCTGGGGGACCCGACATGCTGACCACATGTCATCCCTACACTGGCTTATGGTCGTCTACCTCTGTGACTAACACACGTGGAGGTGAGGCCAGCAGCCGGATGGTAGCCAAGGGCCTTCTAGGCCTGTCGCGCTTGGAGTTTTTTGGTGTTATTTATGGTCGAATTTCGATCACTTGATGAACACTAGTTTTATTAAAACAGAAAAATGACATAGTTAAAACGACTCAATGGGAAGACGTGGACGCTCGTATAAAAGGTGGAACCTAAGGGAGGTGCACTGTCGATCAGAATATCTAAAGACTGATTTAAAGTGGCTTAACAGTGGTGTAGGTGTTATTGTTGGGATCACGCACAAATTACAAGTTACTTTATCTACCAATGGGAATCAATTGCATGCCAGCGGGGAGTATGTTATCTCTGCTGATATAAATACTCCGCTCGGATTAAAGCCGATGTACTATTACATGTTAACAGATTTGCACCCACTAACACAGATATGTATCACAGCATGTACTGTGCTAACTCAATTCATTTCAATTCTAACAGGACTTTATTCCATCGCTAGCCTCATCTATACCTTATGCGCTCTTAGAGTGATCCTAACATAAACGCCAATTGTATCCTTCCGCCATTCGCGCCACAATTACTAGCACTTTGACAGGGAGCACGTGTGAAGTATATAAGACATGTGACCGTTGAATAGGTTAGATTACAAAAAAAGCTGAACTTGTGAAATATAGCCTATTTAAAACAAATGTTTTTACCACTAGCTAGGTAACATAACAGTGAACTACATGGTCTTTATAGGAAGTCAAGTATCATGAAAACAGTTAAGTCGCATAGACTGCGATGGACAGGACATGTGGCACGAATGGGGAATGAAAGACGTGCATGGAAACTTCTTGTAGTAAAACCAGAAGGAAACGTCCAGTGCTAGACCAAGAATGAGGTGGGACAATAACATTAACTATGATTTGAGTTAAGTAGATTATACAGGGAATGATTGAATATATTAGCGCAGGGTAGGGATGTATGAAGACCATATGTCCGCTCGGCCATGAACCTACGGGTTCGAAAGTGTCAGTGAGTTAGTTAGTTAGGTTTAGCCAATCAAAGGTTTGTCAGACTTGTGTTTTAAAAATGAAGCTGGAGACACAGCAACAGAAGACTCGACACCTTCAGCCATTTTGTTGCATTAGAATAGACTGAAACATGACTCAAATACATCATCCATTTGTAATAAACTATTTTAAGTTTTTATTATTGATTAGGTTTATTTTAGAATAATTTCTATGTTCTGAATATTCTTATTAATTTTATTCACGAAGAATAACAAGTATATTCAGAGGACATATTTTTAATTTAGTGAAGGAAACTACTTTTTCGCGTACTTACTGCTTCTAAATCGTATGTCGGTGTCCATAACCAATGAAAATCGAGCAGGTTACATGATTTTGTTTTGATGCGAATCACTTTAAGAGCAGATAGCCTTTAGCGGTAAACAGTGTGCTACATGATCTTATGGGAAACCAGATTTAATAAGAACAGTTGGACAGCATTCAGCCAAAAGGAACGAAGCCACAAGATAACTGACCTGAGAAAAATGTCATTCAAGTTAAATGACAATAAAAATTTAAAAAATAAAACTAAACATTTCCTTAATACTTCAGCTAACAGAGTATCAAAGGGCTTCTATTTCATGACGAAGTTACTAACTGAAACATTTTTTTAATACTGAGATTTTACACTTTTTTTTTTGAATTTGGTTATTTATGCAGAAAGAGAAATGTGGTTTCATCTGTCAGTGTTCTACTTGGTTTGTAGATGGCATACATAATGCGGGTTATACGTTGGATCTCTTCTGTAGGAGATAGAGAGATATTTGAGAGGCAACAATATAGTATTAATTCGTATATTTATTTAAGTGTTGAGGGTTGGTTCCTTTTTGCATAATCTGATCCAGTTAAATTACGTAGTCTGCAACGGGCAGGGCATTTGACACGAATGAGAAATGAAAGAAGGCATGGGAACTCTTAAGAAGGAAATGCAGAAAGAAAGCGTCCAGTGGGTAACTAAAACATGAAGTGGGAGAATAACATACGTATTTAATTATTCAAGGAATAATTGTAAAATATTGCCCCAGGATTAAATCTCCATAAGACTTAAACCAAAATTATTTTATTTAATTGTGAAATAAATTTTATT
>JASPKZ010005305.1:745000-1065000 GCA_030220185.1 Diploptera punctata | reverse complement strand
TCTTCCCCATGGAGACTCGAACCAGCGCAAGTCCCGTAGCTCTGCGCCAAGGCTTCCTACCTTAACCGCTCGGCTACGGCGCGGAACATGATCTTTTCACTTTATGAAATTTCTCTCTCTTTAATATCGATATCTTCCGAGTTGTGTAGTGAGTGTAAAAAAGTGATCATACGGTTAAATACTTTCACTAGTTAACTCACT
Organism: Diploptera punctata; assembly: GCA_030220185.1. Classification (NCBI taxonomy): domain Eukaryota; kingdom Metazoa; phylum Arthropoda; class Insecta; order Blattodea; family Blaberidae; genus Diploptera; species Diploptera punctata. The sequence goes on along the minus strand of JASPKZ010005305.1, from coordinate 1,064,799 downwards.
GGTAAATCGAACCTCTATATCTTATCCGCTCTTAGAGTGATCCTAACATAGACAACCACCAATTGTATCCTTCCGTCACTCGGGCTACAATTACTGTCACACTGACAGGGAGCACGTGTGAAGTATACAGGGTGCACTATATTAGCTTCAATATGGAAAGAGATATTGATTCCAAAATAAATAAATTTCAGACGGTATGTGGAATAATACAGATAACGTTCAAGAATAAAATTAAAAAAGTAACAAAATTAAGAATGTATGAAGTTATGGCAATTCCCACAATATTGTATGGATGTGAAACTTTGACTCCAACGAAAAAACAAAGTTAGAATACAGACAAAGGAGATGAGGTTCCTAAGACAAGTAAAAGAATGTACAAAACTTGACAGAATTAGAAATCAGGGTATAAGAGAATAATTAAAAGTGCTCAAGAATATGAAGACATGGAGTTTATGTTCAGAAACTTATTGGACGAATACGATAACTGGGGTTTCAAAATAAATTTAGAAAAAAACATTTTATATGGGATGTGGAGCCGAAACCGAAGATTAGATATTAGAAGATGAAATGGGGTATATTAGAGGATGTGAAGAATTTGAGTATCTGGGAGTAAAATTAGATAAAGAGGATAAACAAGAAAGTGATATTAAGAACATTAATAATAAAGGTAGAGAAATAACAGCAATGATGAATGGAGTCTTATGGAACAGACATATAACCAGGAAAAAATAAGTTACAAATATATAATTCAATAGTGAGAAGTACTGTCACATACGGAGCTGAAGATTAGAAATTCAACAAAAACTTATGTCGATGGAAATGGATTTCTTGAGGAGAGCAGCAAGATGTTCAAAATTAGACAAAATAAGAAATACTGTCATAAGAGAAAAAATGAATATTGGTATTCAATAGTAGATTATATACGGTATAAGCAATTAAATTGGTATGGGCACGTACACGAATACAAGAAGAAAGATTACCCAGGAAAACATTGGAATGGTGTCCACCTGGAAGAAGGAGGAGAGGAAGGCCTCGAAACTCGTGGATGCAAGAAATAAGAACTGGAATGAGAGCAAGAGGACTGGAGGACATGGAGTGGACGGGTAGAGACGAGTGGGGAAGAAAAATAAATCTTTAGGCACAGGAAGATGTGTAAACATTAAAATTCTGTATATAAATAAATTTATTAAAAGTGCAGCCTATATTGGATAAAGTCACGAATTATAGACAAAAGTGGATTGATCACATGAATGGAATGAGTAAGGAGAGATATCCACTGTTAGCAAGAAATTATAAAGCAAGAGGAAGACGTGATGTCGGAAGACCTAGAAAGCGTTGGGCTGATGCATTATAAAATCGAAAAGGGCAATTGCCTAATTCTTGGAGTGACGATGATGATGATGATGATGATGATGGACACCAGAGGGAATGTTCCTAGTATGTTGGGCAAGAATGAGGTGGAATAATAATATTAACCATGATTTGAAGGAAGAGGATTATTCAGGGAATGATTGGAAAATATCTCAGATGGTGCATGAAGGGATTATGTCCGTGCAGCCATGAACCTCCGGGTTCAATAGTACCAGTTAGTTGGTTGGTAATAAATAAACTGGTCTTAATATATTTTGGCATAGTGATTTTGTTTTGGAAAAAGGTAAATGCAGTTGCTTTGGTAGGGAAAATTATCCACTGTCTAGCAAAAGTGCTGAAATGTTAATTCAAGTTGTCGTATAAATAGAAATCTTCAACGTAACGAATTTAAAGAAATGGCTATTTAATGCTCCACTCTGAAATGTAAGTTTTAAAATTACACCTTTACCAATTTCATGCCCCGAAGGGCTGAAACGTTTAATGTCAAACGATGACGCTGTGAAACTCTACTAAATTTAACAGCTATGCTATTTTTTTTCTCTCTCCTCGTAAAACTCGGATGTCAGATTTGATGTTTTTGAATCTCAATCTTGCATTACCAGAGTTTGACTGCCATGTTAGGAACAAATACACGGTACTTGGAATTTTCAGAAACTGTAAAATGAATTGATGGAAGCTTTAGAGATAAAATAATATAATTTATAAACTAATTTTTATTTAAACCCTCTATAAATGAGACTAGGCTCAGACACTTTAAAGCAGAAGATATAAATGTTCACACTGGTATTTTGCTTGTCAGTGTTGGTAATGTATTTCTTATCGTTAAAGCTCATATCCTTTATGCAGTAATTTCTTTCTTGTCATTATTACGTCACAGCGTTAAACTTATGAAAATGGCGACTACTGTACAAAAGTCATTCTGTGTGTTGCAATTTGCGAGGTCTGCTTCCATTGTTTCAGTGCAGCGAGCAATCGACGGCAATTTGGAATTGTTCCTCTGACAAATAAGAGTATCTGTGGATGCTATAGACCAGGTGTCACCAATTATATTTCATCGAGGTCATTTTCAAAGTAGTAAATTAAGTCGAGGTCCGGAACTACTGTTGATTAAACGTACCAAGCTTTTATTGAGTAGGCCTAATTAATATTATGAAAAATTATTTACATTATGTTATGGTTATGAATTGCATAAATTAAACACAACTACCATGTTATAATAAAAGGATACAGCACAGTAGTACACAGTTTTCAGTTCTAATAAATATGAATGAACAAAGACTAACTGCGGCAGAAATGAAAGTTATGAGACGTACTGCAGGTTATTCAACAAACCATAAAAGGAATTCTGAGATTCTCAAATAATTACAAACAGAATCAGTCATGGAATATGTACAAAAATACAGAAACAATTGGAAATCTCACGTAAGAAGAATGACCTGAACAAGAATACCACGTCAAATCTTAAATTACCAGCCACCAGGCAAGAGATCTTTAGTCAGACCCTTCAAACGTTGGATTGAGACCGTAAACAGACCACTAGGTCTCTCACATGAAAGGAAAAAGAAGAAGAAATATTATTAAGTTTATAATACATTCAGTGTGAATAGTGACATTTTTTAGATGTAACAATCTGTCTGAAGTCTGGATATAAATTTGTACAAGCTATTTTCAGGAAGTCGCTTAAGTGTTCGTTAGTTAATCATCAAAATTTGTTCTTGATAAAGTTCATTTTCGAAAATGCTGATTTACAAGCAGGCCTATATGTTGAACTGAAAAGTGTACATAATTTTAATGCCAAATTTTGTAGCTGTGGATGTTTATTTGCAGACACATATGTTCACCAAAATTCTTCATAGATAATAACTGATGGTGCCTTCTTGAATATGTATTTCAAAGCTGCATATTCTTGGAACTCAATGACCTCCAGTTATAGGGGGCTTTTCTTGATGTTGAAAACTGCTTCAGCCTCACTGATCCAATCGCCGTTGTTTTCCAAAGAGTAAATATTCATTAAAACCTGTACTACAATACTGATTTTTTTTCTTGGAATCTGTCCTGGAACTCAGCTAATAAAACAGTTACAATCATAATTAAATTATTGTACACTACTGCAATGTTATTTTGTATCCATACTTTTAGGTGCAATAAAAATCAGTCCATTCTGACAAAAAATGTCTGCTTTCAGAATCTACTTTTCTTCTTTTAATTTCCATATTTATCGCCATTAAACGCCCTCTTCACAAACAACGAAATACAAACAATTCCATTAAGGAATAACATAAATTAATTGAAAACAATAGGAAGTCAGTAATGTGTACCATAGACATACGTGCTCGACCATAAGCATTATTGCCAACCGAGCCAACAATAATACTGTAATGGTAACTGGTTTTATTCGAAGTTTAACCGGGTTTAAAAATTTGTATTCATTCGATATTTAATCGTCCGGAAACTAAAGCCCTAGGGTCTGGATCCGGTTCGCGGTCCGCCAATTGGTGACAGTTAGAAGCAACTGGATGTATCTGTAAAAGGAAAAGTCCAGGACATTCACGAACACGATAATGTTCCCCGAAGATGGATAGGACGCGCCGGTCTGGATGAGATGGTTTATTCCCGATGGTCTCCACGGTCTCCCGATCTCACACCTTGTCATTCCTTCCTGTGGGGGGTATGTGAAGGACCATGTGTACAGTCCAGTTCTGGTAACTGTAGCCATCTTTGTCAAACCAAAGGCGGCGTGACAGGAGGGAACATTGCCGAGTGGTGGAGGGAATTAGTAGCCATGCAAGAAACATTATCTTAATAGTAATAATAATAATAATAATGGTAATGATAATGATAATGATAATGATAATAGTAATAATAATAATAATGATAATGATAATGATAATAGTAATAACAATAATAATAGTAATAATAATAATAATAATAATAATAATAATAATAATAATAATAATAATAATAATAATAATAATTATAATAATTGAATAAATTGCTAGAAAAACAACGCTATTCTATAAAGAACACTCCAAACTTATTAGACAATAAAAGTATTCACTAACACAAACCCAACATGTAGTAACTATTATGTTTTCTAAACTGAGGGTTGTTACTGGCAGTACCTGCAACTCGCTCTCCCCTCTTACCGCACCATACACCGTACACCCCAGAAAAGCGGCCAAAGAAGCCAGAACTGAACTATATGTACCACCACTTCCCCGTCGACCATCCAGACTTGAGAAGAAGGATTTTTACTGCTGTTGAATCCATTACTCTAAATATGTTGACTAAGGTTTAAAGGAATTCAAATATCGGCTAGATGTGTGTCGTGTAACGAAAGGTGCTCACATCGAATATATGTTATGAAAACCCGAAAAGTTTCTCTTTAATCCCTTGTAAGTTTTGTTTTTATATATAGCATGTAAGGTAATTTAAACAAGTTTGAAATCCCGTCCATCATTTTGGAACACGGTGTATAGCATTTAGACTTTAATGATATCTAAATGGAAACTAACGAACCAGGTTATGTCGCTGATGAATTATTGTAATTGAAAGCATAAACCCAGGAGACATAATTCCTTTGAGAGAAGAACAAACACGTCACTGATTATAACTAGTTCATATTTCATAAACTACTCTCTCTAATTAAGCTTTAGTTTCTATTTTGAGTCTGCCATCTTTTTTATTCATAGCTCATTAGTTGTAAACAAACATGATTTAAATATTTAATATCATTTCCTTTCACAGTATTTGCTATAGACTTTTTCACGTCTAGAAAATAGCATCGCTCGTATGGAGCTATTCTAGCTAGTAAACAGTCCTTTTATGTGAGAATGATTTATTAGTTGATTCATTTTGAATTAATAATTAAGTTAAATACATAGTTCTGCCTGTAACATTTTTTTAGAGCCCCACCACCACCCCCGGGTTACCTCGGGCATAATGCCCTTATCCCCGGGTCTGCTCTATGTCCCTAACTACTATCTAATCTTTATTGAATAAATAAACATAATACATACACATTTCGGGTATGTGAAGTGTAGATGTTACATAAAGTAAAACGTATTGTGTGTTTGTTTGTGTCTGTGAGTTTGTGTTTAGTGATACATAAAATAAATATAGATAATACTTAAAGTAATGATAATTGTTTTGATGATACGTGATATGAGAGTAATTGTGTTGTGTTTGGGTTAGTATATGTGTGTGTGTGTGTGTAATTTGTGTTTGCTGTTTGTTTGTGTTTATGTGTATATGTGTATGTGTGTGTGTGTGTGTGTGATTATGAAGATGGGAATGTTAATGACGGATCATCCTCCTTCTGCCATCTTCTTCGGTTCTTAACATAGAACTCTACCGATGTAGCGTGTGATTGCTTTGTACGGTTGCTTCCTTGTCCAGTACTCCAGGGGCGGCGGCCAGTGGACTCCTCCCTCCATAGCTGCAAACTCAAGTTCCTTTCTGAAGACAACGTACTTAGTGCAATGATATAGCACATGAGTGACGGTGTCCTCTTCAGGGTTATTGCAATCGCACACTGCTGTTTCGCCGAGTCCTCTCTCAAACAGTTTACCCTTGAAATGGCCATGCCCGGACAGCAATTGAGTCACGTTGTGGTTCGGCACTATCCATGGCATGCGCATTCTCGCCCGTACTCTAGAAAAGAATTCCTGAGTTTGACGACCATGCTGTTCTTGTTCCCATTGTTGTTGCCATTTTTCCTCAAGGTGAGCATCGATGATTCTATAGGCTGCGTCCCGTTCATCTGGTTCTGTGTAAAGCTCGGGGGTGAGAACTGACTCTTCAATGTAGATTGGGAGTCCTCTACGCAGCCTATAGCGATGTATTCGACGTTCAATATAAAGATCGATGGGAAGTACTCCTGCTATCACAGGTAGGCAAGCTCGCGATACTGTGTTGTATGCTTTGGTGACCCGAATGAGGACTTGTCGTTGTGCTGCTAGTAGCTTTCTTTTCTGATTGTTGTTGAGCTTACGTGCCCATCCATGGGCAGCATAGGCGCAGATTTGTTGGTAGAGCGTCTTATATAGTATTAGATTGTTGACAGTTTGATATCCCCAGTTCTGGCCACCAAGTCGTGCCATTGCATGGAATAGCCTTTTTGCCTTTCCTATGATGTCCTCTATGTGCACATGGATCCTCATATTCGTTTGTATGCTCATCCCGAGGTACTTGGTGACTTGTACAAAGCGCAGGCCCCTCTGCCCCATTCTGATAGTGGGCGGTCGTTCGGGATGTAGCTTCCCTTTGAGTATCATTCCTGTGGTTTTGCGGGTCGACAGGGAAAGTTTATTACCCGTTGTCCACTGGGAAATTTCTTGCATGATCTCCTGCGCTCTGTTTTCAATTTCTCGTCTTGAATTTCCGGGGACAAGAACAACGAGGTCATCTGCATAGGCGATGGATTCTGCGTGGGGATGTGTCTCCAGTTTGTGTAATAGTTCGTCAAATACCAGATTCCATAGACTAGGTCCTAGAACAGATCCCTGCGGGCAGCCAATAGTGACGTTACGGCTGATTTGGTGATGGTTTTCGATCAGAGATGTTGTTCGGTCGCGGAAATAGTCTTTAATGATTTCGTAAAGGTTGGAGGGGCAGTTTCTCTGCTTTAGTGCTCGAAGAATGCTCGGCCACCATAGGGTGTCGAAAGCACCCTCGAAATCTATAAATATTCCGATGACTAATTTCTCCTGGGAAGTCTCAACGAGGTTATATAATTGCGTAATTGCATCCTCAGTTCCTCTACCGGGTCGAAAGCCGTATTGCCTGTCTGATGAATTGAGTTTCAGTGTTGGTTGTAGTTGATAAAGTATTAATCGTTCATAGAGCTTCCCCAATGCCGGAAGAAGGCAGATAGGTCTATATGACTTAGGGTCAGCTAGGTCTCTGTCTCCTAGTTTCAATATTATTGTTATTTGTCCTCGTTTCCATGCTTTGGGGAACACTCCATACTTTAAGCATTCGTTGAATAAGGTTAGTAACTTGTCTTTTATGTTGGTCCAACCTTTTTTAAAAAATCTGTGTGTATGTTGTCCATGCCAGGAGATTTGTTTTTCATCAGGTCCAGTGCTATTTTTACGTCTATTAGGTCGATTTGATCGATGGGAGGAGTGTGAGGTGCAATTTCCATTTGTGTTCGGATGTTCGTATGTATGTTGTTTGCCTATAACATTGCCAAGAAATTGGGTGCCTGATTTATGGAAAAAATACAATTTTTAAAAGTATAATTGCACTGCATTATGCATCAACCGGTTATCCGCTGTTAAGTAAGTTTTGAGAAAAATACACTTTCAGTTTCAGCAAATCTTGACTATTTAATTTTGTAGTGCCAAACTAACAATGAAGCCATCGATAACACTGCACTAGATTGAAATCCGCAAGTAGTAAGAAAGAGAGGATGACCTAGGAAATCTTGGAAGCGATCAGTAGAGGAGGAAGCAAAGGAAAGAAGGAAAAGCTGGAAACAAGTGAAATGGCTGGTTGGAAGCAGAGTACGCTGGAGGAACTTTACTGCTGTCCTATGTTCCACTTTGGAATTACAGGAAATATATAAATAATAAAATAAACTAACAATACTGGATATTGCAATATATTTTCCTTGTTTGGAGCTTTAATTATAATAACAGGCCTTATTAATAATTCCATCTCTATAATCAAGAACTAACATTTGAATTATCGTTAATAACATGGTTTTTATTCCTACAAATATTAGTTCTTGATTATAGAAGTGGAATCATTTAATAAAGCCTGTTATTGTAATTAAAGCTCCAATTGACCCTCTTAACGGTCAAGGTCTTTTGTCAACTAAATGGAAGGGATGATTTCTATGTCTTGTAGTTATGTATCAACAATTTAAGAGCGGGAGCATTTGTCGCTTAGCTATGTGATACAAAATTTAGATTAACATGTATGAAGATCTTTTCTTTGCGGTCCGAAACACTTGAATGGCGGGCACATAAATTATTGTTTCGCCAATTTAAGGGTTAAGTAAGTGCTAATAGAAACAATATCAAGCAACTGTAAATATTAATCATAACTTGTTAGTGATAAGAGGAACCATAACTTGCTTAAGTATAATTAACAGAGAGCATTGTTTGAAATGCAAATAACAACCACAACGAAATAGAACAATTTAGCGTCACAATAACTCAAAATTATATTTTAAGGAATCGAAAATAGAAAAAAAAATAATTTCACACTTTAGAACTAGTAAATAACATTATAAATACATAGTCAGGAACATCAACACACATAAAATGATAGAGATATTTTAATATTGCTAAACCAAAGCATGTAGTACTGCAGAAAACTGTAGTGGAGCATGCTGACATATGAAGACTCTTAAAAAAAATGTATGAAGTTCTGGTTTCATAGGCGTTTGTTGCAGAACATAGAATCTCTGATAAGACTGATGGCGTTTACATTTTTATTTAATAATATGGCTATACATAAAGATTTGGCGATAAAAGTGTGCACATGAGGCAGTGCAACAGATGACATAAAAATCTCTACTAAAAAAGCGCTTAGCCGATTGATGCATAACTTCGTCCAATTATCGCCCACATATTTAATGAAGCTAGGGGATGATATCAGTTACCGGAAGAGCGGCTAGCGGATATGTTATTGTACCATCGTCTTTCAACTGTTCCAGTTTTTTTTTTTGGTTTGTCCTGTTGGTCAACCTGTCACTTGTGCACCTTAATTTTAAATATATCTCTGTTTAGGATATCTTATTTGGTATTTCCTTCCAATTTTAAATCATTTTTCAATTCACCAATCCATTTCATAGAAAACTCTTTTATTATTAAAATTATTTTTAAATGTTATTTCTTATTATGTTATTTAATTTTGTTACTAGTTTTATATGCTATTTTTTATGTTTTTGCATGCTTTTTTTATTGTATTGCCTAAATTTGATGCCATACTCCTTTAAATATTTTCCCCTACCCATCCTTCAAAACATTATCATCGTCACTCCAAGGATTAGGCAATTGCCCGTTCCGACTTCATAATGCATCAGCCCAACGTTTTCTAGGTCTTCCAATATCACGTCTTTCTCTTGCTTGATAATTTGTTGCTAACGATGGATATCTCTCCTTACTCATTCCATTCATGTAATCAATCCACTTTTGTCTGTAATTCGTGACTTTATCCAATAAAGGCTGCACTTTTAATTCTTCTCTTACATCTTCATTTCTAATTCTATCAAGTATTTTACATCCTTTAACTTGTTTCAGGAACCTCATCTCCGCCGTCTGTATTCTATATTTCTGTTTTTTCGTTGGAGCCCAAGTTTCACTCCCATACAATATTGTGGGAATTGCCATACATTTTTACCCTTCAGAACTTTCAGGTAAATGACCGACCTTCACTGTTCAAACTGATTATAATTAGGTATTTGAATTCAGCTACTTCAACTATTTTCTTTGTATTCAGGATTGTTTCTGTTATGTACACAGGTATCCTCAACCAAAATATACAATCTTTTTCTTCCACACTTCCCGGTCTTGCGTGTCTGCTTGTGTTATACTTCTCTTCATGTTGTCTTTAATTCCCTTTATCCACGTTGGCTTTCGTCTACCACGTTATCCTTTTCCAGGAGATATCCATTTCAATACTTCTTTGTTTGTTTCTGTGTCCCTTCTTTTCATTATGTGTCCATACCATCTTAATTCGCCGTAGCGTAGTGGTTAAGGCACTGCGCCACAAGCCGGAAGGTCGAAGGTTCGGTTCCCGGTGAGGTCAGGATTTTTAAACTGATCCAAACCCTCTGGCGGCACTTGGGGTCGGCTCAGCCTCTAATGGAAATGAGAACCATACTCTTGTCCTGGGATAAAGGCGGCCTCATGCAGAACTAACAACCCGGCTGACATCAAGTGCTGATTGTCCAGAAAAAGTGGGAGCCTTAACCTTCTATTACTCCAAGAGCCTCCTGAGGCCTGTAGTGGGATCACTCTACCTTTTACCAACGTAATTGGATTTCTTCAACCTCTTGTACAATATCCTTTTCAACATTCATTATTTCTCTTCTTGTATTATTTTTTATTTTGTGTAATTTTGATATTCTTGCCGATCTTCTTAAAAAGTCAATTTGTGTTTTTCAGTGTTTATTCTTGTGTTTTTGCTTCAACGTCCATGTTTCCGCACCATATAATAAAACACTATTCACAATTGTTTTATATGTTAATAATTTAGTCCTCTTGATTATATTCCTACTCCATCAAATATAATTTAATATGTCAATAATTTCCTTTGTTTCTATTATTATTTTTTGGATGTCTAATTCAGATGATCCATCTTTTTAAATTATTGATTCCAAATACGTAAATTATTCCACTGTTTTATTCTTTGTTTCATTGATTTCTGATTCCTCGGAAAGATCTGTGCTCATATTATATTCTGTTTTATTATAATTAAGTGTTAAACCCCATCTTGAGTATTCTTTCTCTACTTTCCTACCTATGTAGTTTGCATCTTCACAGGGTTCAAGTCCCGGTAGGGTTAGAATTTGTAAACGGACCCAAACCCTGGGATCGACTCAGCCTCTAACTGAAATGAGTACCAGACGCATGTTCTGGGGGTAAAGGCGGCCGTCACGCAGGGCTTACAACCCGGTTGACATCAAGTGCCGATTGTCCAGAGAAAGTGGGACCTCCTACTACCCCAAGGGCCTCCTGAGGCCTGCAGCAGGATTACTTTACTTTACTTTACTTCACATCCTGAAGTGACTACCACTTGATCATCTGCGAATAATATGTTATGTGTGTATTTGTTCTCATTTAATTTGAATCCCATTGGTTTACATTTCTTCGAGTATAATACAAAATTTTATAAACCAAAACACGAGCATTGATGTAATTGCAATGTTTAACAAATTAAGCAAAACAATTGCCGTTTAATTAGGAGAATTATAATGTATGGTGGAGTACGTAGCTAGCCAGTTGAATGGAGCCATTTTGCAAATGTGTTAATGTTGTCATGATGGTGGAAGGAGATGTCTGCTCCAACCTGCGGAATTATTACGGAATCTTGTAACCATGACGACCGGGAGATACTCATCTATCGCTCCAATCATCCGATACCTCATTATTGATTCATTAATCCTCCAGAAATTGCTAACTAACCCCTGCTTTATTGTACAAATATTGTAGTCATTCCTGGTGTACTAGCGCTTACAATGCTCGTAACTGGTTCCAATGTTCACGTGTTCAAACTCGACTGGAGTCAAAGGATTTTTATTTATTTTACAAGGGAACTGTCAACCATTGCATGCCGAAACCTACCTTGAAATTTCTCCCAGAGGAGCGTTGTGATGTACAAAGGCCGTATCCAAAAATATATAGGCCTATATCTTTTTAACTGCAAGGCATTAAAATTCAGCACCAAATCTCTCATTTAAACTATAGAGAAATAATACAACACCTGAATTCGTAGATTGGATAACCCTCATTACTACCCTCCGCGCCGCGTCCCGCTTCACTTCACTCCGCCCTGAGACAAGCAGGGAGTCCATCCGCTCCGTACATTTGGTTGACATTGCTGGATTCTAACTTTCATTTATATCCCTTGCAGTTAAAAATGGCAACACTTTTTGGACACGGTCTTGGTATATCACAACGTTTCTCTGGTAGAAATTTCAAGGCAGGTTTCGACATACAGTGGTTAACATACTCGTATATCTTGTTAGATCCGCGAGCACAGCTTAGATCTCCGCTCTAATGAAGTTTCCTGGGAAAGGTTTTTTAGATTTTTTTTCACCTATAAGGCAAATTTCAGGAAACTTTAAGGCCCGAATACTTCTCAACGCCATCTGGCTATCATAATTATATCCATATGATATTCACCTTGTTTTGTAGGATGTATGAATGGTGCTTTTTATCTTAAATGTTGGTATTGTTTCAGAAATTGCCTTGACATTGAATAGGGGTAACATTTTTTCTTTTTTTGTTTCAGGTATGTAAGAAAACATACGTGATCAAAGGAAATCATTCGTAGGGTAAGAATTGATAACAATTGAAGGTAAATTACAAGAATTTATTCTTGTTTTTTTTTATTAGATTTTTAATTAATCGACGAGGATTATTTTATGGGAAATTTGTGAATGTTATGTTATTTTCTGGGGAGCTGATGTGAGATCTTTATTTTACTTGAAACTAGGTGGTTTCCCGCGACTTCACGGGTTCCTAGTGTCTGGTGAGTCACGAAATGATTCAGCGTGGGTGGGAGGTGTCGCGGAGTCTCTCGTGGCGACTCTTTTATAAAGCGTTGTCTTGACGACCAGTTAATTAATTTGCGATTCCGCAGACATATTCCATCTCAGGAACTTATTTTGTATGATGATCACTTCCAAAATTTATATTTGGGGACAAACACTAATTCAGATGGAAATCACGATGATCAAATTATTAAGAAGATAAATAAGGGCAAATGTACAGTATCAAATTTGAATGGTGTTTTATGGGACCAGAATATAACGTCTAAAACAAGAAGAAATATTTTAAATAAAATAATCAAATTATATCCAAATTATATAGATTATTTTGGAAATGAAGAGCGGCATTTGTTAGGACTAGTTAACGAATAAAATTGAGCTGTTTACTCACAAATCATTATTTAAATATCCATCCATCCATAGTGATTCTGCCCGAGGACAGGTCTTTCACTGCATTCATAGCATTTTCATGCTATGCTTTGCAGCTTACTAGTGAATTATAGGTGTGGTAGCATCCCGTTGCTTTCCACAATTTAAATATAGTTACCGGTATTTTAAAATATTTATATAATTAATGTAAACGGCTATGTGAAAACAAATCAGTAAAGTGAGGTTATGTATATTCACTGCCAACTTGATCATATTATTTATTGCCAAATAGGATCGCAATATTGAAGAAATAATGAAACACATCAAACTATATATTATAATAAACATTGTAGGTTTATTTTTTAGAAAACAACTCAGTAAAATCAAGGAATCTATTCATTATTTGTTAGATTCTATGTATTGTTTGGAGAAAAACAATGTTTTGACCTATTCAGAATATTAAAAAAGGTGGAGCTTTCTTTATCACAAAAGCAGGAGCTGATAATATAAATCGATAAAGAGGAGGTGAAACACGACTGTGATTGGTTGTAAAACAAAATTCTTTGAATCGTGATTGGTCATTGACTACCGTTTAGGTCTTGAGTTAAACAGCCAGTACAATGACATAAGGTGCAGAAAATTAAAATTAAGTACGATAAGTAAATTAGATTTTGCAGAAATATATTTTTGGAGGCGTTCAGATGAATTTCTAGAAGAGATGAACGATATTCGTTTTAATCAAACAAAATATGAGTGTATAAACTTCAACTATGAATTAATTTAAAAAAAAACACTTGTGGTCTTCTTCATCTCCTTCATCATCCAGGGATTAAGCCTGTTGGCTCGTTCCGGTTTTATGAAAGCTAGAATTGTTAAAATTGTTCAGACCATCTTCTATATGGGCGTCCAACATTTCTCCTTCTGTGTGGTTTATAATTCAGCAATAATTTTGGAAATCTTTCTTCTGGCATTCTATCAACATGTTCTTTCCAGGCGTTCCTATATTAACTATTCGATCTGTAAGTTTGAAAATATTTACTTCCTTTCTTATATCGTCTTTACTTTTCTTATCCAGCAGAGTATATCCTGCTATATTTATTAAAAATCACATTTCTATTGCTTCCAATCTTCATTCCTGTCTTTAATGATCGTCCAACATTCTGATCCATACATCAATACAGGAACAACCATATCTAACTAACTCATTGGCACTATCGAACCCGTAGGTTCATGGCCGCGCGGACATAAGCTCTCCATATATCCCTATCCTGAGCCAATGTTTTCAATCATCCCCTGTATAATCTACTTCCCTCAAATCATAGTTAATGTTATTCTCCCAACTCATTCTTGGTCTACCAACTGGGCGTTTTCCCTCTAGTTTTCCTACAAGAAGCTTCCATGCACGTCTTTCATTTCCCATTCGTGCCACATGTCCTGCCCAGCGCAGTCTACGAGACAGGAACAACCATATTTTATAAAATTTTATTTTTGTTTCTTTACAAGTATGTTATGTAAAAAGAATAATAGAATATAGATTCATAAAAAAATACTAGAGTGGTACAATGTGGTAGAAAAATGAAGAGAGCTACCAAAAAACTAGATTGAGGGTGTTTTTAAGCAGCGTGAAGGGAAATCGAGGTTGGAACAGAATATGACAGTAGACTAATTGAGTTTAGGAAGATGATGTGACACACTGTAGAACATGGTAAATAAATAATCTAATTTTGTATTGATTTTAAAGGGGTATAAAAATAAGTTTTTTTTAGTAGAAGTTTGCATTGGAGATTTTTTATCATTGTCTCTCGTAGATAATTTTAAAGAGAGAGTTTTATACAAAGTTAGAATGGGGGAGCGAGTTGATGGCCCTTCCTCCCACCCCCACTTGACGGTATTTATAGGCTAATCGAGTGAGTGTATTTGCTCCTGATGAGGAGGAGAGGCAGTTCAAGTCGTAAAATGCCTGGGGTATTGTACAACTTGGATCTCAAAGTTTTTGAAACTTAAATTGCTGACTTTCTGATCTCTCTCGAGTATTGATAGGTTATGTCACAAATTCCAGGGGTAATGATTTCCACTCCAACACCTTCTAGACAATACATATACAGTAAAACTTGTTCAAAGCGGAATCGCATGGGACCAATATTTTCTTCCACATTAGACAACATTCCGCATTATAAAAAATATTAATTAATCGTAGATAGAGCACCGTATAAATATGTATTTTCATGTACCTTGGGTTAATTGTATTGGAAAGTGAAGTATAGTATGTACGAACGACATCGACAGTAACGCGCGAAAAAAACAGTCCCGTTTCGTCAGCGTTAAAAATGTCTCTTCGGCGCGTATCCTGAAATTAAAGTATGCAGTTTCGGTTTCCGCTTACTAACTATGCTTTCGTCCACATTCTTTGATTCCCAGGAAATTTCATTCCACACTACATTGTGTCATCTTTTAAAACTGTCCACAACGAACCTGAATATGCCTTGAAATCGTTATTCCCTAGGGATATATCAACAGCTAGGGCTTGACTTTGGAGCATCGGTCCGGAAATTTGGAGATTGTTTGATCGTGGACTTGTAAAACACTCCCACACTTCGTTGATTTTTTCTCTTCATTTAATCATTTCCTTGGGTTTTTTCCACATTTAAGTTTATTTCGCGTACTGACAGTTTGTTTTTCTTTATCTTCAATCACTTTCACTTTTTCGTTTAATGACAATCATACGATTTAACCATCTTTATTCGGTAAATTCAGAACGTAAGCTGTGAAAGATACGTACACAATCGGTTTCAGATCTTAAACTAAATTAAGATTTTACAGTGCACTGGCTCTTTGTAAGACAGATGTCACACGCCAAATATTTGTTAAACGAACCTGTATTTCGCAAAACGAATGTGCAGTGAGGCCGAAAGAAAATTTCAGATGCAGGTAGAAACTCTACTTCACCCGGCGGCAGGAATCCTCACTTATTAATTCGCCTAATGGGAATTCATTGAAGTGGAAACTAATTTATTCCTCTACCTTTCCGCCTTATAAACATTTTTTTCATGTATTATGCAGAAATATCCTTCCGTTTTTCGCGTTGGACAGATTCCGTTTTATACAAAATAAATACACGTAAAATTACTATTATTTTGCCGGGATCAATAAATTTGTTCACATTGGACAGATTTCCGCATTATCCACGTTCCGGATTAAACAGGTCTTACTGTACATGCCCAACTCAGCATTCTCCACTCCTTCCTCAACTCAGCCTTCCTTTTTATATCTGCATACAAACCATATATTTTAATACAGTCTATCACCCGATGTCTTTTTCTGCCTCTAACCTTCTTTGCGTTGATCATTCCTTCTAGGGCATCCGCCAGCAGGCAATTTCTTCTTAGCCAGTGGCAAATCCAATTTATTTTCCTCTTTTTTTTAGTTCCAGCATTGTTCTTCCTTCACCCACTCTATCTAGCATATATTTATGTTTTATTTGTCTGTCCATTTTATACGATCCATTATTCTCCATATCCACATCTCAATAGCTTCCAGTCACTCTTCCTCATTTCGTCCTAATGACCATATCTCTGCACCATATAATTCTACACTCCATATAAAGCATTTCACCAGCCTCTTCCGTAATTATTTTGCCAAAGGTCTGCAGAAAATGCTTCTCTTCCTGTTAAAAGTTTCTTTTGCCATTGCTATCCTCTGCTTTACTTCGTGACAGCAGTTCATGATATTACTGATAGTACAACCCAAGGATTTGAAGCTCTCCACTTGCTCAATGACCTCATATTTAATCCTCATGTTTATCTTCCTTGGTTTCCTTCATATAATAATGGCAAAAATACATAATGGAACAATTTAAATGAAAATAAAACTACTGAAGTATAGAATAAATATCATTGCTTGACTGGAAAAAAAAAGTATTATCCAAACAAATCCTTATCTCTATTACTTGTCTTCAAATCCTC
This sequence comes from Diploptera punctata, assembly GCA_030220185.1. NCBI lineage: Eukaryota > Metazoa > Arthropoda > Insecta > Blattodea > Blaberidae > Diploptera > Diploptera punctata. The sequence continues at coordinate 1,047,867 of JASPKZ010005305.1, read as the reverse complement.
TGTAGTGGCGGTAATTCTATCATCGTTCGTTGATGTTGCGTTGCGTTTGAGTTCGTTCATGTTTATCAAATACGCCTTCCACGTATCACATTATGATGAACGTTTGCAGGGTACGGCGCGTGATGGTGTTCATTGTATATTGGCAAGATCAAGCTTCAACAAACGCAAACGTAACGTTATAATCAAATCACGTGACATCGACTGTTCCCGCATTTCATTTGTTTCTAGTTGACTGTTGTTGACCTTGTTGGACCCAATGAATTATAATATATTGATATTTTAATAATTGATCAACATGACAGACGATGTGCTTATCGAGTTTGTGCGATCGCACGAATTATATGCTACAAAAATAAGGAAAAAGGGAAGCTATTTGGAAAGAAATAGGAAACAATGTAAGTACTGCCATAATATGTCTATCATATTTCGTCTTAACCCTTAAATTGGCAAAACACTGACTGGACTGGACTGGATAAGGCGAAGTCTAGCTTCTCCCAGTGTGCTTCGTATGTTAGAACCCACTAGGGCTCTTTGGCAGCTAAGTTAATAGTGGCTATCATTACGGGGTTGTAGTTCACTTAACCCGAGCCTATTTGGCGGCGCTAGCGTTTGTGTGCAAATGGTGATGAAATTTGGACAGAGATAGGGATGTGATAACCTGAAGCAGGACATCAGAAACCACATTGCTTTCAAGCCGAGAGTCGGAAATCCAGCATTGTGGAATGAGCCACGCTACTCCAGGTGAGAGCACATCGCCAAATCTCTGGCTGGATTTAATGAGGAGTAAATCGGATGAATATGTTTCTATGTACAGCACGCCACTGGGGCAAGCGTCTAATACTGCGTACCATAAAATTTGTATGCAAAGATGTAAATTTGTGCATCTTGCTTACATTTTCAGTTATCATGGCATCAATATGGGGAAGTTGCGCTACGTTGTGTAGGTCTGTCATCCTTGTGAAACGCGGTGCTTGAAAAATTATTTTCAAACACTTATTCTGTATAATTTGTATTCTTCGTTTATGCTGTTTTGCGAGGATGCTCCAGGCCTCACATCCGTACAGTAGCATGCTGCGGATCACGCTTTTATACAGTAAAAGCTTGATCTTACGTGACAATGTATTCGACCTGAAAAATGGGTATAAAATTGCAATTGCTGCATTTGCTTTATGTTGTAGATGTCGAATATGAATTTTGAACGTAAGCTTGGGGTCCAGATGGACCCCAAGATACTTCACTGAAGGTTCTAGGCGAAGATTTTGAGTTCCCAAGGTTAGTTGGATGGGTGACCGTCTGGTTGATTTAGTGAAAAGGATCGCCTGGGGTTTTGTCGTGTTTATCTTTATGTTCCATAACTGGAACCAAATATAGATACGGTTGAGAGCGGTTTGGAATACATGGATTCGATTAGGAAGAGATTTGAAGGTAGTCTGGTAAAAGAAACGGGTATCATCGGCGAATGATGCGGTATGGATGTAGGGGATAGTAGGAAGATCTGATACGTATAACGTATACAGTATGGTTGGCAAAACACAAATTTCTTCTGTTAGTTATTTGATTGTGGCGAACCGCAGTGAAAACGGAATCTTCTGTAATTTAACTGTTGTTATTATGTATATTATATAATTAGACACACATTTAAGTGATATCTTTTTGTTCGTTTTATTCTAATTTATTTAACATATTAAATTAATTAAACCAATCTATGTGTCCAAAAGGATACATTATGAATTTAAGGGTTAACATAAACGTCAATGAACATTGATCATGATACATCTACTCGAACTGTGTGTTGTAGCTTGCCCTCTCAACGAAACGTAACGCAACCGAAAATCAACGAACGTTCATCGTAATCCCACCATAAACAGATGCATTCATTCGTTTTGATTAATTTACACGTTGTGTACGAAAATACCAAACTGCATTAGTGTATACTTACGTGTAGATAAGAATGTCAGAGCTCGAGAGGTCCCATTGGCACAACAAAGTCTATTTGAGTAGGAACGAATGACTGAAATTTATGCTTTTAACACCTGTTGGAAACACAGTAAAGCTCTTAAGTTGCGTGAAATCCCTGTGAATAACTTCAATCCAAACACATATCATATACTCTCACCTAATGTAATGCATTTTTAATGTTTTCTTCGAATCAATAATGAAACACAGAAAATTTCTTTTGTTTCACAAGGCTATTTTACAGCCTTTGTACTACAGATCTTGGCACATACATTCAAATACATCACTGTAAACTTGAAAAAAATAATAATGGAGGAATTTATAATAATAAGGGAAGTTCGCTTAATGTGAACCCTTGTGTTTGAGTGGATGTTGCTAATATCTTCTTTAATTGGTGCTGTCCTCGAACAGAAAATATTTTACTTCTTCCCCTCATCAACTTTGATGGGTTCAAGGAGTCCGTCGCCGTGGCGTAGTCGGTAGAGTCCCTACCTTCCACTCCGGCGACCCGGATTCAATTCCCGGCGGGGTAGGGGATTTTAAATCTCCATCTTGGGTCTGGGTGTGTGTCCTGTCTTGTGTTTTATGTGTGAATAAGATAAAAAGGTTGACAAAGGTAAAAAAAAAAGAACAGTGTAAACGAAAGAAAACGAGAAAAAATGCCAGTTTCCTATATTATTGTGCGAAGAAGGGCTTATTTGTGATATTTATGAAACTTGCCACTTTTAAAAGATTTTTTTTAGCAAAGAATCAATTCTTAACTTCTGCTATTGAATATTACAAATGTTGAAAAAGTCCTAAATACATTATATTACATAGATGCTGTTTTAATATACTGACGGGTTTGGTTTGATATTATATGACATGGTGGTTGTATAAAATATTCAACATAACATAGCTATTCGGTTAATGTGGACCCTCCACGAGGACCTGTGTCCACTTTACACGAATATGTATATGTTATATATGAGGATGCTATCTGTAAAAAAACATTCGTTTAATTAATTTTAATTAATGTCCTTGTAATTTTACTAAACCCAACGACCGTCGCTTTCTGCAGTTGAATGACGTGGGAATGTTATAATCAACAATAATTTTTCAAAACATTAAATAAATATCAACGCTTTTTAATTATGATCAGTCATAAATATTTTCAGATTAATCTGTGCCTGTCTGTATAAATTAATAGAGGAAATAAACTTAAAAATAGACTAAAAGCTAAGGTGGACTCTGGGGTCCACTTTATCCGAATATGGAGGTTAAAGTGCACCTTTCTAGTAATGTAAAATTTTTTATAAATTATGATGATGTTTCCATATAATGAATAAAACAACAATGCTATTTCATAGTTACAACACTAATGATAATCACTGTAATTAAACAACATTCAAATGTCTTAATTAAAAGAAGAAAAACAACAAATTCAAAACACGCGTCCAAATTTTCCGAAGTTCCCCTAATACTAGTTATTTCATTCATTTATTTTTAGATTGTACAATGTATTTTGACATCCCCCTGCGGATTCTATGCCACAGATTCACCTAGGTAAATTCAAATAAAAAAGGAAAAACCAGACAATTTATTTAAAATTGTAGGCTTTCACGGCCGGTGTCCTGATTCCTCTATGGCGCGGGGCTTCTCATAATTTAAACCAGAAAATCCATCACTATTTATATATGATTTATATAAGAATAAATGTATTAATTGATAAGGCTGCACCATTATCTACATCTAGACAATTTCTTACATTTCTTTAATTTTGGTATGAATCGAAATAAACCTTAAAGAAGTCTGAATATTCATACAAAATATTAAAAAAAAATCTTATAAAAATAATTATTGTACAGCCTTTGAAATAATTGATGGCGCACTCATCATTTTAAGTCCCAAAACGAAGCCCTTGCGCATGATCAGAGGTCAGCTACTTGGTTCACAAGTGCACAACTATTTGAGAAATTGAAATCCGTTGTATTTCGTTGCGTGTCGTGCAAGGGAAAATACTTTCGCGTAAATAAGCTGTGCGATAAATTCTGTAAATAAAACAAATAAAATGAATCGAAATAAGGACGAGAGAGAGAGAGAGAGAGAGAGAGAGAGAGAGAGAGAGAGAGAGAGAGAGAGAGAAAGAAATGGAGAGAGAGAATTACAGCGGGATCGAACACGGAACCTCATGCAAAGTAAACAGACGTTCCCTCTACTAGACTACAACTATCCCTACTAGAAACATTTTGTATGAAGCGATGCAATACTCCAGGACTTACTTATATAATGAAATCAGATGTTAACTAAATTAGTTCAAATGAATTGCATTAGTTGTAGAAATAAACAATCTTGTTATGCCTTGTGTTTTCTAAACAAAACAATCACATGTTACAAACGTTATTCATTTTCTGTATTTGACCTGTTTCATTTTATTTATTTATTTCCCTGCAGCCTGTATACAAATTTATTTACTTAACGATGCCTGGTAACGTGTAGGAATTATGAAAATTAACGACATTGTTAAAAAAATCTTCTTGTCCAAGATCATCGTAAGAGAGCATTTTACCGACTGCTCCACTGAAGCGAACGATGCAAATTCTGTATGAAGAAAGACTTACTACGTCTCCCGACTTGAACTCAAAGGAGACAGCACACGCAACAACTTACTGGTGTGAATCGCGCTTCAAAACTTTTAACTTTCTATCATCAAGAGTTGCGCCATTAATGTTTTCAAAGGGTGTACATTCAACGAAAAAATTAATGCAAATCCCTCTCTTCCATATACAATATGTCACTAAAAGAATTGTCTGTAAAGTTCTTAACACTCTGTATATTATTGCTTTATTTATATTCCAGTGGTTGCCTTATGACGTAGCGGTCTAGCGAACTAAAATAAACTAGAAAAAAGTCTGTCTTAATGAAATCCAGTTCTCTTGTTTTCGTAAGAAAACTGAAAGACGTGGTTACCATGGAGATTTAGAAAAAAATTAATATTCTTAAGAAGTTCTCTTTCAAGCCATATAATATTTCACTCCGGTCTTCTGCTTCCATTTCAGTTTCCTTTTCTACCTGTGAAGTACCCCACAATAATAATTGTCAGCGGATGTAGCGACTTTCACTGCAAGAAACTTTTCCTCTTTTAAAATGAATAAACCGAGTTCTTTTATCAAATAAAGTGGACCATGAAAATGGAAGCGCTTTTAAAACTGGGGAGTAATTACAATTTTAAAGAGGTGACATATTATAATGCATAAAGTGAATGCTTTCTTTCGCTCTAACACAGCCTATTTCCATTTCACAATTCAAACGGTCATTTTGGAGTATCCTGTTTAAATATTATATTATTATAGTTCTTTAAATACTGTCGCGGATAGCGGTCGCATGAGATTCCTATGGAATTTCTTTAAGGGCACCCAGTACTTATTTGGGTTAAAAATATAGATTTTTTTTCTTTTTGCTTCAAAAATCCAGTAAGGTCTATTTTATCGATGTGTAATATTATTTTGTCGATTTTGAACATTTAAACTCATAAAAATTTATTTTTAAAAATGGCGTCACTGTGTTCTGCTTATATGCACTTTTTTGTTTTTTTGTTTTTTTTTTTGCATTTTCCCGTAACTTGTATTTTTTTATATTTTGGTACACTTTTATCTGAAACCATGAAAGATAAATAATTTTTGGCATGGATATGTAGTTTAAAGAGCTCTATAATAATAAGGTAAATTTATCTTTGTGCTATTGATAGAGTTTCAAATTAAAGAACATTTTTAACAAAAACAATTCTTGGTCTTTAAATTTTTCAAAAATAAATCACAATCCATTTTTGAACACAAGCAAACCTTATTATTGTCAATTTTGGAAACAATTGGATGAGTAGTTTTTGAGAAAATTGTTCCAAGACAATACTTTCAAGATGATGGATTTTTTATTTTCTTTATTCATCATCATCATCATAGTACATTCACGAATTTAGGCCATTTGTTGACCTGTTTCGGCCTCAAGAGAAACACCATCCAAAAGCCTTTTGAGTGGACGTCCTGGTCTTCTTCTTCCTGCAGGTTGATATCTTAACATTTGTTTGGGTGTTCTGTGATCTTCCATTCGATGAACAGGTTGCATCCATCTTGAATTATAATCAGAAATTTTGTTTTCTTTATTTGTATTTTAAATTAATCGTGAAGAAATATGTCCATAATATAAACCAGAGTGTCATTATGTTCAGGAAGTCTTGTTTAAATAGTGACATAATTTTCATGCACATAACTTAAGAATAAACTGAAAAAATGATTTTTGTATGTTGTATATTTTTAAACCAAGTTGCAAGGGTGCCCTTAAATTAACTTCATACATGTTTACATAAAATCTCCAAACTAACTTAATTTATTTCACAACAGCATTTGACTTCACATAATTCGCATATGCTAATAATGTCTCTATTCATAATTTATTTTATCACACATTTCTTTAAACTCTCTGATGGTTTCACTCAGAACATCTTCTTGTCTTCGCCCTTCATATAACCTCATTTGTTCAGAATTCAGGCACAGGTACAACTGGCTGGTCCGACAGTCGCATTTTTTTTCTGTATGCGAGGGTAGGAACAATCTGGAATCACAGTCGACACACTTCTCGGACCGAAGACTCTAGAACCGACTTTTCCAGAATGCAGATATAGACGCATGTGGAAATTCCTGCGCGTACCTATACTACACAAAAAATAATTCTATAAACCTAAATATATAATGTATTTTGAATGGTATATTTTAGTAAGATATTTTACACACTGAAATGCTACTAACCTAAACACAATATCTAATTTCAGTGTTCGCGAAATGACTGTTTAGTTCTAGTTACAAAATAAAACTTACAGATTAGAAATCAGTAAATATAGACATTCATTCATTTTTGAGAATTTCACTCATGATTGAGGGTTTTCTCCAACCAATCTTAGTAATGAACATGAATTTAAAAAAAATACATAAATGACTATGGACTTATAGACTATCAGTTTGCAACAAACATTCACATATTTCCCTTAATTAAAGTTCTCCATCGTTCTCTGTCCTCTGTGTCTTCATCTGTTACACCAGATTTTCTCATTGAATTTTGAATGTTATTCTTCTAGGTTGTTCTTGGTCTTCCTTTTCTGCTCCTTATTTCAATTTTCCGTGCACAAACAGCCTTTGGTAGTCTTCCATCCTGCATTCTTCTTACGTGTCCATATAATTTTAGCCTTCGATATTCAATCTCGTCCATTATACTTCCTTCTGCTTTCATCATTTTCTAATTTCTGTATTTCTAATTTTTTTCCAGTCAACATAAATATTGACATAAAACATACATATTTGAATGATTAAAAGACAATGATTGTCCCTAAGGGCCAAAGATTAATTAGTGTATACTTGCAATCTCCTGCATACAAAGGAGTCAATACCGAAATGTAAATAAGCGTGGAAAAGTGTGCAAGTAGCTTGAAGGAAGTACTTGGTTTGCATAAGAAACATCTCTTCAAGGCTCTTGTTTCAAATGATTGTTTTCTTGCTGCTCTCCTTTTGTTTAAACAAGAAATGCGTCAACTGCTTCTCTCGGAACAAGAAGTTTCTGGATTTTAACACGCAAAGGGTTGCTGTACCTACTCTGCTAATTAAACACAGGCTTGTACACTGCCCTCTTTGTTAATTTTAATTTCATTATAGAACATGTCTCTAAATATGTTGTTTTACTAAAACAATAATAATATTATTTTTTTATTTATATACAGATTTTCAATGTTTACACATCTTTATGTACCTGAAGTTTTATTTTCCTTCTCCACTCGTCTCTATCCATCCACTCCATGTCCTCCAGTCCTCATGTTCCCACTCCAGTTCTTATTTCTTGCATCTACGAGTTTCGAGGTCTTCCTTTCCTTCTTATTCCAGGTGGATACCATTCCAATGTTTTTCTGGGCAACCTTTATTCTTACATTCGTTGTACGTGCCCATACCAATTTAATTGCTTGTTTCTTATGTAATCTACTATTTAATATCTAATATTAATTTTTTTCTCGTATGGCAGTATTTATTATTTTTTTCTAATTTTGAATATCTTGCTGCTCTCCCCGAGAAATCCATTTCCATCGACATAAGTTTTTGTTGAATTTCCAAACTTCAGCTCCATATGTGGCAGTACTTCTCACTATTGAATTATATATTTGTAACTTATTTTTTCTGGTTATATGTCGGTTCCATTAGACTCCATTTATCATTGCTGTTATTACTCTACCTTTATTTATTCTGTTCTTAATATCACTTTCTTATTTATCCTCTTGATCTACTTTCACTCCCAGATACTCAAGTTCTTCACAATAACAATAATAATAGTATTAATAATAATAATAGTATTAATAATAATAATAATAATAATAATAATAGTATTAATAATAATAATAGTATTAATAATAATAATAGTATTAATAATAATAATATTAATAATAATAATAATAATTTTGAACAGAAGAAATACCGAAAATATTGTTTAAAAAATTGAAAAATTAAAGAAAGAAAATAGGTCCTCAAGTCATAGGTGTAGTATATAGACAAAAGTAAAAAGGAAGTAAAATAGATAGATATTCATAGTGATATTAGAAAACGAAGGTTACCATTTTATGGACATATTAAACGAATCGACTCAAATAGACTTTCAAAACAAATATTCGAATTCTACCAAAATATAAGTAAAGCACAAGTGGATACTATAAAATAGGTTGGGGAAATGAAAAAGATCTTAAAATTGACTGGAAATACTCAAGAAGATATCATAAACATAGGCATATTTCGAAATAATGTACACAAGTGGCAGGTTGACCTAAAGGAGAAACCCAAGGAAAAACGGGAACAACATGGACAGAGGAGAGAAAGAAAGCCCATAGCGAAAAGTGAGGGACAATATGTAGTCAAAGGAAACGCGCCTCTAACAACTTTGGGTAGTCCCACATGGGCTCATTCGCAATAATAATAATAATAATAATAATAATAATAATAATAATAATAATAATAATAATAATAATAATAATAATAATAATAATAATAATAACTTTTATTAGGAATATTCCACAATACAGTGTTTCTCCTTCAACCGAAAGTGATTTGTCACCAGACGTTCCTGTCTAAAGTATCTTCTTCCCTGAAATCTCTACGTTCCATACTTCTCCTCACTCCATCAATCAAACGTTCTCTAGGTCTGCCTCTTCCACTTCTTCCATTACTAATAATAATAATAATAATAATAATAATAATAATAATAATTTTGTTTAAACTGACAGTGATGTCATGTTACTAACAATACAGTAGGCCTTCATGGTAGTGAGATGTTTTGTCAACAATTTTATAAGACCATAAACAAGTGAAATGAGACAGAGCATGAAATGAAATATAAAATATACGAATATAGTTTACGCGTTGCAACTGCTTTTTTTCTCACAATGCGTTGGTTTATTTGTGCAAAAAACAGAGCTTTACGGTGTCAATATTTTTTGTTTTATGCACGTTTTCCGCTGTATTTTGTAACGTTCACAATTGACATTTTTGCAGTTTGCCACATGGTTCACGACCATACAGATAGCATCGTTTTTTATTCCATATTGTCGGTGGAAAAATATGTACACGTATAACCTCTTACTATAGCATACATACAATCCCTGAAAGAACAATGATGGCTGATCAACTCGGCATAGATATTTCAACACATGGCTTTCCAGAAGCAAGAATAACGGAAGTTATAAATTCATTCTCCAAATTTTAGTGTTTGTCTCCTGAAATCAACTTTTAATTACGACTTCAAACATTACAGGACTTCAGATTTAGAATTTAAAACGCGTGTAGTTTGTGTTCAAATTTATTTATAAAGTACTAGCTAATACCCGGCGTGCGCTGCTACGCCTAAATAAATGAAAATGAATGTGCTTTTATGTTTAGTTGAATAAATAAAAGGAAAAATAATTATAAATATATATTTTTTAGATGATAATTACACGGCGTTACCCGGGAATCTACTTATACCGATCTACTTGATATAAATGAGCTAAAATATGAAAATCAATGTATTTTATGTTTAGTTTAATAAATGGGAGAAAGAATTATATCGTAATTATTTTTAGATACCCCGTGCTGTTTACCCGGCGTTGTCCGGGAATCTACTCATCCTCGATCTTCTTGGCATAAATGAGCTGAAAGACAAAAATGGTTATTGTGAGTTATCCGTAAAAGATAAACATATGCTGTCGCGGACTTTTTTGTAGAGCTCTTTGAGATATTCAATTCTGCGACAATAAATGTTGTATACTTGTTATGGTTTAAGCAGCGTAAGCCATTTAAGGGTCCAAAGAGCTACTTTTTTCACGTTTTCCAGTACAAAGGGAGATTTTTAAGGGTGTAGGAGTTGAGTATCATAACTCTCTTATAGCCTATGTTCATCTCGGGAATCTCTTGAATATTTTGCAAAAAGTCCCATCATAATCGGATCAACGGTATGGCCGCGCATAAAGTACGAACAAACAAGCAAACAAACAAACATTCATTTTTATGTATTAGAAGATATAATAATAATAATAATAATAATAATAATAATAATAATAATAATAATAATAATAATAATGATAATAATAATAATAATAATAATAATAATAATAATAATAATAATAATAATAATAATAATGATAATAATAATAATAAAATATATGATTGCGAAACATGGACTCTTACTTTAAGAGAGGAAAGAAGATTATGAATATTTGAGAATAAAGTTCGTAGGAAAATTTTTGGTCCAAAAAGAGATGAACAGACAGGTGAATGCAGAAAACTACATAATAGTGACCTACATTATATGTATAGGAAGCCAGATATAATAAGAGTTAAGTCTCGTAGGCTGCGACGGGCAGGATGTGTGGCATGTATGGGGGATGAAAGAGTACATGGAAGTTTCTGATAGGAAAACCAGAGGGAAAACACCCAGTTGGTAGACCAATAATGAGGTGGGAGAATAACATTATCCATGATTTGAGGGAAGTAGATTATACAGAGGATGATTGGATATCATTAGCTCAGGATAGGGATGTATGGGGAGCTAATGTCCGCGCGGCCGTGAACCTACGGGGGTTCGATAGAACCAGCGAGTTAGTTAGATGATGATGATGATAATAATAATAATAATAATAATAATAATAATAATGTGAAAAAGAATAATGCATTTGATTTTCCTTCCTTTTTAATAAAGTCCGAGAAATGTTCATTAAACTTATAACATCAAGACGTTTTCAAATACATTTAATGAACATTTCCCGCATTTTATTAAAAAGGAAGAAAAATCAAGTTTTGCAGGGCATATTTCGGAAACCGACCTTCAATTTGGTAAAATAGATGCATTGGCAATAATACACAAAGAAAACAGTAAACAATAGATTAATGTTTTGGAGGAAATTGAAATCATCAAAGAAGCAGAGAATAAGAATTTATTAAATTAAAATACACCTAACAACCAAAGCCCCCTGTATAACATTATAAATTATTTCAGTATCAAGAAGGTTCCTGAACATGAATAATAATTTCGAAAAGCTTTGAATTTTTAATAATATAACGAAGAGTATAACGAAAATTATTATAGTTGATGACGACATGGTGATATAAGGTACAAACATTTTTATAATTTAAATAATTTTAACCTCAACGGTGTTCAAACATGAATATTAAAAGTATAGACCTTATATTCTTAATCTTCCCAGTTCTGGTTTTGCAGTCCTTTTTCATTTATCGCTTTATTTATATCTTATAGCCAAATATTTTTTGGTCTACCTCTCCTCTGCTTCCAGCTGGAATCCAATTCAATACTCATCTTCTTAACGTTCATCGTTCATTCGTTTTACATGTCCATACTATTGCAATTTTCTGTATGCTAATACCCGGCGTGCGCTACTACACGTAAATAAATGTTAATGTGTTTTTGCATTTAGTTGAATAAATAAAAGGAAAAATAAATATAAATTTATATCGTTACTATTTTTACATACCCCGTGCCGATTACCCGGCGTTGCCCGGGAATCTACGCATCTCGATGTACTTCACATAAATGAGCTGAAAGATGAAATTCATTATTTTTGAGTTATCCATAAAAGAATACCCGCCGTGCACTGTTATGCTTGCCGGGGAATCTACTTATCCCGATCTTCTTGGCATCGACGAAAGACAAAAAATGGTTATTGTGAGTTATCCTTAAAAAATAAACATTTGCTGTCGCGGACTTTTCAGTAGAGTTTTTGAGATATTCAATTCTGCGCACAATAATTTTGTGTATTTGTTATGGTTTAGGCAGCGTAAGACATTTAAGCTAACAAAAAGCGACATTTTTTTCACTTTTTTTCAATACAGAAGGCGATTTTTAAGGGCGAAGCCCTTGAGCATTAAAACTCTCTTATAACCTATAAGCTTCCCGGGAAAATCCTGAACATTTTGCAAAAAAGCCCCATGTCAATCGGATGAATGGTACGGCAGCACATGCTTGCCCGGGAATCTACTTATTCCGATCTCCTTGGCATGAATGAAAGACAAAAATGGCTATTGTATGTTATCTGTAAAAGATAAACATATGCTGTCGCGGACTTTTTTGTAGAGTTTTTTGAGATATTCAATTCTGTGTACATTAATTTTGTGTATTTGTTATGGTTTATACAGCGTAAGCCACTTTTCACGTTTTTCACTACAAAGGGTGTTTTTTAAGGGTGTAGGAGTTGAGTATCTCAACTCTCTTATAGCCTATGTTCATCCCGGGAATCTCCTGAACATTTTGCAAAAAAACATCACAATTTGATCAACGGTATGGCCGCGCATAAAGTACAAACAAACCAACAAACAAACAAAGATTAATTTTTATACATTAGATTGTTGAAATTTCCCTATTTTTCATAGATTACCTAACCACTTCATATATTGGCTCTGTCCTTATCTTTAATTATAATCAATTTAAATTATATATTATTTATTTTTACCACATTGAAAACTACCAACTTAGTAAGGCATAACAGAAAGCCATTGAAAAGTTCCTGCATTGCGGGATTTCGCGTCATAATAGTTAGATCCCTGGATGCCATAGCTTTAATCACTATTTTTTTAGTCAGGATAAAGGGGATATGTTTTAAGGTCGGTTATTGATGCATTTCCTGGATTCATTTTGTTGAACGAACCTTCCATGTGCTTTCGTTTGATGACCCATCAAACTATCTCCATCTGACCAATTCCTAGGAATACTGTCATGTCGGTTGAAATTGAAGGTACCGCATTTATGATCGGTTTCATGCGAACATTTATTTTGATATCCCTTATGGGACCATCTTGCTCCGAGCTTCTCCCCTTCCCTAATACAGCTGAATTATTGACGATATATTTTTTATATTTATTGTTATAACTTTTTTAATCGAGCCAGTTGCTTCACCTAGCAACGTTTGAGGCTGTTGTTCGGGATGTCCTGAGATCACATCATGGTACAGACCGACCTCAGTTTTTTTCTCGTTTTCTTGAGTAGCAAACGCTGACATAACATTTGAATACCAGGATCCATTTCACAATTACAAGTACACTAGGATATAGGCCTATATGTCTAATAAACGGTGATAATATTTATAATATGGTAATAAAAATAAATTGGTCCATACTCATATATATATATATATATATATAATAATATATATGAGTGTGAGTATGGACCAATTTATTTTTATTACCATATTATATATATATATATATATATATATATATATATATATATATATATGACATGAAAAGAAAAGTAAATGTTTGGTGTTTGGACGGGGATTTGAACCCGGACCTCCGAATTAATACTTCAATGCACTGCCAGTTACGCTACCCAAGCAAATCTGGTAAAAACATTATTTTTCATTTATATATATATATATATATATATATATATATATATATATATATGGTCTCGAGGTAGCGTGCTGCCTTGTCACTCAGCGGGCCCGGGTTCGATCCCGGTCGGGGCAGTTTTTCTGGGTGAGGTTTTTATCGGCGGTTTTCCTCACCTGTAAGACAAATGTCAGGAAAACTTTAAGGCCCAAACGGTCCCCAAAATCATATGGCCATCATCATCATTATCCTTATCATTATCATCATCATCACCATCATCCTTCACCGGTGTGGAAAGCAACGGGAATCTACCACACCTATACAATTCCCTAGTAAAGCTGCAAGCATAGCTTGAAAATGCTATGATTGCAGTGAAAGACCTGTCTTCGGGCAGAATTACTATGGATGGATATATATATATATATATATATATATATATAGTCTCTATTACGAGAATATTAGTCTTGAATTGCTCAATGTCAAAACATTTAATTATAATATCGAACTATATATATATATGTATATACATATATATAGTATGATAAGAAAAATAAATGCCTGGACGGGATTCGAACCCGGATCTCTAAGTCTGTACCTCAGCGTGATATCCATTACACAGACTCAGAGATCCGGGTTCGAATCCCGTCCAGGCATTTATTTTTCTTATCATACCATATTAAGCTTGCATTGCTCAATGTTAAACATTTCATTATAACATCTATAAAGCGTCACTGCTATAAGGTAAAAATATTCTCTTTAATTTGCTTACTTGTTATAGTCAGCTACTAGATGGCAGTGAAGACCGAGTTCTCGCGACATCTAGTAATAATGGAGAATATAATACATAATTATATAAGAAAAATAAGTGTTTGAATTGGATTCGCCTGGTAGTGTAATGGACATCACGCTGAGGTACAGACTCAGAGATCCGGGTTCGAATCCCGTCTAGGCATTTATTTTTCTTATCATACCATATTAAGCTTGCATTGCTCAATGTTAAACATTTAATTATAACACACACATATATATATAATATATATATAATATATATATATATATATAATTATATGTCGGCCGCGGTGGACTAGTGGTTATGCTCCTAGCCTCTGGTCCCAAGGGTCGCGGGTTCAAACCCGGCCGGAGTCGATGGATTTTTTAGGACGGAAAAATCCAAGGAGCAAGTCCTCCGGGAGGGACTTTAAGCCGTGGGTCCCGAGTCTGAAGATTTTAAGGCTCGTAAAAGATCCTTAAGCCTGAATGAAAAGGCCTCTAAGCAAAATTTACCGAATTTTCGCGTCCTAGTACTATCTTGGTTTCCTAGATGTCAGTATGAGGCGGAACGCTGACCACGTACCACTCAAAATGACATCTATACGAAAACAAGTGTAACTAAATTAGTATGGTTCAAATTCTTCCTTGTAGGGGGAGAGCGCCTAAATCTCTGTAAAGGGAAAACGTAGGCTTACAATACAATATAATTATATATTTTTTTTGAGTCTCCTAAGACGCAAATGAGCTATTTTTTCTCAAAATAAAATACGCATACGCACTATTTTTCTTTCTGTTTGGCCTTAATAACTCAAATAACAAATATTATTGCAATTGGATCATGACAAGACGTACCCGACTTCAGTACCATACTGGCTGAAATTCCATTAGAACATTTCTTTCCCTATGAGCACTCGATGCAGCGTAAATTTCGTACTTTTCACTAAGCCATTTTTGTCTTAAACTGCTCGACAACGGCTGGGGCACATTTATAATAGTAATAATAATACTTATTATAATAATAATTATTATTATTACTATTATTATTATTATTATTATAACTATTATTATTAATTACTACTATTCTTCTTATTCTTCCTATCTAGGATTAGGTCAATGCGACCTGTTCCGGTCTCAAGTCCATCGTTTCCTTGGCCGTCCAAAATATATTTTTCCATGTGGTTTGTGGGCGTTGATCTTTTTGGGTAATCTTGTATTGTCCATTCTGTCTAAATGTTCTTTCCATTGGTATTTGTGCTCGTCTAGTTTATCGAGTATTCAAAATATCTCTGGTCCATTTCTTATTGATTCATTGTGTAATCTATCCATGCGTGTACATCCTTTTACGGATCTTAAAAAATTCATTTCAGTGGCTTGAATGTGTGAGATATATTTTTTTTGTACGTACCCAAGATTCAGATCCATATAAAAGAACAGGAACAGCTATAATTTTATAAAACCTGAGCTGAGTTTCTTGTCGACTCTTTCGGAGGGTTCTTCTTATGGTGCCACACATCATTTGATATCGCTTTAATTTATTGTGTAAATCCCAATCGTAGCTGTATGTTATATCAGAACCAAGATAGTTATTATTATTATTATTATTATTATTATTATTATTATTATTACTGTTATTTTATTTATATACAGAACTGAAGATGTATAAAGCATCAGGTTCAGATGAGATTCCAGCAGAACTCATAAAATCTGGGGGAGAAAAATTGAGATACGCCGGTTGCTTAGTATGGTTTGGAAAATAGAAGCTCTTCCAGATGAAAGGAAAGAATCGATTATCGTACCAATATATAAGAAAGGAGATAAAACTGATTGCAACAATTACAGGGGCATCTCATTACTTTCAACTTCGTATAAAATTCTAACAAATATGTTAGTAAGCAGACTTACTCCCTATATTGACGACATTCTAGGAGATCATCAATGTGAATTTAGAAGAAAAAGGTCAACAACAGATCAGATTTTTAATATAAAACAAATTTTTGAAAAGAAATGGGAATATAATGGTATTGTACAACAGCTATACATAGCTTTAAAAAGGCATACGATTGAATTAAGAAGGAGAAGTTATACAGTATCTTGTTGGAGTTCGTAATTCCTAAAATGGTTAGACTTATACCTATGTTTCTAAATGACACAATGGGTAGGGTTGCGTGTAGGCAAACAGTTTTCGGATACTTTTGAAATCCAGAATGGGTTGAAGCAAGGGGATGCACCATCTCCTCTACTATTTAATTTTGTAGTAGTAGTAGTAGGACTTTATTAGACAAAAAGTAAGATATTTACAATTTTATTTACAAATATGGGTTGCCTCGGCCGTAAGTGCTGTTGACAGTCCGTTACAATAAATTAATAATTGGTAATAGTATAAAGAAAAAAAATAACATTACAATTACGTAAAAAACACAATATTATTACAATTGATATTTCCATATTAAATTTGGCACCTATTTTTAATTTACAAAAACTAGGTGCTAAATTTAATATGGAAATATCAATTAACAAAACTAAAATTATGGCATTTCGTGGGAAGGACCCCATACAAAGTAAAATCTGTCTCCAGAATAACATTTTAGAGAGATCTAATCAATTTAAATATCTTGGATATTATCTCTCTATCTGGGATGAAAAGGATATCCCTGAAAAAGTTACTAGTTATAATAAAAGTTTAGGAATTATTAATCAAGTTATGAAACCATCCCTTGTACAAAAAAACACCAGATTACGTTTATATAACACTTTGGCTAGACCAGTGTTGACCTATGGTAGTGAAGCATGGACACTAAAAAAACAACATGAAAGCAGAATAATGGCTTGTGAAATGAGATTCATGCGCAGAACAGCGGGTTACACCAGATGGGATCTGAAATGAACACCGATATCTTAAAAGAATTGAAGACTACGCCAATTTTGGAATATATTAAACAGTACCAACTAAATTGGAAACACCATCTTGAAAGAATGAGTTCAAATCGGATCCCCAAAGCTGTTTATAATTATATACCAAGAGGACGAAGATCACTGGGCCGTCATATGAAACGCTGGAGGGAAAATTTACTATTGGATCGTAACAGGCCTTGGCCTAATACTTGGAAGGAAGAAGAAGAAGAAGACATAATAATACAATAGCATTATACACTAATTAAGTTATGTATAATTATTAAGAATTAATGCTATTGCATTTTGATAACATTTTTGCTCACTTAATTTTGTACTAGACCATGCTATCAAATCTTTAAAGGATTAAGAAGGCCTACAACTCAATGGTCTTAATAAGCTGTTAGTTTATGCTGATGATGTAATACTATTGGATGATAGCGAAGAGATACTAAAAGTCAACACGCACACACTATTGAGTAACACTAAGAAATTGGGACTGGGAGCAAATATCAATAAAGCTAAATATATGGTTACACATAGAAATACATTATATAGTGGAAATAAACAGCTAATGACAAATGAGGAAAATTTTGAGGAACTGGCTGAATTCAACTACCTAGGAATAATAATCACAAATAGGTATGAGATGCACAAAGAAATTAAACATAGGCTCAATTCTGGAAATGCGTGCTATTACGTATTACAGGGACTCTTGTCGTCCAAACTCCTTAAAAAAAAAGTTAAACTGAAAATATTTATAAAACTTCTATTCTACCAGTTATGTTATACGAATGTGAAACATGGACTCTTACTTTAAGGGAGGAAAGGAAAGTAGGAGTATTCGAGAATAAAGTTCTTAGGAAAATTTTTGGACCAAAGAGAGATGAACAGACAGGTAGGCCTACATGGAGAAAATTGCATAACAGTGAACTACATGGTCTTTATAGCAAGTCAGACATAATGAGAACAGTTAAGTCTTGTAGACTGCGATGGGCAGGGCATATGGCACGAATGGGGAATAAAAGAGGTGGATGGAATCATCTTGTAGGAAAACCGGAGGGAAAATTCCCGGTTCGTAGACCAAGAATGAGGTGGGAGAATACCATTAACTATGATTTGAGGGAAGTAGATTATAAAGGGAATGATTGGAAAACATAGGTCAGGACAGGGATGTATGGAGAGCTTATGTCCGCGCGGCCATGAAACTATGGGATTGATAGTGCCAGTGAATTAATTATATACAGATTTTTAATGTTTACACATCTTTCTGTGCCTAAATTTTTATTTTTCGTCTCCACTCGTCTCTATCCATTCACTCCATGTCCTTCAGTCCTCTTGTTCTCATTCCAGTTCTTATTTCTTGCATCCACGAGTTTCGAGGTCTTCCTTTCCTTCTTCTTCCAGGTGGATACCATTCTAATATTTTTCTAGGTAACCTTTCTTCTTGCATTTGTTATACATGTCCATACCAATGTAATTGCTTTTAATATATTTTATTATATACAGAGTGTCCCATTCAAACCTACCACATTTTAATTAATCATAACTAACAAAGTATGCGGAATTATGAAATGAAGCCGGTATTAAACGAAACAGAAACTCAAAGAATTTTCATTGTCACACACTAAAACACCTCTACATGTTCACCATTAGTAGCACGAACAATAACAAGGCTGTATTCGATTTGGTGCCACGTTCTGTCCAACACGCCCATTGGTACTGTTGCAATTGTGTCAAGGATACGGGTTCGTAAATCATGAAGATATTATACTGGAGTTCAAACACACGGTCTTTTACATACCCCCAGAGGAAGAAGTCCAATGGAGTGATGTCTGGCGAACGAGTTATATGTCATTACTGCCCAACATGCGACAGATGAATTAACTGTAATAATGAAAACAAAAATTATTTGGGTTTCTCTTTCTTTTAACGCCAACTTCATTTCATAATTCCGCATACTTTGAGAGTTATGCTTAATTAAAATGTGGTAGGTTTGAATGGGACACGGTGTATTATATAAGATATTATCTTATATAATCTACTATTGAGTATCTAACATTCATTTTTTCTCGTTTTTTTAATTTTGAACATCTTGCTGCTCTCTTTATGAAATCCATTTCCACCGATATAAGTTTTTGTTCTAAGCTTTTGTTGGATTTCCAAATTTCAGCTCCATATGTGATATTACTTCTCTCTATTGAATTATATATTAGTAACTTATTTTTTTGTAGTTATATGTCTGTTCAATAATAATAATAATAATAATAATAATAATAATAATAATAATAATAATCATAATAATAATATTTTAATATTATTACAAGTACAATTATCATTATTACTATTAGTATCATTGGAATTATTACAAAAATATTTAACCGGTATATCATGGATATTCAGTAGTAAATCAGTAGTAAAAGAATATGGTGGACCCAAAATAATGAGAACTCCCTATTTAAAGAAACGAATGGTTTGCGTGTCATAAATTACTTCGTTTTCAGTTTACCCCTCTGGTGGAATATGTGTAATTTATTAATTCGTAATTTGAATTTTTATTGAACAATTAAATACATTTACAGATGCATTTTATTAGAATGTATGTGACGAAACATTCAATGAATAAAATTGTAATGAATAGAATGAAGATAAAATTTGTGCACAGACGAAACCATTTTCAACCATTGAAATTGTAATTCAGTAAAAGTGTATAAAGGCATTCATATTGAGTGAGTGAAAGCATTTTGGAATGCATTGCACGCTTCCAGAGGTGTTCAATAGTTCAGATCTGGGTGCAGAATTGCTCAGGAATGACCTAGTTCTACAATTAATTACCATTTTTCTGAATTCCTTGTTCCCGTTCATCCTTTAATCTCATATCACATTGCTTAAAAAAAACCTTCAACTGCTTAATGTATGTATCTATGTATACAGAGTGTAACAAAGAGGAATGTAAAAAATTTGGGAAAACATTTCTTGCAGATAGAGGTTAAAAACAAATATATGAACATAGGTTTATTTTCTCCTCTCCTAAAGGACCCACCACTTCACTTCCAATCCTGGTACCAGTTCTACCCATAAAATCTCCCAACATAATAATTTATCTTGAGTTCCGAATTTCGTTTATTACGTTATTCAGATTTCCATAAAAGTCATATTTTTTCATAGGTGTTTGATCATCGCTTATTCCATGTTCTCCTAGAATGGTAACTATTTTTCCAAATATATTTATATTAATTTTAATAATGTGTTCATTTATGGCCTCCCAACTAGTTACACATTTCTTGAATTCCTTCTTAATTATTATTAAGATTCCTCTCTGTGCTCGTTTATGTTTGAAGTTTGGAAATTCAACAACAACTTAGAACAAAACCTATGTCGAAGGAAATATATTTCTTGAGGAGAGCAACAAGATGTTCAAAATTAGAAAAAATAAGAAATACTGTCATACCAGAAAAAAATTAATATTCGATAGTAGATTATATAAGATAAAAGCAATTAAATTTGTTTGGGCATGTACGACGAATGCAAGAAGAAAGTTTACCCAGAAAAAAAAAACATTGGAATGGTTTCCATCTGGAAGAAGAGGGAATGGAAGGCCTTGAAACTCGTGGTTGCAAGAAATAAGAACTGGAATGAGAACAAGAGGACTGGAGGAAATGGAGTGAATGAATACAGACGAGTAGAGAAGGAAAATAAAACTTTAGACATAGAAAGATGTTTAAACATTAAAAATCCGTATATAAATAAATAAATATTTATGGACATAGGTCTGGAAATTGTATATTTCCTTGGTAGAGTTCTTTTTCGAAAACTCTGATTACACTCTGAAAATGTAATACGTAGCTGACCTCTCCATTAGCAATATGACGAGTCATGTATTTCTTGCTCCTCCTCATTTCAGCCTTTCTGTCCGTCGATTTGTGAGTAGACGGTTTCCTGGTAGATGTAATAGGAAGAACTGGATCAATTCCTTGGCCTGCGCGCTCTCCTGACTTAAACCCACTAGATTTTTGTTTGTGGGGACATTTGAAATCTCTTGTTTATGTAACTCCAGTTCAAGATGTATAGACTGTTCTGGAAGGCTGCCAGACAATACGAAATTCTCCAGGTCTATATCAGCGCATTAGGGAGTCCATGCGACGGTAGGTTGGCGGATTCATTGGAGCTAATGGAGGCCATTTCGAACATTTTCTGTGATTTCCTTTTTTCCCACGGTTCTGTTATTGAGTGTTCTTGTATGGTGTTACAGCTGTAGAAAAAAGTGCTCTAAAAAGGAAATAAAGCATTTCCGGACCTATGTCAATATAAGACTTTTTTATGTCCTATATGCAAGAAATATTTTCCACAATGTTTGACATACCTTTCTGTAACACTCTGTATACTCTTTATAAGTGGCACACTCACCAAACCGGCACAAACTCGCCAACTTGGTTTAAGGACCCGGGGTAAGAAAGAAGAATATACTCCATACGTTCCACGGGAGCATACGGGTGCTCCCTAGCGAGTTTTTTTAACCAAGATAATTTAACTACGCTTATTTACCTACAGATGTCAAATAGTGATCAAGTTTTTTTTTTCAATTAGCAATTATTTATTTTATTTATTTATTTATATGCAGATTTTCAATGTTTACACATCTTTCTTTGCCTAAAGTTTTTTTTTATTTTCCTTCTCCACTCGTCTCTATTCATCCACTCCATGCCCTCCAGTCCTCTTGTTCTCATTCCAATTATTTTTTACATATATGAGTTTCGAGGACTTCCTTTCTTTCTTCTTCCAAGTGGACATCATTACAATGTTTTACTGGGCAACCTTTCTTCTTGCATTTGTCATATATCCCCATACCAATTTAACTGCTTATATATATATATATATATATATATAAATGAATGTATGTCTATTTGCCTTTTATAGACATCTAAACTGTTCAACCGATCTTCGTGAAAATTTTTATAAAATGGTTTTCAGATGCGGCGAGTGTTTAGTCGTTACCTATTAGGTTCTAATATCATCAGGTGTAGGAGTTCGCCTGAAACGAATATTTAAAAATCTCTCTAGTGATCGGAATTTTCGATGTTTACAACAAATCTCGGAATATCCTATTAAAATAAATCGAGTTATGCATTATCCAAAAGTAGCGAAATCCGACCATTAGAAGTGATGTTTTATCTAAAATTTGAAATAAAGAATTTAGTCTAGGAACCGCGAAGCAAATGGACGTCACTAGATATGGTAGATAGTTGTCATGTTAGTAATGGCAATCCTGTTATAATGTGAAGGGAAGTTCACTCTTTTTATTTATTTATTTATTTATTTATTTAGCCTGGTGGAGTTAAGGCCATGTGGCCTTCTCTTACACTCACCAGAACAAGCATATATTACATATGAATACAAAAAAAATACAATAATAGTCATATAAAACAGGACAAACATATGTTACACATGAATACAAAAAAATTACAATAGTAGTCATATTAGACAGGACAAACATGTTACATATGAATACAAAAAAAGTTACAATAATAGTTATTGAACAATTCATTATCTGTCATATTGAATAATAATGAAATTAATGTCTAATAATAGAATGAAACTAAATACAATTAAATTAAATGAATGATACAATGAATAAAAAGGAATAACAGCTCGAATCTACTATGCATAAAAAGAAGAGAAAAAAAACACTACAATGAATTAATCTACGCTTTTTATACAAGGCATTAGGCAAATATATTAACAAATCCTAAGTCTATTTTTATTAAATAATGCAAAAACGCATTATTAATTCTTAAAAAGTAGTATTAGTGAGTTGTTTTCTGTTAGTGATTTTATTTTCAATTTATTTCTGAAAGATGGTAAAGTTTGGCAGTCTCTGACATAGGGTGGAAGTGAATTCCATGTTCTAGCAAGAGAAACTGTAAAAGATTTCGAATAATAGGTAGTATGATGAGGAGGGATATAAAAGGACACTGTGCTCAAGGGATCGGGTATCTAAGTTATGTGTATCAGAGAGTTTAGTGAAGCGGTGTGATAAATAATAAGGTAAAGATGTGTGTAATATGTTATAGAGTTAGGCATAGGGAATGGATGGTTCTACGATCTTGAAGACGAAGCCATGACAATGTTCCAGGGATGGTTGTAACGTGATCAAATCTACGTATACCACAAATAAAACGTATGCAAGAATTGTGAACACGTTGAAGTCTTTGGGTAAGAACAGTATTTAGGTCAGTAAAAAGAGTATCACAATAATCAAAATGGGGCATTGCGAGTGTTTCTACTAGCATTTTTCTTAGAGAAAACGGTAAACAATTTCTTATACGATTTAATGAGTGTATTATGAGAAGATAGTTTTGCAAATGTTATTTATTTGTTTATTCCAAATTAGATGTTTATCCATAAACACTCCTAGATTTTTTACTGTCTCACTATAAGGGATCTGAAACCCATTAAGTGACACATGGAATACTGCATTGTGTGTAATTGAGGATAATAGTCTCTGATGGCCCACAATGATTGCTTGTGTCTTTCTAGGATTTAATTCAAGTCCATATTTCTCTGTCCACGCCGTTAGCGAGTCAAGGTCCTCATTAATTTTGGTTACCGCGTCATTTAAAGAATATTTGTCTGAGTGAAGGTAGATCTGCATGTCGTCCGCAAATAAATGATGTTTGCAATGTTTTAGGGAGTCAGATATGTCGTTTATATAGATTGAAAAAAGCAATGGGCCGAGCACCGAGCCCTGTGGAACTCTTTGGGGTACACGAGAATTTCAAATAGAGGAAAATTTGTACCCGCTCCTGCATTGCCTGATAAGCGCAATAGGTTAGTACGTCAGATCTTAAAGCTGGATATCTAGAGTTGAAAATGTTATATTTAATATAGGCCCTGTAAAAATGTTTGTTTCTTTGTTTGTTCGTACTTTATGCGCGGCCATACCGTTGATCCGATTGTGACGGGGCGTTTTGCAAAATCTTCAGGAGGTTCCTGGGATGAACATATGATATAAGAGAGTTGTGATACTCAACTCCTACACCCTTAAAAATCGCCCTTTGTAGTGGAAAACTTGAAAAAAGTTGCTTTTTGGACGCCTAAATGGCTTACGCTGTCTAAACCAAAACAAATACACAAAATTAATGTACACAGAATTGAATATCTCAAAAAGGTCTACAAAAAAAATCCGCGACAGCATATGTTATCTCTTAGAGACTATTTAACTCATGCCCCAAATGGGAGTCAATGACCAATCACGTTTCAATGATTTCTGTATTACAACCAATCAGAGACGTGTTTCACGAAATAATTATCAACGTTAGGATTATCATATATTAAGCAAAGCTCCTCCTTTTTAATATTCTGAACAGGTCTGACCGTTATTTTGCAGTGACTGAGCCTATAACAAATACGGCTACCAGATTGTATATAATAGTGCTTACATGTCAACATTTGTAGCAATTGATTATACCACCAAAAAAAGAAACCACTGTTTGCACTTTCTTAAATGTATACGACATCAAAAATGAATTAATATACAGATTGATGTGTTTCATTTTTTCTCCACTAGAGAGCATTCTTACAATATTGCGTTCCTTTGGCAATAAATAGTATGATCTGGTTGCAGTGATAAACAAAAGAAGCAGTAGAAGCGTAGGCTACCTATCGTTTCTCATTAGTTTTCAAACATCACCGTTTACTTTAAATATAAAAATATTTTTAAATAACTGTAGTTAAATAATGATTTGTGAGTAAACAGCTTTATTTTATTCGTTAAATAGTCCTAACAAATGCCACTCTTGATTTCCAAATTCTCTAGATAAATTCACTCCTCACTTCGTGAGTCGTGAATTTATCGATAATTTGGAAATCACTCGTGGCATTACTTATGATAACTCACAATAACCATTTTTGTCTTTCATTGATGCCAAGAAGATCGAGACAAGTATGTACGAGGCGGGTATTCTTTTACGGATAACACACAATAACGAATTTTGTCTTTTAGCTCATTTATACCAAGAAGATTTAGATAAGTAGATTCCCGGGCAACACAGTGTAATCAGCACGGGAATCTTAAAATAATTACGATATACAATTATAGGCCTAATTATTTTTAATTTTCCTTATTCAACTAATCATAAGAAGTACATTAATTTTTGCCTTTCAGTTTATTTTATGCCAAGAAGATCGGGATAAGTAGATTCCCGGGCAACGCCGGGTAAACAGCAAGGGTATCTAAAAATAATTACGATATAAATTTTTCCTTATACTTATTTAGTCCATTTGGAGAATCACTGAGAAATATTCGGCACCACACAATTCGAAATATGATGGCAGAAGCCTTGCGAGATACATAGTTTATGAGGAAGTACATGGTGTGGCCACTAATGGGAGTAACAGACGAATAGATATTATTGCATTTAGAACATCCTCTAAAATTGGTATGATATTAGATCCCACAATTCGTTTTGAGACTCATAGTGGCCAACCTGAGGAAGTTGATTCTAAAAAGAAAGCCATATATGAGCCAACAATTGATTATTACAAAGATAAATACCAACTAGATAGTATAACTGTCACAGGATTGATGATCGGGGCAAGAGGTACTATACCAGGATTCTTAGCCAAATTTTGGAATTCCTTAGATTTGGACAGGGTGTATCTTTCTAGAATTGCCATCACTGCCATTAGAGGATCAATTTCAATTTTAAGAAACCATATTTACAAAATTACTTTATAGTATGTATACTTCAATTAGGCCTACAAGTTGAATTTTTAAAAATATATTTACAAAATGTATTTCATCAATTACAAAAATTAATTGTCTGTATCACTTTGTCCTTGAGGCAATCCTCTAATGAGGAAAGTTTTATATAATATATAATAAAACATATTACTTTTCGTATTTCAGCTCATTTATGCCAAGAAGATCGGGACAAGTAGATTCCCGGGCAACGCCGGGTAATCAGCACGGGATATCTAAAAAATATAAATTTATAATTATTTTTCCTTTCACTTATTCAACTAAACATAACATCACATTAATGTTTAGGCGTAACAGCGCACGTGCCGGTTATTAGCTAGTTATACATATAATCATTGTGGCTGCGATGCGCAAGCGCCTCTGACCACTGGGGTCCCGAGACTGAGTCTCGATCACTCCATGTGGGTTTCGTGGTGGACGAAACGTAGCTTGGGCAGGTTTGTCTCAGGATTTTCTCCCGTTTTCCCCTGCCACAATTTAATTCAACTATTTATCGATACTGTCCACCGCTGTGGTCTCGAGGTAGCGTGCTGCCTTGTCACGCAGCGGGCCCGGGTTCGATCCCCGATCGGGGCAGTTTTTCTGGGTGAGGTTTTTATCGGGGTTTTTCCTTACCTGTAAGACAAATGTCAGGAAAACTTTAAGGCCCAAACGGTCCCCGAAATCATATGGCCATAATCTCTATCATCATCCTTATCATTATCATCATCATCATCATCGTCATCCTTCACCGGTGTGGAAAGCAACGGGAAGCTACCACACATACACAATTCCCTAGTAAAGCTGCAAGCATAGCATGAAAATGCTGATTGCAGTGAAGGACCTGCCCTCGGGCAGAATTACTATGGATTATCGATACTCATCTCATCCATTTCGTTTGTTTTCGTTCATCCGCCCCGGCGGGCGGCACCCTTGTCATTCTCAGACATCTATATAAGGGACTTCATCTGATCTTATTCCTCGATCCTCCTGAGTTGGACACGAGTTCAGGATATTATAATTCTAATAATTCTTTGTGTACCTTCAGACCATCCTCATGGGCTAGTGGTCAGCGTTCTAGACTACAGTTCATGAGGTTCCGGGTTCGATTCCCGGCCATTCCACAGGACTTTTAGGGAATTATTCCTGTGGTTGTCCATGGTCTGGAGTTTAGGTTAAGATCTCTCCTGGCGCTTCATACCATCAGGATAGCGTACCTCCGACTTCCAAGTGCCCCAAACTAAGAAATGGATTACAATTCTGCCAATGCCAGAGGATAAAGTTAGAAATTTCATAAAAGACAACCTGGTGGCATTAGACAAAAAATGACATATTTTTAGTTGCAGCGTGTACAGCAAATTGTTCAAAGCATCAAGATGGTAAAGTTTGTTCCTGCTCCTTTATAATAAATGTCTATCGTTATAATTAATAGAAGAGTTGCAATTGTTAATTCATTGTCTCGCCAGTTAGAAGCAAGCGCTAATTTTCCTCTTCAATAGCCATAACCGCTGCAAGTTCTACTCTGACCGCCTTTAACCCCTCACTGTCTACCTTTTCCCACACATTTTCCGGATCACTGATAAAACCTATTGAAAATTAGGTCATCGATTTATTAAAAAGCACATAAGAGAAAAAATACATAAATAGACTTAGATACTATAAGGGCATTAATAGAGAGATGTTTGGATGGCTATATATACTAGCTGATACCCGACGTGAGTTGCTACGCCTAAATAAAATAAATATTGAAGTTAATTAAATTGTATAGTATGCGCTGAGACGAACCAAACATTGCGGTTGACAGTCAGTTTTTAAATTCGGATTTGATCATTTCTGGTTAGTACTTGCCTCGGTTTATTTTAATAGGATATGCTGAGTTTCGTTGTGAAACATCGAAAATTGCGACTCCTAGTGCGATTTTTAAATTTTCACTTCAGGTGAAATCCTACACTTAATGGTTTTAGAGGGTCAAATTGTAAATATAAACCATAGATGGACCCGTTCAGACACACAAAAAATTTAATCAAAATCGGTACAATCGTTTAGGTAGTTTTTAATTTCGGATTTCAGATAAACCTCCACTTCTAATTGTTGGATTTCGTTCGTCTTTTGACAATACCTATCTGGTTTATTTTAATATGATATACTGAGTTTTGTTGTCAAATATCGAACATTGTGACAGATAGAGCGATTTTTAAATTTTTCCTTCAGGTGAACTCCTACACCTAATGGTTTTAGAGGGTCCAATAACAAATTCATTAAAATATGTCCAGTCGTTTAGGAGAGGAGTTCAGTGACAACACACGTACATAAGAATATATATATATATATATATATATATATATATATATATATAAACATAATCCATTAGCATCATCGAATCCGTGGGTTCATTGACGTGCCTGGGTAAGTTACATCCCTGTATTGACCCTTTTTGTTTTCAATCATCCTCTCTATATTTTACTCCCCTCAAATCAAGATTACTTGTATTATTCTACCTCTTTCTTGGTCTACCTTCTGGGCACTTTCCCTCTGATTTTCATACAAGTTTCCATGCTCCTCTTCCATTCCCCATTCTTATCGCGCATTCTACGAGACTTAACTGTTCTTATTATATGTAGTTTCCCATAAAATTAATGTACTTCCCTCTTATAGAGTATTTTCCATTCGTCTGTATGTTCGTCTCTTGTTGTTAAAAAAATAGCTTGGCCTACCTACTGGGCATTTACCTCTGGTTTTTCTAGTAGTAGTTTCCGTGTCCCTCTTTCATTCCCCATTCGTGTCATTGTCTACCAGACTTAACTGTTATTATATCTAGTTTCCCATAAAAGTCGTGTAGCTCATTGTTATATATTACTTTCCATTCGTCTGTGTGTTCGTTTCTTTTTGGTCCAAAATTTCTTGATCTACCTACTGGACACTTTCTCTCTAGTTTTTCTAGGAGGAGTTTCTATGCCTCTGTTTCATTCCCCATTCGTGTCTTAGTTAACCAGACTTTACTATTCATATTGTATATAGTTTTGCATTCATGTCATGTAGCTAGTTCTTATATAGTATTTCCAATTCAGCTGTCTGTTCGTCTCTCTTCTTTTTTCTCAATACTCGTAGTAATAATAATAATAATAATAATAATAATAATAATAATAATAATAATAATAATAATAATAATAAGGGGTATAGAAAATCTGTACAACAATTCAGTATCTAAGGTTAAAATAGGAAATAAACTATCCAATGGGTTCCATATAACTAAAGGTTAAAAAAAAAAGGTCGTTGTTTATCCCTGCACATTTTAAACTGTATGTTCAAGAAGCTTTAAAAATGTTAAAGAAGAAATATTTTAATATGGGAATAATGATGAATGACAATATTATATACACATTACAATTTGCAGATAATCACGTTTTACTGGTTGAAAATTATGACATTGAATATCCATCCATCCATCCAACCATCCATAGTAATTCTGCCCGAGGGCAGGTCTTTCACTGCAATCATAGCATTTTCATGCTATGCTTGCAGCATTACTAGGCAAACGTAGGTGTGGTAGCTTCCCGTTGCTTTCCACACCGGTGATGGATGATGATGATAAGATGAATATGAATGATGATGATTGCGATGGCCATATGATTTCGGGGACAGTTTGGGCCTGAAAGTTTTCCTGGCATTTATCTTACATGTGAGGAAAAACCCCGATAAAAACCTCACCAAGAAAAACTGCCCCGACCGGGGATTGAACCCTGGCCCGCTGCGTGACAAGGTAGCACGCTACCTCGAGACCACAGCGGTGGACCGACATTGAATATATGATCAGAAAATTAATGAAAGAATGTGAAAAGTGTGAATTAAAAATTAATGTAAATAAAACTCATTGTATGGTAATTGATGATAGTGGAGAAAATTTGGTATTAGAAGGTTCAAAAAAATACCATTATATTTGTAACGAAATTAAATATTTGGGAGTTGAAATAAAGATGTAAACGATGATTTGGAAATAACATATATATTACGATACGAGTGGTGGTAAACACTTCATACGAATCGAGGAAAAGTTTAAAAAAACGAGGCGCTTGCGCCGATTTCCGAGATTCCGTTATGTGTTTACCATATGAGTATTAGATACTATTTTTGCACTATGTGTTATTTAGTAATTAAGATATTAGCTAAAATATTAATAAATATAATTAGAGATAAATGCTAGATTTTAGAATGCTAATCGGCTATATGTTTTGCTATGGAGAAATAACAAGTATTGTTGGTCGTGTCGCCATCTTATATTTGTTAAAACTGTAAAACCAATTTGATTTGAAATTTATTTATGATTATGGATGTGCTGTGATGATGAAATAGAAGAGGCTTGGAAAGCTGGATGTGATGAATTAACACCGAAATTAATACAAATGCATTATCATAAGTAATGACACGAGTGATTTCCAAATTATCGATAAATTCACGACTCACGAAGTGAGGAGTGAATTATCTAGAGAATTTGGAAATCAAGAGTGGCATTTGTTAGGACTATTTAACGAATAAAATTAAGCTGTTTACTCACAAATCATTATTTAACTATAGTTATTTTAAAATATTTATATATTTAATGTAAACGGCGATGTTTGAAAACAAATGAGAAACGATAGGTACGCTTCTACTGCTTCTTTTGTTTATCACTGCAACCAGATCATACTATTTATTGCCAAAGGAACGCAATATTGTAAGAATGCTCTCTAGTGGAGAAAAAATGAAACACATCAATCTGTATATTAATTCATTTTTGATGTCGTATGATGTAAATATGACAATTATATTTTTCTCGATTATTACCTGGGAAAAAATACATTAAGAAAGTGCAAACAGTGGTTTCTTTTTTGGTGGTATAATGAATTGCTACAAATGTTGACATGTAAGCACTATTATATACAATCTGGTAGCCGTATTTGTTATAGGCTCAGTCACTGCAAAATAACGGTCAGACCTGTTCAGAATATTAAAAAGGAGGAGCTTTGTTTAATATATGATAATCCTAACACTGATAAATATTTCGTGAAACACGACTCTGATTGGTTGTAAAACAGGAATCATTGAAACGTGATTGGTCATTGACTCCCATTTGGGGCATGAGTTAAATAGTCACTATCAATATTTCAAAATAAATGTTTATACTTACCGCACTAGTGCTTTTAGTCATTTTAAAGTATTGAGACTTCTTTTGTTTTCATAGCAACCAAGATTGTATACGGGAATGTCAAATAACGATGTACATCAACAATAACAGTAAGTATACAGTTTTAGTTACGTAGTGCAAAAAAGTAACACAGGTTGATCTGCAATAGCAATGTTGAATGTGGGATAAACAGATATTCAAAGAAACTAAAATCCATATTTATACGTTAATAGTAAGAAATTTTATGACGTATGGAGCAAGAAACGTGGAGTATAAACGCTAAATTAAATTCAAAATAGCAATCTACAGAAATTGATTTTTAGAAGATCTGCACAGTGCTCTAAATCAGAAACAGTACTTTCTGAGAAAAATTAACTTTAACGAAACGATTATGCAGTTTGTGTGAAATAAACAATTACATTGGTTTGGACACGTGAAGAGAATGAATGAAGATAGATTGCCAGTTAGGAATTTGGGGTGGATTCCAAATCGGAGGAAAGTAAGAGGGAGCCTAAGAAGACATGGATAGAGGGAAGGAATTGTGAATTTGATGAAGGACTGGGGACTGTATGCAGAGCCTGGAAGGATGGAGATGAACAGAGGAAGAGAATCAAAACTTAATATTGGGCATAGGGAGATATTTTATACATTTAAAACATGTTAAATAAAAAAGGCTGTTAGTATTATAACGTCGTTGATACTATGTGATATTGTTGTCAAATGTTTTTGAGATTTTTAGCGATGCAAAGGATTGAAGACATTGAGGAATAAGGAAAAGAATAGTCTAGTATTGTGCTCCTACTGAAAGCCCTTTTCCCTGCCCACGCCCGCACGGTCGGTACTACTCATTATGCCATTCCATGCCATGAAGGACGCTAGGTTAGGCGACATAATGTAGGAAAAAAAGAAGTAAAACCTGAAACCATAAATAAAGGTGCGTTTTGTATTATTTTAAAAGTGAATTTGATATCTATCTCTCGGTTATGGATATTGATAAAACTGCAGTAATTAAATGTGTCGTTTTAGATTTATCTGACAGAGGTACGGAGAGTGATATATCGATTTGAATGATGATATCGGGAGATGGATTGGACGTTCCACAGCACCACATACCACAGTTATCAGATACTAGAGTATGATGTAACATGTAACATGATCTCTGCTTCATCCACAAGACAGAGGTCCGTCCCACAAGAACTTCTAAATCAAGAGAATTCCTCAACATGTCAAATTCGTACTCATTTTGCTGGTTTATGAATTATATATATGTATATGTGTGTGTGTGTGTGTTGAATGCACATATTTAGGAACAAAATTAGACCATTATTCAGGCGATAACACTGTGGAAATTAAAAATAGAATCGCTCAAACAAAACAAGCGATAAATGGTTTAAACTCTGTTTGGTGGAGCAAAAATATTTAAAAAAATAAAAAATTACAAATATATCAAACCATAATTCAGAGCATTTTAATATATAGTGCTTAAGTCTGGCAAATTCCTGCCAGGGAAACGAAAAGAGTTTTATGTACAGAAATGTAAGTTTTAAGAAGATCAGGTGGAAAATCTAGAATGGATAGGATACGAATAAAGAAATAAGGGAAATTATGGGTGTACAAGAGGAGCCGGACGTCTTAGACATTATAGAAAAGAAAAGATTACAGTGGAATGGCCATGTCAGAATGCCAGAGCAAATATTGCCTAAAATTGTTTTGGAATGCATTCCAATGGAAAGGAGGAAGAGAGGAAGACCGAAGAAAACTTGGATATAAGGGGTATAAGCAGCTATGAATATCAGAGGATTGGAAGAAGATCAATGGATGAACAGAGAGGAATGGCGTTTGGTTTCCGGAAGACGGCGGCTGCTGCCATCAAACCGGATGATGATGATGATGATAACATATATTAGGATGGGCCGAAAAAATTCATTTTTTAATTTCGAAGTTGTAATAGCGCGGAAATGTTGCGAATTATACAGCTAAAAAAAAAAGAAAAAGAAAAAGAAAAATCGGTTGACATCTTCCGGTCGCGCAAAGGCCCTGAAGTTTGGCAAAATATAAAAAAAAACTTCATTTTTGCAATTATTTTTTTTTTAATATCAAGTAGTATTGTTTATCTTTGTTAAGCTCGTTTATGTCTGTGGGCTGTGATAATCAATATCCTGGAAGTTATTTATGAAATACCAAAAATGCGTAAAAATATAACTTGTTCATTATTGTGGCAAATTTTGGACCTTATGCGCGACCGGAAGATATTAACTATAATAATAACAATAATAATAATAATAATAATAATAATAATAATAATAATAATAATAATAATAATAATAATAATAATACTTTATTTATTCTGGCAGAGTTAAGGCCATAAGGCCCTCTCTTCCACTCAACCAGCACAAATACAAATAAATATTCGACAAATATAGATATACACTATACTAATTATAAACAGTTAAAGATACAATAAATGTAGCAATGTAACTGATCTAAACCAAATTAAAACACAATGTTTATAGGCTCTATTTTAAGACGTTACAAACTTTTACATTACGAAAGCATCTAATTAAAATATTAAAGAAATAATCTACCAAATGAAGTTTTTCCATTTTTGTCAAACTTTAGAACCCTTGCGCGACCGGAAGATATTGACCGATTTTGATACTTTTTTCTTATCTTTTGTCTAAGTATATAATTCGCAACTTTTCTGCGCTATTACAACTTCGAAATAAAGAAATGAGTTTTTTTTCGGCTCACCTTAATAATATATATAAGGCCTACAGCACAAAGAAATTAAACATAGGCTCATTTCTGGAAATGCGTGCTATTATGCATTACAGAGACTCTTGACGTCCCAATCCTTTCAAAAACGTTAAACTGAAAATATATAAAACTATTATTATAGCAGTTATATTATATGGATTCGAAACATGGACCCTTACTTTAAGGGAGGAAAGGAGATTACGAGTATTTGAGAATAAAGTTCTTAGGCAAATTTTTGGACCAAAGAGAGATGAACAGACGGGTAAATGGAGAGGACTACATAACAGTGAGCTGCATGGTCTTTATGGGAAATCAGATATAATAAGAATAGTTAAGTCTCGTAGACTGGGATGGGCAGGACATGTGGCACGAATGGGGAATGAAATGCGTTGCATGAGGCTTCTTGTATGAAAAGCAGAGGGAAAACGTCTAGTTGGCAGACCAAGAATGAGGTGGAAGAATAACATTGGCTATGAGTTCAGGGAAGTAGATTATACAGGTGATGATTGAAAAACATTAACTCAGGATAGGGATGTATGGAGAGCTTACGTCCGCGCGGCCATGAACCTACGGGTTGGATAGTGCCAGTTAGTTATATATATATACATATTTAATATGAACTAATGGACGTTGTCCAGCCCGAACGTTGAATTCTGGTGTCATGGCCGCCGATAAAAATATGTTACCTTTTTTAACCATAAAATTCACCAATTAATAAGTTCGTAAGTAAACTCCTCACTGCCATGTGTTGTGGCTCAAGAAGCGTCACATTATTGTCGTGCAGAATGTCGGTAATGCAAATGACTATATATATATATATATATATTGCCACAAACATTGCTATTACATGATAGCAGCGCCACCTGCCGGGCCCAATTGTGAATCCAAACCATTCAGGGACCCACACAAACACACACACACGCACACACAATTTCATCAAAATCGGTCCAGTCGTTCAGGTAGTTTTTAATTTCGGATTTTAAGTAATCTTCCACTTATTATGGTTTGATTTCACTCACTTTTGGATAATACCTACCTCGGTTTATTTTAATAAGATATATTGAGTTTCGTTGTGGAACATCGAAAATTGCGGTCGCTTGAGCGATTTCTAATTTTCACTTCAGGTGAAATCTTATACCTATTTTTTTAGAAGATCCAATTGTAAATCTAAGCCATCCAGGGACCCCTCAAACACACACAAAACATTCATCAAAATCGTCCACCCGTATAGGCTTGTTTTAAATTTCGATTTTCAAGCAAACTCCCATTTCTAACGGTCGTATTTCACTGATTTTGATATTGCATATCTCGGTTTATTTTAATAGGATATTCCGATTTTTGTTGTTAAAACACCGAAGATTGCGATCGCTAGAGTGATTTTTAATTTTCGTTTCTGGTGAACTCATACAACTAATGATTTCAGAACATAATAGATAACGGCTAAACACTCGCCGCATCTGAAACCCTGTATATACAAATTTTCACGAAGATCGGTTGAACGGTTTAGGAAGTCTATAACGGATAGACTTACATATATATATATATATAATATATATATATATATATATATATATAATATATATTCCACAATTTAGTGTTTCTCTTTCAACTCAAATGATTTGTCGCCAGATGTTTCTGTCTAAAGCATCTTCTTCCCTCAAATCTCTAGTTCCATACTTCTCCTCACTCCATCTATCCAACGTTCTCTAGGTCTACCTCTCAAATTGTTCCATTAGCTTTCAATCAAGTATCTTCTTTGGTATTCTATCTTCTTCCATTCTTATGAGGAGCCCATACCATTTCAATTTTTTTAAAAATATTTTTTCTAATTTTTTTTTAACTTGCATATAGGCCTATTCCTTTGTTAATATTTAAATTGGCTAAAAATAACTAATTTCTCCTACTAGTTATTAGTGAAAACAAAGATCTATTTTTTATTTAGTGTTTCAGGTAAATTCCACTTTAAATTGTCGGATTTCAATTTTTGGAGAGTGGGTTTTTCGTCTCATATTTTAATCTCCATGGAATATATCGAGTTTCGTTACGAAAACCGGAAAATTCCGGGTCCTGGAGTGATTTTTAAATTTAAATTAAATTTTATGGTTATAGAGCATAACAGATAGCGACTAAACACTCGCTGATTTGAATACTTTTATGTATACATTGTCATGAAGATCTTTTTCGCGGTTTTAGACCAAGAAACGTATGCAGACTGATTTTTTATATCAAAAAAAATATTATCGCTGATAATGATGTTTAGAAGAAGAAGATACGGAAGTGATATTTGGACATTAAGAAAAAGAGACAGGAGGAGAAT
Source organism: Diploptera punctata (assembly GCA_030220185.1). NCBI lineage: Eukaryota > Metazoa > Arthropoda > Insecta > Blattodea > Blaberidae > Diploptera > Diploptera punctata. The sequence continues at coordinate 1,011,400 of JASPKZ010005305.1, read as the reverse complement.
CAAAGCAACGGAAATTACATTTCTCAGAAGGACAGCAGGATACACTCTTTTAGATCGAACAAATAATGAATGAATTTTAGAACAATTAGAAGTAGAATCAGCAGTGAAAAGAAAACCATATACGGTATAAGCCAACAGTTGAATATTACAAAAATAAATACAAATTAGATACGTAGTATAACTGTCACAGGATTGATGATCGGGGCAAGAGGTGCTATACCAGAATTCTTCGCTAAATTTTGGAATATCAAAAATTTGGACAGAGTGTATCTTTCTAAAATTCCCATTGCTGCCATTAGAGGATCAATTTCAATTTTAAGAAACCATTTTTACAAAAAAATTACTTTATAGCATGTTTATTTCTATTACAATTTTAAATTTTTAATGTATTTACAAAATGTATTTCATCAATTTCGAAAATTAATTGTCTGTATCACTTTATCATTGAGGCAATCCTCTAATGAGGAAAGTTGTATATAATATAATAAATATTATATGGGTGCGAAACGTGGACCCTTAGTTTAAGGGAGGAAAGGAGATTACGAGTATTTGAGAATAAAACTCCTAGGAAAAGTTTTGGACCAAAGAGAGACGAACGACAAGTGAATGGAGAGGACTATATAAGAGTGAACTACGTGGTTTTTATAAGAAGCCAGATATAATAAGAATATTTAAGTCTCGTAGACTAGGATGGGCAGGGCATGTGGCACGAATGGGAAATGAAAAACGTGCATGGAAGCTTCTTGTAGGAAAACCAGAGGGAAAACGCCCAGTTGGTAGACCAGGCATGATGTGCAAGAATAACATTAATTATGATCTGAGGGAAGTAGACTATACAGGGAATGACTGGAAAACATTATCTCAGGATAGGTATATTAGGTAACTAACGAACTAACTCACTGGCACTATCGAACCCGTAGGTTCATGGCTACTGACATAAGCTGTACATACATCCCTATCGTGGACAAATGTTTTCCAATCATCCCCTGTATAATCTACTTCCTTCAAATCACGGATAATGTTATTCTCTCACCTCATTCTTGGTCTACCGACTGGGCATCTTCCCTCTCGCTTTCCTACAAGAAGCTTCGATGCACCTCTTTCATCCGCCTTACGTGCCACATGTCCTGGCCATCGCAGTCTACGAGACTTAACTGTACTTATTATATCTGGCTTCCTATACATATCATGAAGCTCTCTATTATGTAGTTTTCTCCATTCACCTGTCTGTTCATCTTTTTTTTTCCAAAGAACTTTATTCTCAAATACTCGTAATCTTTTCTCCCTTAATGTAAGAGTCTATGCTTCGCATCCATATAAGGAAAACTCAATAGATATAAATTAATCTGGTTAGACCATGTTAAAAAGAATGGATAATTCAAGGATTCCAAAAATGATGTTTGCAATATAACCCCAAAGGACATCGTCGACCAATATGACCTCTTAAAAGACTGCTGGATGGGACTGAAACAGCTCTATACAAAAGGCCTACTTTGTGACTGATGATGATGATGAAGATAGAAATGTTGATGATGATGACGATAAGAATGACGATGCTGATGAAGAGGAAGAGATGTGGGTTCTGTGGACTTTAGTTTCTCCCAACATTTGAAATCGATTTTGAGTTTTACACACGAGCATTCCTGCAACAAGAACTCTCAAATTAGAGAAGTAGCAGAAAGAATTCGCAGATCTCTCGACACTCCTCTTTTTATGTTTCTCTCCGGGTAGCTTCTGTACAAGCATTTATTTGAAATACGAGATTAAACTCGAGACAGTGAAAGTTTCTGTCTTAACATTCCTCACTTCGTCAACATTTCACATTTCCCCTAATTATGAGGTTTCATTATTATCCTCAGTTAAAACTCCTCCGCTTTTATCAACAAAATCTTAGTTTACAATTTACGCTTTAGAAATGGGAGAAATTTACACTCTACAATCATGAAAAAATACGCTACTCTATTTTATACGAACTATTTATAAAGAGTTCCTGCATATTGTTCTAGTTGAAGTCTGCGTTGGTATTTAAATTTCACTGTAATAGTAAAGAAACCGGGGCATGAATATAAAAATCATTCGTCCATTAAATTATAATTCCTAACTAACTAACCAACTGGCAATAACGAATCAGCATTAATCTTTTAGCTGAAATTAGATTATTAAATAGGATTATTGGTTGAAACTTTATCATAAGTAATGCCACGATCAATAGTTTTAAAATTCATATTAAAGCACCGTTGAGGTTATGCAATAAGATATTAAATATAAAATTGATACCTGGTAAGTACCCGTTAAAATGCAGACGATGAAACATTGATTTTGAAAGGCCTCCATATTGGATTTATTGGATGAAGTTTAATAATTTTGTTGAGGGCGACTGACCTACCAGGTACCAATTTTATATTTAATATCTTAATCCCACGAGTGATTTCCAATTTATCTAGAGGATTTGGAAATAAAGAGTGCATTTATTAGGACTATTTAAGGAATAAAATTAAGCTGTTTACTCAAAAGTCATTATTTAATTATAGTTACCTGTATTTTAAATATTTATATATTTAATGTAAACATCGATATTTGAAAACCAATCAGAAATTTGAGGTTATGTATATTCACTGCAACTTGAACATATTATTTATTACCAAACAGGATTGCAATATTCTACGAATGCACTCTAGAGGATAAATATTGAAACACATCAAACTGTATATTATAATCAACATTATATGTTATTAATTTATTTTAGTAAACAACTAGATAAAATCACGGTATCTGTTCATTATTTGCTATATTCATTGTATTTGTTGGAGAAAAATAATCCTCTGAGCTGTACAGAGTATTAAAAAGGAGACTTTTTTTATCACAAATGCAGGAACTGATAAAGAGAAATCGATAAAGGGGAGGTGAATCACGACGGTGATTGGTTGTAAAACAAAATTCATTGAAACGTGATGTCATTAACTACCATTTGTGGTATAAGTTAAATAGTCATTATAACAATATTAATATTTTTATCTACTCATGACCGTGCGGACATATTACCATACATCCGTATCCTGAGCTAATATTTTCTAATCATCCACTGTATAATCTACTTCCCTCAAATCTTAGTTAATGTTATTCTCCCACCTCATTTTTCGGCTGCCTACTTGGCACTTCACTTACGGTTTTCCCCTCTGTGTAACTCTCAAAGACCCCTTTTTTTGGAACCAAAACGCCATGTAACAACCAATGAAAGAATTTATCAGCAAACTAGGTGACTTACGAGTAGGAGTTGGATTTAAGCAGAATAAATAAATAAATAACGCTCTATCGAATGCAATTTTCGAATTCTCGCAACTTAACTCAGCATATTATAAAGGTAAAGGTAAAGTGATCTCACTACAGGCCCCAGGAGGCCCTTGGGGTAGTAGGAGGTTAAGGCTCCCACTTTTTCTTGACAATCGGCACTTGATGTCAGCCGGGTTGTCAGTCCTGCGTGACGGCCGCCTTTACCCCCAGAACAAGCGTCTGGTACTCATTTCAGTTAGAGGCTGAGTCGACCCCAGGGCCATAGTGCCGCCAGAATGTTTGGGTCAGTTTAAAAATCGTGACCCCACCGGGACTCGAACCCTCGACCTTCCGGCTTGTAGCGCAGTGCCTTAACCACTACGATACGGCGTGCCCCCACTCAGCATATTATATTGTAATAAAATGAAGAAGGCATTCTATAAAAGTCATCGAAATCCGACCATTACAGATGGGGCGTTTACTGAAACCAAAATAAAAAAAAATTGCTCTTTGTTTTCACTACGGCCCCACATATTTAAATGACTGGTCCGAAAAAGTAGTGTTTTGCCTGTTTAAGGATTAACAAAATATATATACTGGGTGAAACATAAGTCGATTAACCGAAAATTTTCTGTAGCTTACAACATCTCTACAAATAACAACTACACCATTTTTTTTAAGTGACCTCCGTAGTTGTCCCACGCCGTAGCCGAGTGGTTAATGCAAGATGCCTTGGTATAGGACTACGGGACTTGCGCTGGTTCTAGTCTCCATGGGGGAAGACATTTTCTCATGGAATTTCGGCCAGTATGGGACCGTTGCCCACCCAGCATCGTGAGGCATTTGGGTAGCTACTCCAGGTTGAGGAGACCTGCTATAACGGCTGGGGGACCCGACATGCTGACCACATGTCACCCCTACATTGGCTTATGATCGTCTACCTCTGTGATTAACACATGTGGACGTGAGGCCACTAGCCTGCTAGTAGGCCAAGGGTCTTCTAGGTCTCTCGCGCTTGGAGTTTTGGAGACCTTCATTGTTGTTTAAGCATTTATGACATTGTTTTAACACTGATTATATTCTGAAGATCCCGTATTCAAAACCCCAGTTTCAAACCAATCTGAGTTTTTCCCTTGCAACCATCTGCAGGTACATTCCAGCAACATAATGTGACATAAACTAGCAAGTTTGGAACACAAGTAAGATATCTGAGAATTTCGATTAGTTTACGCAATTCCTGCGTGACTTAAATTTTATTCTGAATTTTTTATATTTGTGTGTGTACACAGGTTTAATTTTGTACAGTATTGTGATCGCTACATTCTGTATTGAGATGCGAGAATTGTAGAGCATTTCTTGACCTACAATTGCAATACATAAATTCAAGAAAAAATATATTGTATACTGGTACTATAGAACGGCGGAAGCTGTCGACTTAACTTAAAATATGTGATGTATTATGAAACCAAGCGATGCAGTGCACTGATTTATAAGCTTGAAGAAAAAATAACTTACAACAGAATATTTTACATTCTACGTGTTCTAAATATGTTCTCATTTCATGTATAACTTTCCCAAGAGAAACCCGAAAATACATTTTTAGACACAGCATGGATACCCAAATAAACCACTGTGTTTGCCCTCGAATAACATTCAGTTACTTAATTTAATCAAAAACTAGCAGACATCGACCTGCCCGAACGTTCAATTATCGTGACATGGCCGTACGATAAAAATAAAAAACTTTTTTTACCATAAAATTCACTAATTAAGAAGTAATTAGATATTATTAAATGAGTTCGCAGAAGAAAAGTTCTCACTGCCATCTGTTGTAGCTCAAGAAGCGTGCTTGATACCGTAATATTTTTTTTTGCATAGAATATGTCGATAATGCAGATGACTACAAATCTAACATAAAAAACTATAACCTAATCGCAGCTCCACATAACGAGTCCAATTGTGAATCTAAACCATCCAGTGATCCACTCAAATACACAGCAAAATACTTCATTAAAATGGTTCCAGTCGTTCATACAGATTTAATTTCGTGTTTCAAGTAAACCATCACTCCTAATTGTCGAGCTCATTTTTGGATAACACCTACCTCGGTTTATTTTAATTGGATATATTGAGTTTCGTTGTGAAACATAAAAAAATGTGACCGCTAGAGCGTTTTTTAAATTTTCACTTCAGGTGAATACACTGGGACGACCTGTCGAGAGAGTCATTTTAACAGTGGACCACACAAGGGTATAGAGGGCTTCCCGGAATGAGTGATCAGGGCCTCCTCCGAGACAACACAACATTAAGACGAACCACATCAATCACACACACATTCATACTAAAGATGGTAATCATTATAAAATAACTCGGATACCTTGTGAACTCGTTAGCAGTGCTTGGTTGTAACCAGGGCTGAGAAGTTGAGGATTTACAAAATGCTTATAAAAGAGCTTTACAAATTTCTAAAGACATCCTAAAAAATAAGAAAGAATGACGTAAGAAAGACAATTCAAGTTAAATAACAATTTTATTTCAAACTGCATTTTGAATGAATATATTGTAATAATGTTTAAAAAGTACAACAATCTTGTGAAGGGCAACACACATTGAGAAGGAAAAAAAAAAGTATATTGCGACACGAGTGTGGTAAACACATGACACGGATCGAGGAAGACTTAAAAAAGAACGAGGCGCTTGCGATGAGTTTTTTTTTTTTTTTTTTTTTAATTTCCGAGATTCCGTTGTGTGTTCACCATATATGTATTGCATACTATATTTAGCTATATGTGTATTTAATTTAGTGATTAAGATATTAGCTAAAAATTAATGAGTTTAATTGAAGATAAATGTTAGATTTCAGAAGGTGAATCGGCTATATGTGTTTTGCATGGAGAAATAATGAGTATTGGTGGTCATGTCGCCATGTTATCTTTCTTAAAACTGTAAAACCAATTTGATAAAACCAAGGATTTATTTATGATTATGGAGAAAGTTTTAGACGATGTGTGCAGTGTTGATGAAATAGAAGAGGCGTGGAAAGCTGGATGTGATGAATAATAACTAATTAACTCACTCACTGGAACTAATCGAACCCGTAGGTTCATGGTCGCGCGGACATAGTCTCTCCATTCGAGCCTATCCTGAGCTAATGTTTTCGAATCATTCCCTGTATAATCTACTTCCCTGAAATCATGCTTAATATTATTCTCGCACCTCATTCATGGTCTAACAACTTGGCGTTTTCCCTCTGGTTTTCCTAAAAGAAGCTTCCACGATCATCTTTCATTACCCATTCGTGCCACATGTCCTGTCCATCGCAGTCTACAAGACTTAACCATTCTTATTATATCTGGCTTTCCATAACACCATGTAGTTCAGTGTTATGAAGTCTTCTCCATTCACCTGTCAGTTTATCTCTCTTTGGTTCAAAACTTTTCCTAAGAACTTTATTCTCAAATACTCGAAATCTCCTTTCTTCCCTTATGTTAGAGTTCATGTTTCGCACCCATATAGTATAACTGATAGAATTACAGTTTTATATATTTTCAGTTTAACTTTTCTTGAAAGGAGTTGGGACAAGAGTTCCTGTAATGCATAATAGCACGCATTTCCAGAATTGAGCCTACGTTTAATTTTTTTGTACATCTCATTCCTATTTGTAATTATTGTTCCTAGGTATTTGGATTCAGCCATTATCTCAAAAATTCCCTCATTTGATATTAGCTGTCCATTTCCAATTATATAATCCATTTCGATGTGTGACCATATATCCAGTTTATTGATATTTACTTCCACTCTCAATTTCTTAACGTTACTCAGTAGTGTGTGCGTGTTGGCTTTAGTATCCCCTGGCTGTCGCCCAATAGTACTATATCATCAGCTTAAAATAACAGAACTATGTATAAATGTTTTAATTAAACATATTAAAGACATGCTATGCAAATCGGTCTTGATGAGAAATTCCTGTCGAGGGCTTTTGTGAAATCTTAATGAGACATAGTGTTAATAAATAAAATTATCCCATTTTGTTATTTTTTAATATCTCCATAATCTTGCTTAAAACAGCCCCAGCACCAATCTACAGCAAAGGGTTGTTCGCCCATAATAGGGAATTTTTAATTACTCGAAAACTACTCAAGGGAAATACTCGGATGGATCTTAAAAATGACGACGAGACTATGAATATGTCACTAAGGTCACCTTGAGTAAACTGCAGGCGCCGGATCCTACTAAATGTTCATTATGATGATGATGATGATGATGATGATGATGATGATGATATTGATAATCTGCTTTGTTAGGAGTTACTCGACCAAGTTGATTTTTAGTTACCTTATTTTCACATAGATGTCACGAATGACCTGCGGTCAACACCCTGATTCAATGAGACATCTAACAGACAACTAAGCTATTACTAGGACGTAGAGGTGGGGTAAATGTTTGCATACAGACCTTTTTATTCAGGCTTAAGGATCTTTTACGAGCCTGAAAATCTTCAGAGTCGGGATCCCGGAGGACATGTCCCTTGCATTTTTCCGTCCTAAGTAAGTACATCAAACAACTTGGCGTTTTCCCTCTGGGTTTCCTACAAGAAGCTTCCACGAACATCTTTTATTCCCCATTCGTGCCACATGTCCTGTCCATCGCAGTCTACAAGACTTAACCATTTTTATTATCTCTGGCTTTGAATACCGCGTCCCTCGGAACTAGACAAGGAGCAAACCACTAATCCACCGCGGCCAGGAAATCTTACGTAATAAGAAGATTTAAGTCTCATAGACCGATGGGAAGGACATGCGGCACGAATGAGGAATGAAAGAGAGGCCTGGAAGCATCTTGTACGAACATCTGAGGGAACAGCCCATAAATCATGATTTGAGGGAAGTATATTATGCAGGGGATAATTGAAATATATTAGTTCAGGATAAGAAATAAGGAGAGTTAGTGTCTAGCGATGATGAACCTACGGGTTCGATAGTGTCAGATAGAGTTAGTTAATGTCGAATTCGTTATTCGGACCAGTAGGAATAGGGGTTAATATGAAGTGAATATTTAAATATAACTCTAGCGGCCGTGATGTTTGCTTTGTTTGCAACACGTAATTATATACACACGATTCAATTAACGAAAGAGTAAACCAACAAAATCTAAACATGAATTTGACTTGCTGACGAATTCACTTTGTTTTCGTCATTTCTGCGTGACGAACTTTTGATGGTTTGGGAATCCGTATTTTTGTGAAGATAAGAGTACGCCCAGTCCCCCCGTTTATTTCTGGACATTTCAAGTATCAAGAAATAAACTGTATTACTCCGTTGATCTTGCACATTGGAGGGGTCCGCCGGTTGGTTATTGTCGCTGGTTTTTCTTATCTTCAGCGATATCAGCGTGAAATTTTGAAAAAAAAATGGTAATCACAAATATGATTACCACTTTTAAATTAAGCCAAAATGACTTGAAAATATAAATAAACTGTTAAGATAACAACCTGAACCCCTATCTCAAACCGGGAGCCAAGCCACCCGTCACTTTTATCCAACTGGCTATAGTAGCTCAACCGGCCATATAAACTCCTCCGCCTGTGGGGGACCGGGAAATTATCCGTGGCCCAGCAGTGCCCGTCTGCCACTGGTTTCCATGAGCCCCACTATCCTCTCACACAGTTGGGCTGCGCTTTCGCGCTGAGAGGCCGCAGGAGCACCGATTGCGGCCTGGGGACTCACTGACCATGTGACAGCAGCCAGATACTCGAACTAACTAACATGCACTCGTCGCCTAACCCCACGCCACGAACGTAAATTAACTTCAGTGGCGTGTTTAATTCCCCTCTGTGGAAGAAAGTATACTCCACTCCATAAAACGAGACCGTCACGGACAATTCCTCCTATCGCTACCGTCCCGCTCTCTGGAACCAATCTGGCTGTACTAGAGACCGTTTACCCACCGATTTTATATTACAATAATAATGTATTATACATGTAATATATAGTCAATGATTTTACTGGTCCTTTTCCTCACAGCAGTCAGGCTTTCACCGGAAACTGAAGGTTGTTATCCCAGCAGGAAATTACGTACCTTTTTGTGCATCTGTCATGTTTAATCCTGTTGAAATAATTTTCGCTTCTTTAAAGCGACCATTATGATTAACCGTTTCTAGGTTATGACTTATTTGTTAACTTTCAATTGTTAGGAAGAAATAATAAAAATGTAACATGAAGTTGCCTTAACAACTAGAATCGGACTAAGTGCAATTACATGTGTTTCTAAGTAACTAAATTTTTATTATAATTTTAACACAGAATAACAAAAATAATAAGAAATAACATATTAACTAACTAACTACTATATATTTCAAACGTTAACGCAGCAAGAGTATGCACAGTTCTCTACCCATGAGGCTGGCGTTGGACTATCATTGGCTGTTTCCCTCATTATTTCACCGAACAACCAATGAGAGTCCAATGCCAGCTCAAGGCTAGACAACTGTGTGTATTAACTCTTCCTGCGTAGACGTTTGAAGTAGAGTTTAACTAACTAACTGCCACTATCTAACACTTAGGTTCATGGCCCCGCGGACATAAGCTCTCCACACATCCCTATCCTGAGCAATGTTTTCCAATCATTCCCTGTATAATCTAATTCTCTCAAATCATAGTTAATGTTTTTCTCCTACCTGATTCTTGGTCTACCAACTGGGTGTTTTCCCCTAACTAACTGGCATTATCGAACACTTAGGTTCTAGGCCCCGCGGACATAATCTCTCCACACATCCCTATCCTGAGCTAATATTTTCCAATCATTCCCTTTATAATCTACTTCTCTCAAATCATATTTAATGTTAATCTCCCACCTCATTCTTGATCTAACAACTAAGCGTTTTCCTCTCTGGTTTTCCTACAAGAAGCTTCCATGAACATATTTTATTCCCCATTCATGCCATATGTCCTGCCCATCGCAGTCTACGAGACTTAACTCTTCCTATTGTATCCGGCTTCCTATAGAGACCATGTAGTTCACTGTTATGTAGTTTTCTCCATTTCCTACCTGTCTGTTTATCTGTATTTGGTCCAAATATTTTCGTAAGAAAAAAAAAAGATTTGAAAGTAATACTGTGTGACATCTCAAATATTTGAAAAAGGACAATCATATGTGACTATTGTGAAAATTGTTGTTAATCAAATAGAGACATTTGGAAACTTTCAGTAAAACCAGCGCTGTATTATTTAAATAAATTATACAGGGATTTAACGACACCGTTACTAGTGACTATTGTATCCTGAATATAAAAACATTTAGGCCAAGTGATTTCACTACGGACCTCAAGTGGGGTAGTAGCAATGCCCCATTTTGATTATTGTGACACTCTTTTTACAGACTTAAATATTATTTACACTCAAAGACGTCAACGTGTTCATAATTCTTGCGCACGTTTTATTTGTGGTATTCGCAAATTTGACCATGTTACACCGTCCCTGGAACAATTATCGTGGCTTCGTCTAAGAGATCGTAGAACTGTCCATTCCCTATCCCTTCTCTATAAAATCCTTCACACGTCATTGCCGCTTCATCAGACTATCCGACACACATAATCATGACACTCGATCCCATCAGCACATTGTCCTTTATATCCCTCCTCATCACACTGTTTATTATTAATTATATTTTACGGTCTCACTTACCAAAATATGGAATTCCCTTCCGAACTATGTCAGAGACTGTCAAACTATAACATCCTTCCAAAACAAATTAAATAATTATTTAATAACAAACTAACTTACACACCTCACTGATAGTATTCTTTTAACAATTAATAAATTTAATCATCTATGAAAATAATATTAAGATTAACAAATATTTTCTTTTGTTTTGTTTTAAACATTGTACAAAAGTAAAATTATTTTTCTATATCTCATTATTTTTCTTTGTTTTTTATAAACATTAGACAGGGACAATTTAATATGTCTTGCTTGTATATACTTTATTATTAGTTTTAGTCTTAATTTTAACTAACATTAACTGGTTGTATTATAGATCGTAATATAATGGATAATATCTTTTTGATCAAATTTTTATTTAGTATTTAATATTAGAGTTCATTGTAATTGTTATATTCTGATGTAATATATGTTTGCCCTGGTGAGTGGAAGAGATGGACACATGGCCTTAACTCCACCAGGCTAAATAAATAAATAAATAAAAATAGATGGTTAAATCTTCCACCTTATTAGTCAATCGGCATGAGATGTCAACTGGGTTGTCAGCCCTGCGTGATGGCCGTCTTTACCCTAACTGCAAGCGTCAAGTACTCACTTCTGTTAGAGGCTGAGTGGACCCCAGGATCATGGAGCCTCCAGAAGGTATGGGGCAGTTAAAGACCCTGATCTACTGGGATTCGAACCCCCTGACCGTCCGGCATGTAGCTTATTGCCTTATCCGACTAATAATATAATGGACAATTTTCCGATTCCGATTGAGGGTCTTTCCACTTTTCAGCGGTTGCCCTTTTACCAGCCGGCTGCTGGCCCTTCTCATCCACATGTGTCAATCACAGAGGTAGAACAATTTTCCTGTTTAATAAAAAATCGATTAAAATTTTAATTCACCTGGTGGAGATCAAGAAAATACCATTCTGACATTAGTTTTAATGTTAAGGGAAACCACCCAAACCTTAACTAACTAACTCACTGGTACTGTCGAATCCGTAGGTTCATGGCTCTCTATATATATCTCTAACCTGAACTAAGGTTTCAGTCATCTCTGTATAATCTACCATCTCATTCTTGGTCTACCAACTGGGCGTTTTCCTTCGGGTTATCCTACAAGAAGCTTCCATGCACCTCTTTCATCCCCCGTATGTGCTGTATGTCTGGCGTCGTAGTCTAAGAGACTTGACTGTTCTTATTATATCTGGCTTCCTATACATATCATGTAGCTCACTATTATGTAGTTTTCTCATTCACCTGTCTGTTCATATCTTTTTGGCCCATACATTTCTGTAAGAACTTTATTCTCAACTACTCGTAATCTTCTTTCCTCCGTTAAAGTAAGAGTCCATGTTTCGCATCCATATAAGAAAAAACTCAACACACATAAATGTAACATGTAAAAATGATGGATAATTCAAGAATCCGAAAGAAATAATGATGCAAATAAGCACAAAGGACATCGTCGACCAGGAAGACCGAAACAGGTCTACAAAGGCCTAATTTGCGACTATTGATGAAGAAGAACATATGTGAACTTCAGTTTTTCCCTGCATTTAAAATCGATTTTGGGTGTTACACGCGAAAATAGTGCAACAAGAACTCTCAAATTAGAGAAGTAGCAGAAAGAATTCCCAGATCTCTCGACACTCCTCTTTTCATGTTTCTCTCCGGGTAGCTTCTGTACAAGTATTTATTTGAAATACGAGATTAAACTCGAGACAGTGAAACTTTCTGTCATAACACTCCTCGCTTCGTCAACATTTCACATTTGCTCTAATTATGAGGTTTGATTGTTATCCTCTGTTAAAACTCCACAGTTTTTTTCAAGAAAATCTTCTTCATCTTGCAAGGATTACATCTTTTATGGTTCGTTCCAGCTCCAAATATTATAGCTGTTGTATCCATCTATTTCGTGGGCGTCTCCGATCTCTTTTTCCTCCTCTAGGTTGATAGTACATACGCTTCGTAGGCAATCTGTTGGTGCTCATTCTGCAAACATGTCCATTCCATTTTCTCCTATACTCTTCTATTTTATCTGTCAAACTGAATATTTGTTATTTACGGATATCTTCACTTTGTTATTTATCCATTGAAGTATATCCTGCCACAAATCGTAAATATTTCATTTCTGCTACTTTTATTCTTTTAATTGACTGTTTATTCTGAGTCCATATTTCTGAGCCATACAATACTGCAGGCACAGCAAATACTTTATAAAATTTTTAATATGTATCTTTTCTTACTTTCTTTCCTAGTGTTATTTTTAACAAAATCTTAGTTTACAATTTAGGTTTAGAAATGGGAGACATTTACGCACTTCAGTCATAAAAAATACACTACTTTATTTTATACGAATTATTTATGAAGAGTTACTGCATATTGTTGTAGTTAAAGTCTGTGTTAAGTTTTAAATTTCAGTATAATAGTGAAGAATCCGGGACATGAATGTGAAAATCGTTCGTACATTAATTTATAATCCCTAACTAACTAACTGGCAATATCGAATCATCATTAATCTTTTAGGTGAAATTATATTATTAAATAGAATGATCGGTTGAAACATTATTATAAGTAATGCTACGACTGATTTCCAATTTATCTAGAGGATTTGGGATCAAGAGTAGAATCTGTTAGGAGTATTTAACGAATAACATTAAGCTGTTTACTCAAACGTCATTATTTAACTATAGTTACCGGCACTTAAAATATTTATATATTTAATGTAAACGTCAATGTTTGAAAAAAAAACACACACAAACGTGCAACTTGATCATGTTATTTACTGCCAAATATGATCGCAATATTGTAGGAATGTACCCTAGTGGAGAAATATTGAAACACATCAAACCGTGTATTGTAATCAACATTATAGGTTATTAATTAATTTTTAGTTAACAACTCGGTAAAATCACGGAATCTGTTCATTATTTGATATATTCAATGTGTTTTTTGGAGAAAAATAATGCTCGGAGCTGTTCAGAATATTAAAAAGGAGGAACTTTCTTTATCAGAAATGCAGGAACTGTTAAAGAGAAATCGATAAAGAGTGAGGTGAAACACTACTATGGTTGTAAAACAAAATTAATTGAAACGTGATTGGTCATTGACTCCCATTTGGGAATCATTATAATAATATTAATATTTTCATCTATTCATGGCCGTGCGGACATATGTCCATACATCCCTATCCTGAGCTAATATTTTTAATCAATCTCTATATAATGTACTTCCTTCAAATCTTAGTTAATGTTATTCACTCACCTGATTTTTTGGCTGCCTACTTGGCACTTCACTTATGGTTTTTCCTCTGTGTAACTTTTTTTGGAACCAAAACGCCATATAACAACCAATTAAAGAATTTATCAGCAAAATCGGACAATTACCAGCAGGAGAAGGATTTCACAAGGAACGAAAATTTTAATAATGCTCTATCGGACGTAATTTTCGTGTTTATGCAACGAAACTCAGTATGTATTATTGGAATAAAATGAGGAAGACATTCCATCAAAAATATCGAAATCCGTGCATTACAGTTGCGGGGATTACTTGAAGCCCGAAATTAAAAACTCCCTGTTTGTTTTCACTGCGGTCCGACACATTTAATTGGCTGGCTTGAAAATAAAGAGTATTTTGCCTGTTTACGGATTAGCAAAATAAATGTAGTGGGTGCAGTTTAATTCAGTTAACCAAAAAAGTTATGTAGCTTACAATATATATATACATATGTAGGGTATAGGTGAATTATACCGCACAAATTTAACTGTTTGCAGATGGGTATTATAAAAGTAATTTGAGATAGGGACCAATGGTCCACGAGAAAATGGGCGAGTTATAGGGAATCAAAGTATTCGAAAATTGATACAGATAAATCGACAGGAGAGCAAAATAGGAGAGAAAATTATACTAGAATCACTTCAGATCTTAGTATTAATTCCGAGATCCTGATTGCTAATAATTCATTAACAACGTTTATGAAATATTGGCTTATCAAATTCCTTAAAAATTCAAACTTAGCAGATGTTTCCACGCCACTGGACAGCATTCAGTGGAATCGGTGCACTGAAGACTAAGCTTAGAGTGAAACATTATTATCCAGTGTAAGATATATATATATATATATATATTAAAATATATATGTAGTCAATATGCCCATTTCACCAATTAATGTTTTAAAATGGTCAACAAGTTTCTACAGCCAAGCTGTCATTCTCAAGACCAGATATTTGGTCTTGAGAATGACAGCTTGGCTGTAGAAACTTGTTGACCATTTTAAAACATTAATTGGTGAAATGGGCATATTGACTACATATATATTTTAATATTATATCACCAAGAAGATCACTTGTGTATTAAATATATATATATATATATATATTAATTGGTGTTTCCCGTATAATGTATCATATTTATATTATTATTATTATTATTATTATTATTATTATTATTATTATTATTATCGTATCATTATTGTTATTACCCTATAAAATGTTGTTTGTACATGACATTTACATTGCTACATTTATTGTATCTTTAACTGTTTATAATTAGTATAGTGTATATCTATATTTGCCGAATATTTATTTGTATTTGTGCTGGTTGAGTGGAAGAGAGGGCCTTATGGCCTTAACTCTGCAAGAATAAATAAAGTAGTATTATTATTATTATTATTATTATTATTATTATTATTATTATTATTATTATATTATTAAACATGCAGAATCTGTGTAGTTAACATGTGGCTGAATGGATAATGCGATGGATTTGAGATTTGAACTATGGTGGTTCAAATCACGGCAGTCAATTTTTTTCCTCTCTTTCGTATGTACTCTGATATGTTGACACTAAAATTTGTTCAGTTTGGGCATGCGCAAAAATGCTGAACTTGCCGATATGCATCTGATTTATGATGCAGCGGAAGGTAATGGTGGAAGAGCTGCTGCCCCTGTATGCGGAGCGGTATCCGAATGGACACCTTCCTCACCGAACAACCTTCGAGTCTGGTGATAGGAGTTTGCGGGAGCATGGAATGTTGACGGTAAACAAGGTAGACGCCGGTGAAATATGTCGTAATAAAATGTTCTTCGTATGGTGAGAGAGGATCCTTTTTCTAGTACTCGTGCTACCCAACGTGTAATGGTCACGAATAATCAAAGACCGACACGAAGACCAGCTCTATCCCTTTCATCTGCAAAAAGTACAAGCCTTACAGCCAGTGACTTCGCTCAACGGGTACAATTTTGTAATTGGGCTTTGCTGCAACCACCGCACTTCTTTTCCTCGATGTTATTCACCGATCAGGCAGTATTTAATAGGAATGAGCTGGTTGTGAACTCAAAGCACATTCGTGTGTGGGATTATGAAAATCCTCATGCCATATTTGAGAGGCGTCACCAGCAGAGATTTTCGGTGAACGTATGGGTGTATTAATTTCTGACCACATAATTTGCCCCTATCCTCTTCTCCAGAGATTACATGCCGTCATTTATAAGACTTTTTAGAGCACGTCCTACTTAGATTGTTAGAAGAAATTCTTGTTCACAACAGGCTTAACATATGCTTTCAGCACGATGGAGCTCCTCCCCATTTCTGCCGGAAACTACGCAATCATTTGGATGAAGCGTATCCTGGCAGCTGGAAATATGGAGGTGTACTTTAATTGTAGTGTGGACACCTCGCTCTCCTGATCTCTGCCCACTTGATTATTCTTGTGGGGACTCCTGAAAACACTGGTGTATGCGACCCCTATTGATTCTGATGAACTGTTGTTTGCACGCATAATCGCATCATGTGATGTGATCCGCAAGACACCTGGTATCTTGTATGGGGTAGGCATACGAGAATCCATAGTCGCCGATGAATGGAGGTGGCCAATTTGAACAATTTCTCTAATGAGTCTGCGGGTGCTTTACTTCTTTTATGGTTTACTCAAATTTATTGTTTATTTCCCAACAACATTATGTATGTCATGTGTACATGCACTGTATCTCTTAATGTTATTACTTGTGAGATCACTGCACTATAATTCATATAAGTACATAAATACTGTACAGTGAAATTGCACTTTGCATTCGCAAAACCGTATGTGCATTATTATTAGAACCATTCAAACAATTCTCTGTGCAGCACGTAAGTAGACAGTTTTGTAACTCAAGTACTGCGCCGACATTCCAGTATCGTGATCTGTAAAATAATGGATACATAATTGAACCAGAAGTAAATGTACGTACGTAACCGATTTACAACATACATAATAAAGGAAAAACGAAAAAGTGTACACATATTGTACGGAGTTCAGATCGTGATGCATCAATCTTACATTTGCATTGGTAGTAAGATGCTATAACCACTGACTTAAGGCGCATACATGTTGCCACTTACAGTCTCTGTATAATATTATTTTCATTTTAATTTGAAACCATCAGTGGCGTGCCAACCATTTTACAAATTGAATCATAACTTGGACAACTTTATTCGTAGACCATCAGTTCATTATCTCAAATTGCTTATATAATACCCCTCTGTACGTAGTTTAATTTCTGCGGTATAATTCATTTACAACCTGTATATGTATAACTTCTGAATTTGTTCAAAGTGACTTCCATTGTTGTTTAAGCATTTATGATATCGTTTTAACACTTATTATATTCTAAAAATATCCCCCGTATTCAAACCCCAGTTTCAAACATTCTGATTTTTTCCCTTGAAACCATGTGTAGGCATATTCCAGCCAGATAAAGTAAGATTAACAGCGTAAGATGGACCACGAATTCGATTTCTGACGATTTTAATTCTTCTTCTTCTTCTTCTTCTTCTTCTTCCGTATGCAGTGTTGGGTGAAGATGCTCGTTCTGCGATTACAAAAACTGATCTTTCCATCGGTTGAAGGGTCTTCCGAGGTCTCTTTTGCCTTTCAGTTTGAGGTGGTAAATCATCTTTGATAAACGGGAATTTGACATTCTCTGGACGTGTTGGAACCATTTAATCTGATAATTTCGTATATGTTCCACCATTTCCCTACTATTCCAGTGCATCCTTATCTCATCACTCTTCATTCTATCCCTTAAAGTTACTCCTGTTAGTGATCGGAGGAATCTCATTTGTGAACTATTAATGCGGGATTTATCTTTTGCTCGAAGTGTCCAGCATTCACTTCCGTATAGTAGAGCAGGTTTGGCTATGACATTATGAAATCTCAATTGGATTTCTTTCCTCATTTGTTTTCCAAAATTTCTCCTAATTACACCATTTAGTCTGTTATATTTTTCTAAATTTGTTTCCACATCTTTTTGATTATGAAATTGTGATATATTATTACCTAAATAATTAAAGTGTGTTACTTGTTCTATTGGTTTATTATTTATTATTATTTTTACTCTCGAAAGTCCCTTTCCAGTGATTGCCATGGATTTGGTTTTATTTTCAGATATTTTCATGTTGTATTTTTCCAGGATATTCTGCAATTTAAACATTGATCTCTGCAAATCATCTTCATTCTCTGCTAGAAGTACTTGATCATCTGCGAAGATTATTGTTTGTATTTGGTTTCCTCTACATATTTTTACTCCTGGGGTGTTTAGTTTTTTCCACACCTGGACAATTTCATTCAGATGTAGAATAAACATTAATGGAGATAGTCCACATTCCTGTCTTAAACCTTGGTTAATTTCAAATTTATCTGTTATTTTTCCATGATCTAACTTCACTTTTATAAATGTGGTTTCATATAAACTTTTTATAGCATTTGTTAAATTATTGGGTACTTGGTAGCTTTCCAATATTTTCCACATTATCTCCCGTTTCACTCTAATTTTAATTAGTTTACACAATTCCTGCGTGAAGGATTTTTAATGTGAAGAAGTTTTAATATCTGTGCTTGTACGTAGGTTGCATTTCCTACAGTATTGTGATCGCTACATTCTGTATTGAGATGCGAGAATTGTAGAGCATTTCTTGACCTACAAATGCAATACATAAATTCAAGAAAAAATAGCCTATATTGTATACTGGTACTATAGAACGGGGGAAGCTGTCGACTTAACTTAAAATATGTGATGTATTATGAAACCAAGCGATGCAGTGCACTGATTTATAAGCTTCAAGAAAAATAACTTATAACAAAATATTTTCTATTCTACGTGTTCAAAATATGTTCTCATTTTATATATAAGTATACGCAGAGAAAAAAGAAATACATTTTTATACACAGTATGGATACCCAAGTAAACCACTGTGTTCATCCTCGGATACTAATTACTTACATAATTTGTTAACAATAAACTAGCGGACCCGACAGACTTGTCTGGCCTGAACGTTCAAATATCCACCTATGGCCGTACGATACAAATGTTACTTTTTTACCATAAAATTCACTAATAAAGACGTAATTCGATATTATTAAATAATATTGCAAGTAAACTCACTGTCATTTGTTGTGGCTAAAGAAGCATACATCACATTGTTTCGCGCGGAATATGTCGATAATGCAGACGACTACACACCTGACATAAATAAACCTAATCGCAGCTCCACATAACGAGTCAAATTGTGAATCTAAACCATCCAGAGATCCACTCAAATACACCCAAAATATTTAATCAAAATGGGTCCAACCATTTATACAGTTTTTAACTTCGTGTTTTAAGAAAACATCCACTTCTAATTTGTCGGATTTCGCGCATGTTTGGATAACACCTACCTCGGTTAATTTTAATGGGATATGTTGAGTTTCGTTGGGAAATATAAACAAATTACCCCGCTAGAGCGATTTTTAAATTTTCACTTCAGGTGAATTCCTGCAGTTAATGGTTTTAGAGGGTCCAATTGTGAATCTAAACCATCTAGGGAACCAAACAGACACACAAAAATCGTCAAATCGGTCCAGTGGTTTAGGAGGTGTTCAGTGACAAATACAAGAACAGAAGAAATATATATACATACATGCATATGTAAAGATAATACCATCCATTATCACAGTTTAACCTCTCGCATTTTAGGTACTTTTTTCGTTCAACACACCTCTCGGGCCTTACAGTGGTGCGACCTGTCGGGAGAAGAATTTAACTGTGAATCGCACTCATACTGTTTTGACCACACAAAGACACGGAGAACGTTTCTGAATGAATAATCAGCGCAATGCCAGGGCTTCATCCGAGACAACACAACATTAAGACGAAAAACAATCAATCACACACACATTCATACTAAAGATGATAATCATTATAAAATAACTCAGATACCTTGTGAACTCGCTAGCAGTGCTTGTTTGTAACTAGCGCTCAGAAGTTGAGGATTTACAAAATGCCTATAATAGAACTTTAAAAAGTTCTAAAGATATCCTAAAATAAATGATAGTTTTTAAAAAAAAACTAAAACAACAACGCTTTATTAGAAAACCGAACTAAAAAATGAAAAATAATTTTAATTTCCAACACGCTTGGGATAAAATTAAAGTGGTCAACAAAAAAATCATCTCTAACACATCTAGAATAAAACTAGAGTTATATACAAAAATAAAAATAATTTTATCATCAAAAGCGTGGGGTACTTTTTATGAATTTTACGTTTTCTTCTTAGAGACTTTACTTTTACCAATATATGCTTATTATCAAATATATTAATTGATATAGAGCACCGCACGTTTTTTATGGTAAAATTATTTTTTTGTAGATAACTCTAGTTTTATTCTAGATGTGTTGGATATGATTTTTTTGCTGACCACTTTAATTTTATCCCAAGCGTATTGGAAATTAAATATATTTTTAATTTTTTAGTTCGGTTTTGTAATAAAGCGTGTTGTTTTAGTTTTTTTAACCCATTATTTATTTTTTATTTTTCAGTTTTAATATTTTACAGAATAAAATAAAAATGTAAATATCTTTAAATTCGATACTATTGTAGTATGACCTAAGAGTAATACTCTACTAAAATAAATCCTCCGGACCGGATTTGAACCAGCGACCTATGGATTACTGAAATTATATACCACTACAGTCCACCGCTCTACCAACTGAGGTCTTACAACGATTGAGTAAGAAGTTGATAATTCGCAACCTATTATACCGGTTTATTATTTTTATTGTCTGCTGATTCTGGTCAGGATTTTAGAAACATTTATGAAATGATTGCATTGTCATTAGTCCTTTACAAGTATACAAAGTTTCAAGTCGATCCAATGATTTTAAGTGGGTGAAAATCGTTACATAATTACACAAACACTTTTTTTATTTTCTGATGATTGTGGCTATGATTTTGGAAAAAACAATATCAAATTATTGTATTGTCATTGATCCTTTACAAGTATACAAAGTGTCATGTCGATCCAATGATTTTAATTAAAATCGTGTTGAAAGATTCCGTTACATAATTACACAGACATTTTTTTTTATTTTCTGATGGTTCTGGCCATGATTTTGAAAATAATTATGAAGTTATTGTATTGTCATTTGTCCCTTACATGTTTACATAATTTCAAGTCGATCCAATGATTTTAAGTGGGTGAAAATCGTGTTGAAAAATTCCGTTACATAATTGCACAGACAATTTTTTTTTATTTTCTGATGATTCTAGCCAGGACTTTAGAAAAAAATTATGAAATTTCGGACAGGGATATTGCATATGCCCCAATGTTGGGTAATATGTGATTGGATTATAGGTCAATCCCAGGTTTATTTGGATAATAAGGATTTGGTGGGCGCTGGATTTATAAAGGACTTCACCGGTTGACTGGAGAATTTGGGTACTCGGTTTGCCCAGATTTAAATATCGGTAGGCATGAGGTTCTTATTCAGGGATTCCACGTGGATTTCGTCGGGCAGAATTAACTGTGTCGAGTACATTGTGTTGAATGTGATTTATTACGTCTTGAAAAGCACTCGAGATGGATAACACTTTACATAGTTTAATTATTTTCCCTCGCACTGATCTCACAATCGGCGATGGCGTTTATCGTAGGATTGCCGCGTTAATATTTATTCAATGGCGTACCAGCTCACTGGTATATATATATTAATTTATGAAGTTTAAATAGTCAGTCGATTCCCTATGATCAATTAAACCGTTACGTGGTTACTAACAGTCGAGAGAATTTCTGCGTCTTATTTTACTCGCGGATACTATAATTTATCCTTGCGATTAATAAAAATGTGTAAGTCCCGATACTTCAGATACTTCGGTGAAAATCGTAAGTTCTTAAGTTTAAGTTACCGCTGGTGACCATGCTGCCAGTGTTTGACGAAGATGTGGGCAAGGCCCGCAGCACAAGCACAAGTGTCTGAGGTTCGTCTCCCTCGCCTATTACGAAAATTAGGTTCTCCCACTATATCGACCTCGTGGGCATGAGATCAGTGCTTAGGAACACGTAACAAACAATATGTTTGGTTAATGTATTCTTATAGTATAATCGAGAAGGTGTTACAAATTTATAGGTGATTTTTGCCGTCGGAGGTTGGGCCCTATCCGTGCTGGCATCACGTACAGTCGGGTCACAAGTTTGTTACTTAGGTCACTTAGAAACTGTCAAATTCTTTCTCACAAGAGATTGCCAGTTAAACCCTGAGAATAAATGTTTTTTTTTCAAGATTCTAACTCTTTGTGTATGCGTCGGTCACGCTTAATTCCTACTTTATTTTTAATTTTAGGGTGGGGATATCAACCTGAACGATTACAGGCGGGAATTTATCTTTTATTTTATACTTTATTAGCCTCTTTACCTTTATTGGTAGGAATTATGTATCTTTATGATAGTAACAATTTAACTTTACAAAAGAAAGGATGGCATTACCTGAGTTCTCTCTACCTTGTTAATGACTAGTCATTAGTTCCCATTAATGCTAATTTCGTCGGATCATTTTATTTGCCATTTATCATTTCATAATCATATTCTACTCGCTTTCCTGCTTAATTTAAGTATACTCATGACCTAAGTCTGACAACTGCTTCCTTCAATGGGTCTTTCCGATTGTTTATGATTTAATTGCCTGGCATTGGCATTTATCAATTTATTCAGTTACTCTATGCAAGGAGGCTGAGTGAATGACTTGGTACAAATTATTGTATTGCCTTTAAAAGTATACAGAGTTTCAAGTCGATCCAATGATTTTAAGTGGGAGAAAATCGCGTTGAAAGATTCCGTTACATAGATAGATACAGGTCAAGCTAATCTAAAGCGTGTAAAAAGATGAAAAAAGGACGTAAAAACACCTTTCAAGTTATACAGCAATTCTAATTTCAACTGCATTTTAATGAATATATTAAAATAATGTTTATAAAGTGCAACACTAGTGAAATGCAAAATAATTGAGAAGAAATAAAATAGTATTTTGCGATACGAGTGTTGTAAAAACATGATACGGATCGACGAAATGTTTAAAACCCGCCGGTTGGTCATTGTCGCTGGTTTTTCTTATCTTCAGCGATATCAGCGTGAACTTTTGAAAAAAAAAATGGTAATCACAAATAACATTACCACTTTTAAATTAAGCCGAAATGATTTGAAAATATAAATAAACTGTTAAGATAACAACCTGAACCCCTATCTCAAACCGGGAGCCAAGCCACCCATCTCTGTTACCCAACTGGCTATAGTAGCTCAACCGGCCATATAAACTCCTCCGCCTGTGGGTACCGTGAAATTATCCGTGGCCCAGCAGTGCCCGTCTGCCACTGGTTTCCATGAGCTCCACTAGCCTCTCACACAGTTGGGCTGCGCTTTCGCGCTGAGAGGCCGCAGGAGCACAAATTGTGGCCTGGGGACTCACTGACCATGTGACAGCAGTCAGATACTCGAACTAACTAACACGCACTCGTCGCCTAACTCCACGTCACGAACGTAAATTAACTTCAGTGGCGTGTTGAATTCCCCTCTGTGGAAGAAAGTATACTCCACTCCATAAAACGAGACCGCCACGGACAATTCCTCCTATCGCTACCGTCCCGCTCTCTGGAACCAATCTGGCTGTACTAGAGACCGTTTACCCACCGATTTTATATTACAATAATAATGTATTCTACATGTAATATATAGTCGATGAATTTACTGGTCCTTTTCCTCAACAGTAGTCAGGCTTTCACCGGAAACTGAAGGTTGTTATCCCAGCAGGAAATTACGTTCCTTTTTGTGCACCCGTCATGTTTAATCCTGTTGAAATAATTTGCGCTTATTTAAAGCGACCATTATGATTAACCGTTTCTAGGTTATGACTTATTTGCTAACATTCAATTGTTATGAAGAAATAATAAGAATGTAACATGGAGTTACCTTAACAACTAGAATCCGACTAAGTGGAATTACATGTGTTTCTTAGTAACTAAATGTTTATTATAATTTTATCTGCCCATTGACACAGAATAAAAAATAATAAGAAATAACATATTAACTAACTCACTGGCACTACCGAACCCATAGGTTTATGGTCGCGCGAACACAAGCTCTCCATACATCCTTATCCTGAGCTAATATTTTCGAATCATTCCCTGAATAATCTACTTCCCTCAAATCATAGTTAATGTTATTCTCCCACCTCATTCTTAGTCTACCAACTGGGTGTTTTCCTTCTGGTTTTCCTACATGATGCCGCCATGCACGTATTTCATTCCCCAATTGTGCCACATGTCCTGCCCATCGCAGCCAACGAGACTTAACTGTTCCTATTATATCTGACTTCTTATAAAGACCATATGGTTCACTGTTATACAGTTTTGTCCATTCACCTGTCTGTTCGTCTCTCTTCGGTCCAAAACTTTTCCTAACAAATGTATTCTCAAATTGTCGTAATATCCTTTCGACCCTTAAATTAATATAACTGGTAGAACAATATTTTCATGTATTTTCAGTTTAACGTTTTTTAAAGGAGTTGGGGCGTCAAAAGTTTCTGTAATGCATAATAGCACATATTTCCAGAATTAAGCCTATATACAATTTATTTATGCATCTCATTCCTATTTGTGATTATTGTTCGTAGGTATTTGAATTCAACCACAGATTGGATGTATTATTGAACTAATATATTGATTTAGGCTTTCACGGCCGGAATTAGTTTAATGACGTTGAAGAAGATTTATCGGGCTGTTGGCTGTGGTATTGAGGCATGAACTTCCCCATCGTTTCGTCAAACTTAAGACAATCCTTCAGACTGCAATGGGCAGAAAAAAATCACGAATGGGGAATGAAAGAGGGACATGGTAACTTCTCTTAAGTGAACCAGAGGAAAGGGCCCAGTAGGTAGGCCAAAGTTAATGTGAGATAATAACTTTATCGATTGTTTGTTGGATATAATTTATACAGGAGATGATTGGAATACAATACCTCAGGATATAATTATGTAGATCAAGATCTATGTGTTCGACAATGCCGATAATATTAACTAACTAACTCGCCGGCACTATCGAAATCATAGATTCATGGCCGTGCGGACAAGAGGTCTGTATACATCCTTATCACGAGTTAATGTTTTCAATCACCCCCTGCATAATTAATTTCCATCAAATTCTGTTAATATTATTCTCCCACCTCATTATTAGTCTACGAACTGGGCGCTTTCCCTCTGGTTTTCGTATAAGGAGTTTCATGACACTCTTTCATTCCTTATTCATGCCACATGTCCCGCCATTCGTATTCTGTAAAAATTCAACTGTTTTTTGTTACATCTGGTTCCCTATGAAGCTCAGGTAGCCTTATCCATTCACTTCTCTGTTGTTCATCTCTCTTCGGCACAACAATTTTCCTAAGAAATTTATTCTCAAATATTTATCGTAATTTCTCCTCCCTTAAAGTAAGTGTCAATTTTTCACATCCATATAATATAACCGGTAGAATAATAGTTTTATATATTTTAAGTTTAACGTTTTTTGAAAGGATTTGGGACGTCAAGAGTCCTGCAATGCATAATAGCATGCATTTCCAGAATTGAGCCTATGTTTAATTTCTTTATGGATATCATTCATATGTGTAATTATTGTTCCTAGGTATTTGAATTCGCATTACAGGGACTCTTGTCATCCCACTTCTTTAAAGAAAGTTAAACTGAAAATGTATAAAATGTTATTCTACGATTTATATTGTATTGATGCAAAACATGGTCTCTTGCTCTAATGGAGAAAAGAAGATTACGAGTACTTGAGAATAAAGTTCTTAGGAAAATGTTTGGACCAAAGAGAGATGAACAGTGAACTACATGAACTTTACAGGAAGCCAGATATAAGAACAGTTAAGACTCGTAGACTTGCGATGGACAGGACATGTGGCACGAATAGGGAATGAAAGACGTGCATGGAAGCTTGTTGTAGGAAAACCAGAGGGAAAACGTCCAGTTGGTAGACCAAGAATGAGGTGGGAGAATAACATTAGCAATGATTTGAGCAAGTAGATTATACAGGAAAACATTAGCTCAGGATAGGGATGTATGGAGAGCTTATGTCCGCGTGGCCATGAACCTTCGGGTTCGATAGTGCCAGGGAGTTAGTTAGTTAGTTAGTTAGGTATTTGGATTCAGCCACTTTTCCAAAATTCCCAAATTTGTTATTAAATTTTCGTATCCATTATATAATTATTTCTGTGTGTGATAATATATTTTGTTTTATTATTGTTTACTTTGTCCACCGCTGTGGTCTCGAGGTAGCGTGCTGCCTTGTCACGCAGCGGGCCCGGGTTCGATCCTCGGTCGGGGCAGTTTTTCTGGGTGAGGTTATTATCGGGGTTTTTCCTCACCTGTAAGACAAATGTCAGAAAAAAACTTTAAGGCCCAAATGGTCTCCGAAATCAAATGGCCATCATCATCATCCTTATCATTATCATCATCTTCATCATCCTTCATCGGCGTGGAAAGCAACGGGAAGCTACCACACCTACAATTCCCTAGTAAGCTGCAAATATAGCATGAGAATGCTATGATTGCAGTGAAAGACCTGCCTTGGGACAGAATTACTATGGATGGATTGTTTACTTCCAGTCCCAATTTCTTAGTGTTACTCGATAGAGTGTGTTTAATTTTCACCGGTAGCAAATTCTAATAACGGGAATGAACAAAATGTTGTTGGTTATGAGAATGGAACATTTTTCAAGAATAAAGTTATAATTGTGCCATAGGCGTCTCAGTGCGGTGAAAATAACAGTTGTTAGAGAACTACATCACTTGCATGTGTATTATTTGCATCTCCGCGGTTTTAGCCTCAAACCGTTTGTGAATGCCTGTGACGCCCGGTAGAGGCGCTGGTGGAGGCGCGAGCAGTCTGTCCAAGTGTCAGATTCGCGACTCAAGGTGCCGGCGTCGGATGAGTAGACGCGTCCCCGCTTTAACCGTTCGTTTTAGCTGACTTCGGGGCATTTAAGCTTGTGTGTGAAGTCACCGAACGTTTCATGTGATAATTCCTGCAGTCTGTCTGTTACTTCTTACTTTGGTGAGTAACGTGTTTTCATTGTGACGTCAAAACGTGCTTTTGTTTATATAATCACTAGGGCAAGGATTTTAATGCAGTAAAAGTAATATGTATATATAGAGGAACTTCGCGTATTTGGACCCCAACTTTTGAATTTGTTTGTTTTCTTTAATTAAGGGATTTGAATTTTGTTTAATTGCAGTAATTATCATTAGTGTAACTATGAAATAGCATTGTTATTTTATTCAAATATGGAAACATCTTCATAATTTATAAACTTTTTTACGTTACAAGAAAGGTCCACTTTAACCTCCATATTCGGAGACCACTTAGCGTTTAGTCTATTTTTAAGTTTGTTTACTCTATTAATTTATACAGGCAGACACAAATTAATCTGAAAGTATTTATGACTGATCATAATTAAAAAGCGTTAATATTTACTTAATGTTCTGAAAAATTGTTGATTATATCATTCACACGTCATTCAACTGCAGAAAGCCTCAACCAAAGGCCAGTTAACTAAACTGGTCCATCCTTGTGTGAAATGCTGGCTAACTAAAAAACAACAAATTAATATAAACATGTCCATTATCATCACGGGTCAAGGCAAAATACGATCGTACTTCCATAGATCTAAGATCACAGATAACCCGATGTGCCTTTGTCGATTAGATGCACAAACTGTTGACCATCTAATGTGGGAATGACCAATATTAAATAACGAAAAACTCAAACTAAGAAACTGTATAACACGCGCTGGCGGGCACTGGCCAATAAACTATAATGATATAGTTGATAAACTCTTAAAACCGTTCCAGAATGTCATAAAAGGTATTAATTTTGACAATTTGTATATACTAGTGGTCGGCCAGCGGTCGAAATTAGACCACAATTCATTAAATTTGTACACTATTTAAATTTTCATTTGGCTTATTATTATTATTATTATTATTATTATTATTATTATTATTATTATTATTATTATTATTATTATTATTATTATTATTATTACTATGTATAACTGGATTATATATCCCTTCTTCTTTGTCTCTCACTCCGACCCGTCAATGTTCTATATCTAGGCATTATAGAAGTAGGTGCGAATATCTAAATATTAAAAAAAAGTAATAAAAGTACTAAAACCAAGATTAGAGAGGGTTTAATTTAAATTAAATAATAAAATGTACTCACATTTTTAAACCGCTAAAAATAAATACGCGAGAGTAAGTCAACTTGCTGCTGTGTATACTATTTACATTTGCATTTGTGCTGTTATTGTGTGTCCGAGAATATACAGTCCCCACTGAAACCTCCCACATTTTAATTAATCATAACTAACAAAGTATGCGGAATTATGAAATGAAGCCGGTATTAAACGAAACAGAAACTCAAAGAATTTTCATTGCCACACATTAAAACATCTCTATATGTGCATCATTTCTTCAATATTTTCTTCTGAAGCACGTGTACGAGCACCTTCTGATTCTTTTTTAACGCTTCCAGTCGCCAGAAACTTCTCAAGCCATGCCTTAATGGTCTTCGCATCAGGTGCATTTTCTTCATATTCTCTCCGGTAATTTATTAGCACTATAATTATTGACTTCGTCTATGCATACCAGAAAACAGTTTGTGCTTGCCATTTTCTTTTATGTCATTATTGTCCAACATGTGACAGATGAATTAACTGCAACAATGAAAACAAAAATTCTTTGAGTTTCTCTTTCTTTTAATACCAAGCTCATTTCATAATTCCGCATACTTTGAGAGTTATGAGTAATTAAAATGTGGGAGGTTTCAATGGGACACGCTGTATATCCCTTCTTCTTTGTCTCTCACTCCGACCCGTCAATGTTCTATGTCGAGGCATATTGGAAGTAGGTGCAAGTATCTAAATATAAAAAATGTAATGAAATTACTGAAACCAAGATTTAGACAGGGTTTATTTTAAATTTAAATAATAAAATGAACTCACTTTTTTAAACCACTAATAATAAATACGCAAGAGTAAGTCAATTCACATTGCAGCTGCACAATTTTCTTTTTGCAGCTGATATATATTGAGCAAGCAATATAATATATAATTCGATATAATATAATATAAAATAATACGATATATAAATACAAAGTACACACAAATTATAATATAATATAAACTGTATATAATATGATATATAAATACATATTGGTCAAATTTTACAATGTATATACAGAATAAACAATGCACTTTCAGTATAAACGTAAACAAATGAATGAGTACACAAATAAACAAATGAATAATACACATAAATTCCTTAGAGACAATTAATTTTTTTTAAATTTATTTATTTGTAACACATATTATACATAAATTTTATTTTTCTGTACTCCTTCTCGATATGAACTTTAATTATGCCAAATATCGCACTTATCCGTGCATGCAACGTGCTTAAAAAGAGGTTGCAAAGTTTTTCCTTCCAATCAACCTCGAATAGACTCCGTTAATATTGTGTGTATATATTGTAAAGTAAGACTTATAATACTGTATTTTGAAACACTTTAGCATGTAGTATTATAATTTTATGATGGAACATGCTCGTGAATAAAGTTGTATAAAAAGTTAGACTTCTGACTGTTTTTGTCTCGGTTTCAGAAACAAACAATTGAATAATATATACTGGTATATGTTGTAATCTTAACTTTTAGTGCATTAAAATCCTTGCCCTTTAATCAGACCCTTTTCTCTTAAAGTTCTCTAAAATATTTTCTATTATATAAAAATACTAAGGGCCAACACACACAAATTGAGTAGCATTAAGAAATTGGAACTGGAAGTAAATGTCAATAAAATTATATACATGATCACACATAAAAATTTATTATATAATGAAAATGGGCACTTAATGGCAAATTGGAAATTTTGAAGAAGTGGCTGAACTCATATAACTAGGAACAATAAATATAAACAGGAATGACACGCACAAAGAAATTAAACATAGGCTCAATTCTGGAAATGCGTGCTATTATGCATTACAGGGACTCTTATCGTCCCAACTTCTCTTAAAAAAGCATTAAACTGAAAATACATAAAACTGTTATTCTGCCAGTTATATTATATGGATGTGAAACGTGGACCCTTAGAGGAAACAATTTACGTGTATTTGAAAATAAAGTTCTTGGGAAAATTTTTGGACCGAAGAGAGATGAACAGACAGGCAACTGGAGATAACTACATAACAGTGAGCTTGATGATCTTCATAGAAAACCAGATATAATAAGCACAGTTAAGTCTCTAGACTGCGATGGGCAGAACATGTGGTACGAGCGGAAAATGAAAGACTGACATGGAGACCAGATGAAAAACGCCCAATAGGTAGAGCAAGAATGACATTAACAGTTATTTGAGGATTTTAATTATACAGGGGACGATTAAAAAAACATTATCCCAGGTCAGATATGTATGGAGAGCTTGTGTCCGAGTGGCCATGAGGTTAGAGGTTCGATAGTACAAGTCTGTTAGTTATTGTAATTATTTATTTGAAATATTCTACAGTACAGTGATTCTCTTTCAATCTAAAGTGGTTTGTCACCAGAGATCTCAGTCCAATGAATTTCTTCCCTAAGAACCATCGTTTCCATACTTCTTACTACATCTATCCCGCGTTCTTTGGTCTATATCTTCCTGTCTTGCTGTAGCCTCCAATTTAAATAACTTCTGAGGTATTCTATTCTTTTCTACCTCTTCCATTCTTACTATAGCCTCTCCTTTAAATACCTTCTTTGGTATTCTATTCTCTTCCATTCGAATGAGGTACCCATACCATATGAAACTCCTTTTTTTTTCTATATTTTTCAAATACATTGAGCGTGCTCCGTGGCGCAAGCGGTTAGACTCTCGAATCTCACCTCTGGGACCCCGAGATCGAGGTTCGCGCCACTCCATGTGGGTTTCATGGTGGACGAAACGAACCTTGGGCATGATTTTCTCTGGGTTCTCCCGTTTTCCCCTGCCAATTCTCCATATTTATTTAATCTATTTCGTTTCATTTCGTTCATCCGACCGTGTGACGGTGCGTCAGGAGTGGTCGGCCGGCACCTTTGTAGTTCACAGACCTCTATAGGAACTTCATCTCATTTCATTCTTAGACCCTACCCTGAGTTGGACACGTGTTGAGGATATTTATTTTTATTGCTTTTGACCTGGATATAAAATCTCTTTCTGTACTATACTTACTCACTGGCACTATCGAACCCGTAGGTTCATGACCGCACGGATATAAGCTCTCCACACATCCCTATCCTGAGCTAATGCTTTCCAATCATTCCCTGTATAATCTACTTCCTTCAGATCATAGTTAATGTTATTCTCCCACCTCATTCTTGGTCTATCAACTGGGCGTTTTCCCTCTGGCTTTCCTACAAGAAGCTAGCCTACGAGACTTAACTGTTCTTATTATATCTGGCTTCCTATAAAGACCATGTAGTTCATTGTTATGTAGTCTTTTCCATTCACCTGTCTGTTCATCTCTCTTTGGTCCAAAAAATTTTCCTAAGTGCTTTATTCTCAAATACTTGTAATCTTCTTTCCTCTCTTAAAGTACTTTCTGTACTATTCTTCATTTTATTCCGTCTTAAACTGTAATTTTTTTGTACATTCCTTGCAGTTAATTGCTACAAACAAGATTTTTTTTCTATCTTCAGTGTCATTTATTTTGTTTTATTACACGCTTTATATTAGCTTGACCTGTATGTATCTATGAAACGGAATATTTCAACACGATTTTCACCCACTTAAAAACATTGGATCGACTTGAAACTTTGTATACTTGTAAAGGACCGATGTCAGTATAAAAATTTAATTTTTTTCTAAGATCCTCGCCACGATCATCAGCACATCAAAAAAAATAAAGACCAGTGTAATAGGTTGCGGACGTATCGACTTTTAGTCCATTGTTGTAAGAAATAATATTATATCCTCTGGTAACTCAGTTGGTAGAGCGGTGGACTGTAGTGGTATATAATTTCAGTAATCCATAGGTCGCTGGTTCAAATCCGGCCCGGAGGATTGTTTTAGAAGAATATTACTTTTAGCTCATACTGCAATAGTATCGAATTTAAATAGATTTACATTTCTGTCTTATTCTGTAAAATATTAATGCAGCATTATAAGACTTTACATTTTGATAATAAATAACTAAACAATATGAAACTAGCCCTAGTCCGTCCCACCCAATTTTGTAAACTTATCACATTGTAATTTATCCAAAAAATATGAGAAGGATGCGATTAACTGTAACTATTTATCTATATTGAAAAATATTATAATAACTATTAGATAATCATTTAAAAAATATATGATTATATTCCTGCCTAGACACTAAAAATATCGTCAGCAATTAAATTTTCATGGGAATCTGATTTATGACAAACTAAAAATGAAAAATAAATAATAGTTTAAAAAAACTAAAACAACACGCTTTATTAGAAACCGAACTAGAAAAATGAAAATAATTTAAATTTCCAACACGCTTGGAATAAAATTAAAGTGGCCAACAAAAAAATCATCTCCAACACATATAGAATAAAACTAGAGTTATCTGCAAAAAAATAATTTTACCATCAAAAGCGTGGGGTGCTTTTTATGATTTTTACGTTTTCTTCTTAGAGACTTTACTTTTACCAATATCCGTTCATTATCAAATATATTAATTGATATAGATTATTTTTTGTAGATAACTCTAATTTTATTCTAGACGTGTTGGAGATAATTGTTTTTGTTGACCACTTTAATTTGATCCCAAGCGCATTGGAAATTAAAATTATTTTTAATTTTTTAGTTCGGCTTTCTAATAAAGCGTGTTGTTATATTTTTTTAAACCATTATTTATTTGATGAGATTTCTTAAGGAAAATTGTTTTACACAGCTATCGAATTGTTGGTTGGTTAGTATTTTTATTTAATGTTGCTATTTTCGGGCTCAGGTCATTAATTATTATTGTTATTGTTAAGGAACATTATTTTATATCTTTCTTTCGGTATGCTTGAAAATCATGCTCGTATTTTTCAAGGGCGTCTGAAGAAAGCTTAAATAAAAATATTGGGATATTGTAAGCTAAGAGTGCACCTACAAAAACTGACAAAAAAACGCACAAATTATTCTCGCAGTATGCGACCTGAAAAATTTTAAATGTTATTTTTTTCTAAAAAATCTAGAAGGGCTTAGAAGTGAATGAGAAGTTGAGGCAATTTTAACCTAAATCATCATATTTGGAATGTAAAACGTGCATTGGTCTTCGTACAAACATCATATCCAACTTATCCTTGTGGGACACCAGATATCCAATACACTTTCTACATTCGTTTCCAAACCTGTGGTTCGCGAACACCCGGGGGGTTCGCCAAAACTTTTCGTTAATGGCGGGTTTCGAGATCAGGTGTATTATTGTTTCCTTTATTTCTGCAGTATTGTAATAATAATAATAATAATAATAATAATAATAATAATAATAATATTAATAATAATAAAATTATTATTATTTAAAATTAAATTAACCCCTTTTTGCATATGTGTAACATCGTAAATTTATCACATTATTTCCACAATAATTGAATATTTACCACGTATGCCTGATTTTCAGTTATGTGTTAATTTAGGAATTTATTTGATTTCGCAGCAACTAGGCCTACACGTTGTGTAACTTTTAAGCCGTAACTAGAGTAACTTTAGGTTTTAACCGTTAAGGGTCAAGTTAATTTAAGGTTAATAAAGATTTTGCTTGGAATTAAATTTTATGTATGTCTACTGTCCACCGCTGTGGTCTCGAGGTAGCGTGCTGCCTTGTCACGCAACGGGCCCGGGTTCGATCCCCGGTCTGGGCAGTTTTTCTGGGTGAGGTTTTTATCGGGGTTTTTCCTCACCTGTAAGACAAATGTCAAGAAAACTTTAAGGCCCAAACGGTCCCCGAAATCATATGGCCATCATCCTTATCATTATCATCCTTACCATTATCATTATCATCATCATCCTTCACTGGCGTGGAAAGCAACGGGAAGCTACACAATTCCCTAGTAAAGCTGCAAGCATAGCATGAAAATGCTATGATTGCAGTGAAGGACCTGCCTTCGGGCAGAATTACTATGGACGGATGTATGTCTACTGTATGTATATTTAAAAGTCAGTGGTTCACCCAACTTAGATCTTTGTGGAAGAGGTTCGCGGTTTGAAAGAGGTTGGGAACCGCTGCTCTAAACTAATCTGGTGTACATTAACTTGCCTATTTTCTAACCTAAATAAAATGAAGGCTATTCTAATGGCATCGCTCCACTTGTGAATATTCGGTTGGAGAATAAGTGACTGCTAGCGTCATATTGGCCAATGTGACAACACATGTTTCCGGTAGAGCCGGTTGCCAACATGTCTAATAACATATAAGTGTATTCTATTCCAGGTGTCCACCTACAGTATTGGGCAAGTTAGGGTGAGAAAATGGGCGAGTTAGGACACCAGAATAGTATTATTAGATAGTAAATAGGGATAGAGTGAATATTGGTAATCCATTCATGCGCGTCACTAATTAGATGACGAGGCATTTGAGTCTTAATTGTTTGTTAATAGGTTTTGTGATACACTGTCTGAGGAATGACTAATACATCATCATCATAGTACATTTAGGCCATTTGTTGACCTGTTTCGGCCTCAAGAGAAACACCATCCAGAAGTATTTTGAGTGGACGTCCTGGTCTTCTTCCTGCAGGTTGATTTCTTCGTGTTGAGTTTTGAAAGTAGTGTTGAAGTTCCTTAGGACGGGTTACTGGCTCGACGCTAAGTAGTCCAGTAGTAGGGCTGCTACCTTCTAGTCTCTGGACAGACGTTAGGATACCCCATTTACTCAGTACCCGATGGAAGATTATACCGCTGTGACTCGGTCTTCAGAGCCTCGTTTGTGAAAACGAGTTGTACCACGAGAAGGTGAGGATGAGAATTGGGTAGGAGAGATTATATACACGTCACTACCCCTTACAACAATTGTTAATTTGCTGATTTTAGGTAACTTTGAGTTCAGCTTTACTTCATTTTAAGTATTCCTCACTTTTTAAATCAACGTACATATTTCTCTCGCGTAATTATGAACTTAATGCAATAATAAATTGTGTGTTTTTCCATTTCCTTATTTTTAATTTTTAAGTGGCAAGATGGCATATAAACACCGAAATGAATACAGAATATTATGTGATACAAGAATATAGTAATAAGTGACTAAATGAATTTGAAATTTATAAAACACTGGCCAGACCCATATTATGTTACGGCAGTGAGGCCTGGACAATTCGCAGTGTAGATGAACAAAGACTAACTGCGGCAGAAATGAAATTTATGAGACGTACTGCGGGCTACTCAAGAACAGACCATAAAAGGAATTTTGAGATGATCAAAGAATTACACACAGAATCAGTCATGGAATATGTACAAAAATACAGAAACAACTGGAAATCTCACGTACGAAGAATGAGCAGAACAAGAATACCACGTCAGATATTAAATTACTAGCCACCAGGCAAGAGATCTCTGGGCAGACCCTTCAAACGTTGGATTGAGATCGTAACAGACCACTAGGTCTATCACATGAAAGGAAGAAGAAGAAGAAGAAGAGAAGGAATTTGATAACAGCAATGTTTGTTATAATATTGGCTAACTTAACGCTAGCAGTCACTTGTTATCTGTATAACAGCACTCCTGTAGTAGAATAGGCAAAATTGATTCAAAATAATAGTAATAATAATAATAATAATAGATTGTTCTTGGTCTTCCTTTTCTGCTCCTTCTTTCAATTTTCCATGTGCGGATTGCCTTTGGTAGTCTTCCATCCTGCATTCTTCTTACGTGCCCATACAATTTTAGTCTTCTGTGTTCAATCTCATCCATTATACTTCTTTCTGCATCCATCCATTTTCTAATTTCTCTATTTCTAATTTTTTCCAGTCGAGATTTTCTGGCAGCTCTTCTCCAAAAATCCATTTCAACTGCAGTTATTCTGTTGACATGTTGCTGTGTCATTGTCCAAACTTCCGATCCATATAGCATTACACTTCCTAGTATGGACTTATAAATTAGTTGTTTTGTTCTGTTAATGATGTTTTACTCCACGATATAGAATGTAACGTTCCTATGGTTTTTGTTCCATAGCTAATCCTTTTTGCTATTTCTATATTTGATGTTCCATCTTTCTCTATAATTGATCCCAAATAAAAGAAACTATCGTTCTTCGTTATTTTTATCTCATCATCATCATCATCAACAACAAGGATTAAGCCCAATGGCCTGTTCCGATCTCATTATAGGTCGAATTGGTCCTTCCATCTCTTCAATGGTCTTCCCAACATTCTTCTCCCTTTTGGTTTATAATTATACATTCTTCTTGGTATGCACTGTTCATTCATTCCTAATACGTGCTGAAGATAAGCATTTTGATAATATTTTATTCTTTCACAGATATTAAATATATTAAGTTCTGTTCTTATATCTTCGTTTTTCTTTTTATCGGTTCTTTGGTATCCTGCGTTACCACATCAAATAATAGTAATAATAATAATAATTATTATAATAATAATCGCGGTGGATTAGTGGTTATGCTCCTTATCTCTGGTCCCGAGGGTCGCGGGTTCAAACCCGACCGGGATCGATGTATTTTTTTAGGTTGGAAAAATCCAAGGAGCAAGTCCTCCAGGAGGGACTCTAAGCCGTGGGTCCCGAGTCTCAAGATTTTCAGGCTCGTAAAAGATCCTTAAGCCTGAATGAAAAGGTCTCTAAGCAAAATTTACCGAAATTTCTCGTCCTAGTACTATCTTGGTTTCCTAGATGTTTCCTAGAGGGCGGAACGCTGTCCACGGACCACTTAAATGACATCTATACGAAAACAAGTGTAACTAAATTAGTATCGTTCAAATTCTTCCCTGTAGGGGGAGAACGCCTAAATCTCTGTTAAGGGAAACATGGGCTTACAAGATACAAGAAGATGATGATGATGATAATAATAATAATAATAATAATAGATCATCGGTTGATTAATGTATTTGACATCCTCCGATTCCTAATAGCCAATTTTGTCGGTCCATCCAATCTGGCTTTAAAGTTTTTCCTTCATGTATAAAACATTTTCTCTGACTCCAGGATAATAATAATAATAAAACTAATAATAATAATGATAATAATAATAATCATGATAATAATAATCATGATAATAATAATAATCATGATAATAATAAATAATGATAATAATAATGATAATAATAATGATAATGATAATAATATTAATAATAATAATGATGATAATAATAATAATAAAATAATGATAATAATAATAATCATGATAATAATAATCATGATAATAATAATGATAATAATAATAATAATGATAATAATAATGATAATAATAATGATAATGATAATAATATAATAATAATAATGATGATAATAATAATAATAATAATAAAGTTCAATTACTAAATAGAAGGCATGGTGATCTAAATTCAAGTTAGATTATGAGAAATATGAATAAACCCGTTCTCTTTATATTTTATTTTGTGGTATGTGGTGTCATGTAGTACTCTTATATACGCATTTTAATGACTTTATAATCTCTATTGTTCAATTTAATGACGTCACGGTTATGGCGAAAGACAAAAGATTATTTTTATTCTCCGTTAACATTCATGCAGACTAATTGATTAAACTTAACACAATGAATGGTTTATGAGGACAAGTGAATTATGGGTAATAACAAATGTTTTAATTGGAGCGGAAAATGGGGAAACTGCATTCTCTGAAATATGAGTTTGAATTTTTTTATATTTTCAAGCATTGGAATCCAAACTTGTAGAAAATCAATGCAGGACAATGCACCGATGCTTTTACAATTTCATTAATATTATGACAATATCTAAAGTAGAGGAGATGGTCTAAATATAGACTACCAGCTTTACTTGATTTCATAATCTAAAATATTTGATAGTGCTGGATGTAAGCATCAACAAAATTAAATATAAGACTGTGGTCACACATAGAAATACATTACATAATACAATTACAGTTAGTGAGAAATCAGGAAAATTTTGATGTGACTGAATTTAAATACCTAAGACAAATAATTATAAACAAGAATGAGATGCACAAAGATATTAAACATAGACTCGATTGTAGGAATGCCTGTTATTATGTATTATAGTAACTCTTGTCCTAAATTCTCTAAAAAATCGTTAAACTGAAAATATATAAAACGATTACTCTTCCAGTTATATTATATGGAAGTGAAATCTTACTTTAATCAGGGGAAAATATTACGATTATTTGAGAATAAAGTTATTACGAAAATTGGAGCAAAGAGAGATGATCAGACAGGTGAATGAAGCAGTCAGCTACGTGATCTTTATGGGAAATCAGATATAGTAAGAACAGTTATTTGTCGTTGAATGTAGTGTGCAGGGCATGTGACATGAATGGAGAATAAAAGGGGTATCGAAATTGCTTGTAGGAAAACCAGTTGGAAAGCGTCCAGTAGGTAGGCCAAGAATGAGGTGGGAGAATAATATTAACCATGATTTGAGGGAAGTAGTATGTACAGGGGATAATTAGAAAATATTACTTCACGATAGGAATGTATAAAGGGCTTATGTCAATGAGGCCATGAACCTACGGGTTCGATAGTGTTACTGAATTACACCTGCGAAAATCATTATTCAAGACTATCTCATTAATTCACTGGCAATATCGAACCCGATTTTTACGTTTTTTTTCAGTTTAAAGTTTTTTGAGTAGTAGGGAGGACAAGAGTTCCTGTAATGCTTAATAGGATGTATTTCCAGAATTGAGTTTATGTTTAATTTCTTTGTGCATCTCATTCCTGTTTGTGATTTTTGTTCCTTGGTATTTGAATTGAGCCACTTCTTCAAAATTTTCCTCATTTGTCATTAACTCTCCATTTCCATTAGGTCTATATAATATCATTCTTCAAGAAGTAATTAGAATATTTTATGTAGAGTACTGTGTAAACAATGTCGTCTATTTTTCAGATTTAATGTTAGGAAAATAGGCGCCAGATATAAAAGATTGTTAAAAGTTTCAGTTTAATTGAATAAGACCAAATTTAGACTATTTAAAATATTTTGATTTTAATTAAAAACACGAGACTGCAAAATTTTGAAAACATTTCGGTCAAATTAACTCTTATAAAGTGCAAATTTCACTTCTCCACTAATATAACATACTTTACAACATGTGGTGCAATTTAATTACTCTAACCTGAAAAAATCAAACCTAAAAGCTAACCTAACACAATATAATTACTCTAATCTGTGAAAGAATGCAATGCAAAAATAAAAAAATAAAAAAATAGCAAGTTCTGCAATTCTGAAGTATATATTTACAGTTAATTAGTACATACTCTATTTTGGCTGCACTGGAACATGATTTTGTTTTTGCTTACAATATTCATTAAAATCAATATGGCTGTCACGTCGTCATGCTACGTATTAGTTAAATATCATAGAAAAGTATTGAAATAATCGTTAGAAAATAGGTACAAATCATTGGAATGGTGAAAAATAATTTGAAAAATGGAACTCGAAGATTAAAATTTGACAGGGGATTATGAAGGAATTAAAAAGTCTTGTCACATGTTGTAAAGAATAGCCTAAAGGGGGATTCCCGCAGGTGCTTTTAATCTTCTCTGAGAGGATAACTTTAAGTGGTGGAGGGAGTCCAAGATCCAGTACAAAACAAGAACAAGGGTAACAGCAGGAATTAGGCCATTTCTTGATGGTGTGATGTATGAATGTTGGGTTGATGAATAAAAATGGCAGATATATTAATTTTAATTTTAATGTTTCTTGTGAGTTTGAATTACTGGGATGTGAAAAGCAAAAAAATAATTTCCGTTACAAGAGAGATTAGACTTGAAATTTCCGGAATCCGTTCGGACTTCCATTACAAAACAAATCACAATGGATGTACAATAAAACATACAAAATATATTTGAGTATTAACGAGGAACTTTGCCAGTTTTCTCGTCCACTAGCAAACAGTTGATTCTCTGCCAGAGAGATTTTAGAGTTCACATTTCCATGCACTATCGAATGCTAAAACATGCATTCATGCACCATCATAGGATCATATATGCACAATGAAAAGGATAAACAGTAAAAATGTCGTCAATGAATCAGTCATATTTTGGCTACTATAAACCGAAGTTCGTTTTCTGTCTCATTCTCCACAAGACCTGTTGTCTGCGTCTTCCCAGTGGTTTTCTACCTGTGTAAGATTAATATATTATTATAAGAAGTTCAAGTATAAAATCGTGACTGACAATTAGTACTATATTCTTACTAATTCTACTCATTGGTTTGTTCCACGAATGAAACCAGGTTTTCCCTTGAATAAGCCTCTTAACTTAGGGTAGTAGTTAAATATAACATTTGATTTGCATTTAGAAAGTATTGTGTAAACAATCTACCTGAGTGTACAATTCAGGATTGAAATCACATACATCAGTACAACATGTGGAC
The DNA here is from genome assembly GCA_030220185.1 of Diploptera punctata. Lineage (NCBI taxonomy): Eukaryota > Metazoa > Arthropoda > Insecta > Blattodea > Blaberidae > Diploptera > Diploptera punctata. The sequence continues at coordinate 970,517 of JASPKZ010005305.1, read as the reverse complement.
AAATTCAATAACAAAAGACATAATTAGGAGTAGGCCTATAATTAAAAAAATCTTCAATCCACAGTTAGTCCAAAACATTCAAGACTAAACATGTATAAAACACTGGCTCTTCCAACACTTTTTATATGGTAGCGAAGTATGGACATTGAAACAGAAGGATATATAGAGGCTTATATCTGCTGAAATGAGATACCTTCGCAGGACTGCAGGATACACACTACTAGATCATAAAACAAATGAAAACATCTTAGAAGAATTACACATGGAACCTTTAGAAAAAAATCTGATTATAAGTCAAGATGGATGCAACATGTTCATCGAATGGAAGATCACAGGATACCCAAACAAATGTTAAGCTATCAACCTGCAGGAAGAAGAAGACTAGGGCGTCCACTCAAAAGACTTTTGGAAGGTGTTACTCTTGAGATCGACACAGGTCAACAAATGACCTAAATTCGTGAATGTACTAAGATGATGATGATTGAAAAACTCACTGGCACTATCGAAACCGTAGATTCATGTTTATGCGAGCGTATAACAATACAGTAAAGCTCCTTATTCGCGGGTTAAAAAATTGCGACAGTTCCTGTATTCTCGGTTAAACATTTCTTTATTCGTTGATCCAGTCGGTATATTAGAAGGATTAGTGTCATTTATTAACCATCAGCATTTTTTTTTTACTGCAGGCAGGTGCCAAGGCGGCTTTTACAAATAGTGATTCAAACCAAATGGACAAATAAATATCAAAACAAAACAAACCTTGATTTCGCTAACCCTAAAGTTCTTTGTTAAAAGCTGTTGTCGTATTTCACGTGCCGATATGTACTTTGATAAATGCCTTCATCGGTATGATCGGTATATTACTGTTTCAGCTTGTCATTCGTTGCAATACTTTTAATTGAATAACACGTGTATCTTGTGCTTTGTTCCCAGTTTATAACGTCGAGTAAAAGGAAAGAAACATTAGTACCGAAGAGAAAAAAAATATCGTTGCCGCTTAAAGCAAAAATAGAAATGCTTGACCGCTTATACGCGTTGGCGAATCGTTTGCGTCTATATCTGGTTAAAATGCAGAAGGTGAAACATTGTTATTGGAACTACTTAATGAAGTTTAATAATTTACTTGAGGACGACTGATTTACCAGATACTAATTTTATATTTAATACCTTATTACATGTTCACCGCTGTGGTCTCGAGGTAGCGTGCTGTCTTGTCACGCAGCGGGCCAGGGTTCGATTCCCAGTCGGGACAGGCTCCTGGGTGAGGTTTTTATCGTCGTACTTCCTCACCTGTAAGACAAATGTCAGGAAGCTTAGAGCCCAACAGTCCCCAAAAATCATCCGGCCGTCATCATCATCATCATCCTTCACCTGTGTGGAAATCATAATTTCATAATAAAGCTGCATAGCATAGCGTGAAAATGCTGTGATTACAGTGAAAGACCTGCCCTCAGGCAGATTTACTATGGATGGATTATCTTATATCATAACCTCAACTGTGCTTTAATATGAATTTTAAAAGTGTTGATAGTTCAGCATAACTGTAAAGATGTTCCATGATGCTTTCATGTAATGCGACTGATACTGAAGTAACTTCAAATCAGATGTTAATATAATAACCAATATGGGAATAGGTATTTTGCGCATGCGTATACTGAACAAATGTCTGTGTCAATATATCATAGCACACACTCAGGAACAAAAAAGAAGAAGAAGAAAATAAAAAAGTGGCCTGTCGTGATTTGAACTATCAGTATTCGAACTCAAATCCGTCCTTTAACCATTAAGCCACACCTTAAATACACAGATTCTGCGTGTTTCACTCTGAGCTAAGGCTCTTATTGTACTGATGCTACTTTAACCAGTGCAGTGGCGTGCAATCATCTGCTAAGTTCGAAATTTTAAGGAATTTGATAACCCAATATTTCTTAAACGTTGTTGATGAATTATTAGCAATCAGGATCTCAGATTTACTACCAAGATCTGAAATTATTCTAGTATAATTTTCTCTCCTACTTTGCTCTCCTATTGATTTATCTGTATTAATTGTCGATTAGTTTGATTCCCTATAACTAAACCTCGTAAACCATTGATACCCTATTTCAAATTACTTGTATAATACCCCTCTGTAAGCAGTTAAATGTGTGCGGTATAATTCATTTACACCCTGTATATATATATAATTGTCTCGGATATTTATTTACATATTGCAACAGTAAATTGTGTGTTTTTCCGCTATTTTATTTGAATTTATGGAGGTGGTACTGTGACATAAAATGTCCGACGTTTGATACAATTTAAAGTGAAAATATGACATGAAAAATAAATGGAATATAAAATATCTTTATATTTGAAATACAATGAAGATATTTTATACCGTTGTGTTAGTCAGACAGTGTAATATCATCTTGTTTGTTGTAAGTTGCTGAGTTTATTGGATTACAGAAAGAAAAGAGACGATTAGCTGTATCTTGTATTCAAGACCAATCTAATTTAAAACTTTCTTATTCTCAAGAAATCCATTTTCCGATGAATATAACACAATCGAATCTTTTTTATTTAACGAGATTCAGAAAATTGAGAATTCAGATTTCATTAAATTACAAATATTACTTTTTGTTTCTTTTTATTTAGTTTCCGGTTGAGTATTTTCTGAGATGACAATGTATTGTCAGATTCAAAAACCTTGTCTCTAATCCATTATCATTCTGTCATTCGTTTAAAAATACGCTCTATTTCATATCGCGTATATCCATATTCTGTCTTTATATTGTAATATGTTTTTTAAAGTTAATTGATTTATTTTGTTTTATTAAGGCCAGTCTCTTAGTTTTGTGGCTAGAGCTTCTGACAAGAGTTCAGGAGGTGGCGTTTCTATTCCCGCTTTGACCATAAAACTTTTCCTTAAAGGTTCACTTTCAATAAAATAATAATAATAATAATAATAATAATAATAATAATAATAATAATAATAATCTTCTTCTTCTTCACTTCCTGGTTTAGGCAAGAGTTGCCTCTTCCGTCTTCGATAATAGATCTAAGACCATCTCTTCCGAGGACGTCCGACATCTCTTCTTCCTCTTGGAAAATAATGGAAGATTTTATTTGGTAATCTTCTTTCTTCCATTCTTTCTACATGTTCTTTCCACTGTATCTTGTTGTTAAATATATTTTCTTTTATGGAGTAGATCTGCAGTTCTTCACGGATATCCTCGTTTCTTATCTCTTTATACCAAATCGTGTGTCCTTAATTCTACGCTGAGGTCGTCTTTGGTTAAGTCCGTCCGAGTTTCCATTGTGAAAAATACGAGTAATATGTTTTCCTCTGATCGCGGTACCAACGCTATGCAGAGTAGACCATTGGTGGGGCTGCCACCTCGAAGCTTTAGGTCCAGCTTCTGGATGTACTAACCCCATCTAGAGGGTTGCCACTTCCGCCAGATCCACCGTGATGTAGGACTCCTTCTGCGCCGAATCTGCCGTTGAGGTCTTCACCGTAACCCTGGCTAGGGGCCCTTACAGAGTACTATCAGTCGGAGCCAACTGAACCCTGGTTTTTTTACGAGGTTGTTACTCCTCCCCCTCCTCCTTTCTCATCCGGGCTTGGGACCGGCCGTGGCGGAGTTAATAATAATAATAATAATAATAATAATAATAATAATAATAATAATGAATGATAATAATAATTAATGAAAATAATAATGTTGATAATGATAAAAATGATTTTTTCCGAAAATTATCCACAATAAAATGGTTTTCCGCATCTGTAAGTCTCAGTTCACTCATACTTCTTCTCACACCATCCATCTAACCTTCTTTATGTCTTCCCCTTTTTTTCTCATCTATTTTCCATTTCATGATTTTCTTAGGGATTCTATCAGATGTCATCCTCTAAAAATGTCTGTACCATCTTAATCGTCTGTGTTCAATTGTCTGTAATACAGTATAATAATAATAATAATAATAATAATATTAATAATAATAATAATATTAATAATAATAATAATAATATTAATAATAATATTAATCATAATAATAATAATATTAATAATAATCTTAATCATAATAATTAATATTATGTATAATATTAATAATAATAATCATAATAATAATAATTATTATTATTATTTAGAATTTATTCTCATTACAGTGGTTTTCCGTCACCCTCCAGAAATTAGCTTTCTCCAGTTGTAGCGGTCCTGAACATCCTCATACGTAAGTCCCAGTTCACTCATACTTCTTCTCACACCGTCTATTCAACCTTCTTTAGTTCTTCCCTTTCTTCTTTTTTTTTTTCCTCGTCTATTTCCACTCCAATAACTTCTTTGGGATTCTGTCAGATGCCATCCTCTTCAGATGTATATACCACTCTAATCGTGTCTCATCAGTTGCCTGTAATACTTTTCTACTTTCATCCATTCATCATCAATCCATAGTAATTCTGCCCGAGGGCAGGTCTTTCACTGCAATCATAACATTTTCATGCTATGCTTTGCAGCTTTACTAGGCAATTATAGGTGTGGTAGCTTCCGTTGCTTTCCACACCGGTAAAGAATAATCATGATTGATAATAAGGATGGTGAGGTGGGCCGGACGATTTTCGGGGACAATTGGGCCCTACGCTTCCTCACATTTGTCTTGCAGGTGAGGAAATACCCCGAAAAAAACCTCACCCAGGGGCATGTCCCGACCGGGAATCGAACCCGGGCCCGCTGCGTGACACGGCAGCACGCTACCTAGAGACCACAGCGGTGGACTCGAAAATTCGAAGAAATGCACAACATTTTCGAAAAATGGCTTAAAAAATCGAAAATGTTGTGCAGGTACTTCTAGTTTCATAATTTCCCCAAATTAAGCGTTTCTAATTTTTAAATCTGGACTTTCCTGATGATCTCCAGTAATCCATCTCTGTTGCTAATAACTTGTTAGCTTGGAAACTTTTAATTTTCCAAGTCTCTGATCCATATGATCCATCCATTGTAATTCTGCCCGAAGGCAGGTCCTTCACTGCAATCATAGCATTTTCATGCTATGCTTGCAGCTTTACTAGGGAATTGTAGGTGTGGTAGCTTCCCGTTGCTTTCCATACCGATGAAGGATGATGATGATGATAATGATAAGGGTGATGATGATGATGGCCATATGATTTTGGGGACCGTTTGGGCCTTAAAGTTTTCCTGAAATTTTTGTCTTACAGGTGATGATAAACCCCGATAAAAACCTCACCTAGAAAAACTGTCCCGACCGGGGATCGAACCCGGGCCCGCGGCGTGACAAGGCAGCACGCTACCTCGAGACCACAGTGGTGGACATCCTTATGATAATGATGCTCTATTTAAGCTGGCAGAATTTAGGCCATAATGTCTCTCTTCCACTCAACCACCAAACAATAAAACATTGTCTAGGAGGAGACCCTAACATTGAGCTGATCACTCATTCGGGGGAATTTTTCTTGTCTATTGTGGTCACAAAAGCGTGTGTGTGTGTAATCCACAGTTAAAATTCTCTCTCCCGACAGGTCATATCACTATAAGGTCCGAGTAGCGTGTGGTATGTAATAAGTAACTTTAAGATTACATATTAAAATAAGTTATTGTAATGGAATGGCGATTTCGGTGAAATTGGTCCTTGAAATAATGTTCAATCTAGCATGCTCCTTGCTTACTAAGAAAATCCAGGAAAAGTCCACAGACAGGTTAGTCGAAACCGGGGTTTCAAGTGTGGAATATCTCACTGCAACTAATTTACTGGCACTATCGATCACGGAGTTTCATAACCCCTATTTGAGCTAATGTTGTCCAAACATCCCCCTGAATATTTCATCACCCTCAAAGTATGGTTAATATTATTCTCTTATTATTTTTGGGCCTCCATACTATGCATCTTCCTCTCTGGTTTTCCTACAAGACGTTTCGATGCCCTTATTTCATTCCCCATTCGTAACACATGCCCTTTGCAGTCTACGAGACTTAACCCTTAAATTGGCAAAACACAAATTTCTTCTGCCAGTTATTTGAATGTGGCGGACCGCAGTGAAAACGAATCTTGTATAACTCTTATTATTACATATATTGTATAATTAGACACAGATTTAAGTGGTTCCTTTTTTTCGTTTTCTTCTGATTTATTTAAAATATTAAATTAATTGAACCAACTGATGTATCCAAAAAGATACATTACGAATTTAAGAGTTAAGTGGTCTTATTATACCCAGTTCCTTGTAGCTTAAAATAATGAGATCACTGTGGTGAATATATCTACAACAAGATATAAACAAATTAACTCTTTGACAAATGAAGTTATTTTTTTAATTTCAATCTGTGTGTCTATAACTGTACACACGACATGGGGCAAGCATGCTCTACCTAACCAAGCTAATTTTATTAAGCTTATTTCCTACATATGTCAGCGAGTGACACGTGGTTAGCTCGTCGCCTCAAAGAGACAACTGCTTGGCAAATAAGGTAGAATCTATTACGTAGATTAGAAAGTCAGATTAAATTTTGTTCAAAGGTTTTTACGAATTCGAAAATTTTGAGATTTGAGACCCCTGGATTGAAGTCCGTTTCGGAAAACTTGTCATTTAGATTTTCCATCTTAAAACTCCATCCATTGGGTTCTGGATTGATTCGCGATTCTTGGGACCAGAGACTAGAAACTCAAACCCTACAACACCGAAGTCGAACTTCATGTTCAGTACATTGTTTAAATGCAGAAAATATCCATAACGAATTTTTTTCTCACCTGAACTTATCTCAAAGAAATGTTTAACAGGATAGATAAATGCATAAATATTCAAACAGTCGACCCTGTACCTCATTGCATGATTGATATCGTCGCAGCAATGATCGGCCAGCACGGCCGAGCATGGCAGGATTCTTTGTGACGTCCCCGTCGTCAAAACACTATTGTTTGAACACTTATTGTAAAAAACATGTATTTTTTTCAATAAAATGTTCAATTGTTTGTATTCAATTCCGACCCTTAAGGGTGAACACCTTGATCTGCGCATAACTCATAAATGACGTGTTTGTGAATACATGTTCCTTCACAAAAAAGATCCTCTCTGCATGACCTATCATTCCTATCTTTTTGTTGGTGAGGTCCTGTTACACTCTGTATAATTACTCCTTTATTCGATGAGAAAGAAACAGGAAAAAAATTAAAGTGGTGCTGTGTGATTTGATGTGGAACAGAATAATGTGTAAGTCAAGGGAAATACCTGTGTGCCATTAAACAATCAATAGATGTGAATCACTGATGTTTCATGTTGTGTATGTTTAACAACTAGTCTGACTTTACATGTCTACTCTACGATCAAGAATAATGATTAAATTAGTATATCCATCAATCCATAGTAATTATGCCCGAAGGCAGGTGCATCACTGCAATCACAGCATTTTTATGCTATGCTTGCAGCTTTACTAGGGAATTGTAGGTGTGGTAGCCTCCCGTTGCTTTCCACATTATTATATGTAGTATTAGTTTATGTTTTATTTGGTGAATTATTTTAAAGGAATTAACAAAGGTTTATTCGCCTGTAAATATGTTATGATTAATGACGTAGCCCATTGTTGAGCCATGGCCTCTCCTTTGTCAGCAGTTAAATATACCAAGTTAATTTTAGTTACCGTATTTGCCAAAATATGTCATGAGTGGCATGCCGTGAACACAAAATGAGATATCTAGCAGGTAACTAAGGTATTACTAGGATATTTCAGATCGGTAAATTTTGATTAGAGGCCTCTTTGTTCAGGCTTACCCCTTAAATTAGCAATTTATTCTATAGGATGCATCAATTAGTTTGATCAATTAATTTTTTTTAGCGAAACTGAAGAAAATGAACTAAAAGAAAATACTTAAATGTGTGTAGAATTACACAATATGCCTAATAACTATGGCTAGGATTTTTATGTAATAAAATATAATATTGCAATGCAGATAGTACATATTATTCAACTGTTTGAGTGTAAAACCAAAACAAAAGACAGTCAGAAGTCTAACTTCTTATTATACTATTCAACTGTTTGTGTGTGATACAAAAACAAAAGATAGTCATAAGTCTAACTTCTCATTATAATATGTTGCAATCTTAACTTTTAGTACATAAAAATACTAGCCCTGTAATAACAACAGTTATCTAAGATTTTGTTTTCACTGCGGTTCGCCACATTTCATTAACTGGTGTTTTGCCAATTTAAGGGTTGTTAAGGATCTCTTACGAGCCTGAAAATCTTCAAACTCAGGACCGACGGCTCAAAGTCTCTCCCGGAAGACTTGTTAACTGGATATTTCAATCGTAAAAAATCCCTCATTCCAATGATGTCTAGGTCTGCCTCTTCCACTTTTTCCATTAGCTTTCCAATCAAGGATCTTCTTTGATATTCCATCTTCTTCCATTCTTATGTGGTTTCCATACAATTTCAAACGTGTTTATTCTATTTTTCTAATATATTTATTTTTAACCTTGCATAATTCCCCTTATTTCACTGTTTCTGACTTAATCTCTTCTTGAAATTCTTGTAGATCGTCTCCAAAAAAACATATTTCTACTGCTAACAGCTTGTTGACTTGTTTTCTACTTACTGTCCAGGTTTCTGACCCATATAATAAAATGTTTTGTAATAGAACTTGAAATATAGTAATATATAATTACATATTCAACAGATTAAATAAGAATTGTTTGTTCTTACGCACGTGAATACAGGGTAAGATCGAATTTAAATTGTTTTAAAATCACCGCTTGTGTAGAATTTCTAAAACATCGTAATGGAAAGCCCGAGTCTATTAATTCCCATAATACATTCTCTTATAAATAGGATCGGTTAATTTTTTGACAGTTTTTCATAAGTAATGCCACGAGTGATTTCCAAATTATCGATAAATTCACAACTCACGAAGTGAATTTATCTAGAGAATTTGGAAATCAAGAGTGGCATTTTGTTAGGACTATTTAACGAATAAAATTAAGCTGTTTACTCACAAATCATTATTTAACTAAAGTTATTTTTAAATATGTATATATTTCATGTAAACGGCGATGTTTGAAAACAAATGAGAAAGGATTGGTACGCATTATTTGCTTCTTTTGTTCATCAGTGCAACCAGATCATATAATTAATGCCAAAGGATCGCAATATTGTAAGAATGCACCCTAGTGGAGAAATTTAAACCAATATTATAGGTATTAACTAATTTATGATGTCCTATGTTGCAAATATGTTAGTTATATTTTTTGCAACGTCATTTCCTGGAAAATATTTCGTTTAAAAAAGTGCAAACAGTGCTTTTTTTGTGATATAATCAATTGCTACAAATGTTTTATATAATCTCCCGCAAGCACCATCAGCTGATATTCGTGCACTATATATACAATCTGACAGCCATATTTCTTACGGGGTCAGTCACTGCAAAATAATGCTTTGACCTATTCAGTATGTTAAAAAGGAGGAGGCGAAACACGACTGTGATTGGTTGTAATAAAAAATCATTGAAATGTGATTGGTCATTGACCCTCATTTGGGGCATGAGTTAAATAGTCAAAAATATTTTCTTCAGAACACCCTCATTTGCAACATTTCTTTGGAATTCACTAATAAATGAGATTATCCCAAGTTTGAAATCCTCCAACGCCACTGAAGTTATTTCAGTAATTGCAAGTTGGTTTTCAGAGTTTTGCTGGGTTCTTTGAAGCTGAATGTAGGAAGGTATTGAATTCTTTCTCAACGCTGTTTTTCCCGTAGGCTGTTGAGGGTAATGTTACCTTTCTATTCTCATTGCTCCTGCTTTATTAGTATAAAACCTGTTTCCACAATACAAATATTTTTATTAAATCAAAGCTCATTTACTTTTCACATTTCCCAGATAATTAACTCACTTCTACATAATTATCATAATCATGAACGGTTAAGATCACACAATATTAAGTAACACTAAGAAATTGAGACTGGAAGTAAATATCAATAAAACTAAATATATGGTCACACATAAAATACATTATATAATGGAAATGGACAGCTAATGACAAATGAGGGAAATTTTGAGGAAGTGACTAATTCAAATACCTAGGAACAATAATCACAAATAGGAATGAAATGCACAAAGAAATTAAACATAGGTTCAATTCTGGAAATGCGTGCTATTATGCACTACAGATTATTTTGATGTCCCAACTCCTTTCAAAAAATGTTTAACTGAAAATATATAAAACTATTATTCTACCAGTTATATTAAATGGATGAGAAATATGGACTCTTACTTTACGGAGGAAAGGTGATTACGAATATTTGATAAAAATATCTTAGGAAAGATTTTGGACCAAAGAGAGATGAACAGACAGGTGAATGGAAAAGACTACATAACAGTTAAGTACATGGTATTTATAGGAAGCCAGATATAATAACAGTTAAGTCTCGTAGACTCCTATGGAAGGACATGTGGCACGATTGGGGAATGAAAGATGTACATGGAAGCTTCTTGTAGAAAAACCAGAGGGAAAACGCCCAGTTAGTAGACCAAGAATGAGATGGGAGAATAATATTAACCATGATTTGAGGGAAGCAGAATATATATAGGGTATGACTGGAAAGCATTAGCCCAGGATAAGAATGTATGGAGAACTTACGTCCGCGCGGTCATGAACTACGGTTTCGATAGAACCAGTGAGTTAGTTAGTTATCATGAACAGTTAAGTTTTAGGCTTTTTATTAGCCTGTTCCTGTTTCATTCAGATGAGTCTGTAGTCTCCACCTTGTCAGAGATCGTCCAATGTCTCGTTTACCCCTCGGTTTGTAGTTTGAAGCGTGCCAAAGGATTCTGTCCTTGGTCATTCTTCTTACAGGCTGTAGCCAATTTTGTTGGTATTCTTTAATTTCCTGCACCATATTTATTGCGTTAAATTTTTGCCTGATAGATTCATTTCTTGTACGATCCATACTTGTTACTCCCATTACATACATATATAAGAAAATTAATTTGTGATTTTTCCAATCTTTGTGTATCCCTCTTTCTCACTATCCATATTTCACTGCCAACTTTTAAGGCTACTCTTGCTGTGATGTTGTGAGTTCGTAATTTTATGAAATAATTCATGTTTCCCAAAGTAGCGTTTAATGGTTCCGATAATATATATATATATATATATATATATATCCATCCATAGTAATTCTGCCCGAAGGCAGGTCCTTCACTGCAATCATAGCATTTTCACTCTATCCTTGCAGCTTTACTAGGGAATTGTAGGTGTGGTAGCTTCCCGTTGCTTTCCACACCGGTGAAGGATGATGCTGAAGATGATAATGATAAGGGTGATGATGGTAATGATGGCCATATGATTTCGGGGACCGTTTGGGCTTTAAGTTTTCCTGACATTTGTCATACAGGTGAGGAAAACCCCCGATAAAAACCTACCCAAAAAAACTGCCCCGACCGGGGATCGAACCCGGACCCGCTGCGTGAGAAGGCAGCACGCTATCTCGAGACCACAGCGGTGGACTATATATATATATATATAATTCTTCTGTACATATGTCACTGAATTCCTACTGTACGACTGGACTTATTTAGATTACATTTTGTGTGTGTGTTTGAGTGTGTCCCTGGATGGTTTACATTCACAATTGGATGCTGTAAAACCATTGGGTGTAGGAGTTCACCTAAAGTGAAAATTTAAAAATCTTCTAGCAATTTCAATTTTCGACGTTTCACAACTAAATTCAGTACGTTCTATTAAAATAAACCGAGGTAGGTATTATCCAAAAATATGCGAAATGCAACAATTAAAAGAAAAGATTTACATGAAATTCGAAATTAAAAACTTCCTAAACGACTGGACCGATTTTGATTAAATTTTTCGTTTGTGTTTGAGTGGGTCCCTGGATGTCATAGATTAACAATTGGACGCTCTAAACCCATTAGATAAGGAGTTCAACTGAAGTGAAAATTTGAAAATAATTCTAACAGTCACAATTTTCGATGTTTCACAACGAAACTCAGTATATCGTATTAAAACAACCCAGGTAGGTCTCATCCAAAAATGAGCGAAATCCGACATTAATAATAATAAACGAAAAAGCGCACAAATTGTGCATGGAAATCCGACATTAAGAAGTGGAGGTTTACCTGAAATCCGATATTAAAAACTGACTAGCAACTGCCATGTTTTGCTTGTCTTAATATATACCATACAATTTAATTAGACTTTAATGTTTCATTTTTTAGGCGTAGCAACGCACGCCGGGTATTAGCTACTTAGTTTTATTGTATATTTAAATGTTGGTATCTAAATCAGTTTTGAATTCTGATATAAAATTGCCTAATTATGTACGTTTCCTTAAAATATAATTATTTATCGTCCTTGACTTTACTTCTGGAGTTAACGCGTTGGAACCCCAGTTTGGAAATGAAATTTAATGGCTTAGAGATATTGATTATTCCGATGGTAGTTAGAGTCTTGGTAACCTGTCGTAAATTTATCGTGCATAAAACAGCCCTAGATCATGGAGAGTTTGTACTAGTGCATGGTATTAAATTTTCAGAGGATAATGAATGCTTACATCTCAATGATATTAATAAGCTATAAGTCTATGATGACGATGTTGTACTATTAGTGATAAGGAGGAGATACTAAGGGTCAACACACACACACACACACACACACACACACACACACTCACACATACACACACACATACAAACACACTATTGACTAGTACTAAGAAATTTTGGGTAGAATTACACACACACACACACACACACACACACACACACACACACACATATATATATATATATATATATATATATATATATTATAAAGGAAATGGACAGTAAATGACAAATGTGGGATATTTTGAAGAAGTGGCTGAATTCAAGCACCTAGGAACAATAATGACGAATAGGAATGAGATGTACAAAGAAATTAAACATAGGTTCAATTCTGGAAATGCGTACTATTATGTATTATAGAGACTTGTCTCAACTTTTTTCAAAAAACGTTAAACTGAAAATATATAAAACTATTATTCTCCCAGTTATATTAAATTGATGAGAAACATGGACTCTTACTTTAAGGAAGGACAAAATTTAACGAGTATTTGAGAATAAAGTTGTTTGGAAAATGTTTGGACCAAAGAGAGATGAACAGACATGTGAATGGAGAAGACTACATAACAGTGAGCAACATGATCTTCATAAGATGCCAGATACAATAAAAAAAGGTAAAGGTATCCCACTACAAGTATGAGGGAGGTTAAGGCTCCCATTTTTCTGGACAATCGGCACTTGATATCACCCGGGTTGTTCGCCCTGCGTGACGGTCGTCTTTACCCACAGAACAAGCGTCTGGTACTCATTTTCGGTAGAGGTTGAGTCGACCCCAGGGCCATAGTGCCGCCAGAAAGTTTCGGTCAGATTTAAAATCCTGACCCCACTGGGACTCGAACCCTCGACCTTCCGGCTTGTAGCGCAGTGCCTTAATCACTACGCGACGGCGTGCCCCCGCCAGATACAATAAGAACAGTTAAAACTCGTAGACTGCGATGGGCAGGACATGTTGCACGAATGGGAAATGAAAGAGGGGAATTGAGGCTTCTTGTAAGAAACCGAGAGGGAAAACGGCCAGTTTCTAGACCAAGAATGAGGTGGGAGAGTAACTCAAACCATGTTTTAAGGTAAGAAGATTATACGGATTCGATAGTGCAAATGAGTTAGTTATCAGTTTTTTTTAATCCATAAGCGAGTTTGATGTAGGCCTGTATAATATTAAGGTTTTTTCTGACACATTCGTTTTTTATCCCATCAACTTTCTAGAAATTTCTCCGATCTAAGCTTTAGAGCATATTTTCATTAATCTTTCCGGAAAAAGTGTAGCTGTCATTAATAATATTTATTAACCTGCAGTCAGTCCCTTGTTTTAAGTGCATTTTTATGTCGTGAGAATTCAATCGATTAGAGTTTGAATTCTAGTAAGAGGAAGTACATTACACTAAAGTTTCGTTTTATCTCTAATTTTTCCACTAGATTGTTTATAAAAAAAAAAAGATTAAGAATATATATCAAATTGTACGCAAACACATGAGATTCCCGGGCAAACGTGCGCTGCCATCCGATTGTAATGGGGATTTTTGCAAAATGTTCAGGATTTTCCCGGGAACGTTATAGGCTATAGGTAAGAGAGTTTTAATGCTCGAGCCCTTCACCCTTAAAAATCACACTTTACAGTGAAAAAATAAAAAAAAGGAAATATATATATATATCGTTTTGAACGCTTAAATGACTTACTCTGCCAAAACCATAATAAATAGCGTACACCAAATCAATGTACGCAGAATTAAATATATAAAAACCCTACAAAAATGTCCGCGGCAGCATGTGTTTATCTTTTACGGATAACTCATAATAACCATTTTTGTCTTTCATTGATGCCAAGAGGATCGGAATAAGTAGATTCCCGGGAAAGCAGAGCAGCGCACAGCAGTATTCTTTTACGAATAACTCATCATCAACAACAAGGATTAAGCCCAATGGCCTGTTCCGATCTCATTATAGGTCGAATTGGTCCTTCCATCTCTTCAATGGTCTTCCCAACAATCTTCTCCCTTTTAGTTTATAATTATAATTCTTCTTGGTATGCGCTGTTCATTCATTTGTAATACGTGCTGAAGATAAGGATTTTGATAATATTTTATTCTTTCACAGAGATTAAATATATTAAGTTCGGTTCTTATAATGCGAATAACTCAAAATAAAAAAAACATATTTTTTCAGCTCATTTATGCCAAATACATCGGACTACGTAGATTTCCGGTAAACGCCGGGTAAATAGCAGGGGGTAAAAAAAAATAAATATGATATAATTTTTTTTCCTTTTACTTACTTAACTAAAGGTAAAAACACATGTTTTATTTAGGCGTAGCAGCGTACGCCGGGTATTAGCTAGTCCTTAATAAAAATGTATTATTATTATTATTATTATTATTATTATTATTATTATTATTATTATTATTATTATTACTTCTTATTTACTTACTTACTCACTGTCACTATCGAACCCGTAGGTTCATGGCCGCGCGGACATAAGCTCTCCATACATCCCTATCCTGAGCTAATGCTTTCCAATCATTCCCTGTATAATCTACTGCCCTCAAATCATAGTTAATGTTGTTCTACCACCTCATTCTTGGTCTACCAACTGAGCGTTTTCCCTCTGGCTTTCCTACAAGAAGCTTCCATGCACGTCTTTCATTCCCCATACGTGCAACATGACCTGCCCATCGCAGTCTACGAGACTTAACTGTTATTATTATTATTATTATTATTATTATTATTATTATTATCATTATCATTATTATTATCATCATTATTAATTACAAACAGCTTAGTGTTTCCCCATGATACAGAATAAAATAATAAGATATTGTAATATTAAAAAAAATACATGTAGTTTACTAAAAATGTAATTTCGAAGAAGACAACCTAAATACATTTGTTGTCTATACAGATGTTTCCGTAGATACTTTAGGAGGACCTTTGGGAAGTAGCTGGTTGGAGCTCTCTTTCTAAATAATCAGCTCCAGATGCCAGACTTGCGTGACAGCCGAATTTTACCTCCAGAAAATAGACTGGTACTCATTTTCTTAGAAGCTAAATCAATCCCAGAAGGTTTAGAAATTATAAAAATCTGAACTTAACCGGACTTGAACACCGTCCGTCTTGAATCGGATTGCGTTATGGCGTACATCCATTGGAAAGGGTGCATAATGTTATATTACGATCTGAGGTTGGGAAGTGACTTTTACAGAAACCAGGAAATGTTTAAAAATCATGCGATAGCGACGTTTTTAATTTCCTAGATTCTGTAAAACATTTCACAAATGTCCGTTGTACATTATTTTTTGCACAATGATGTTTTTAAAATAATAATAATCATCATCATCATCACTCCAGGGATTAGGCAATTGCCCGTTCCGACTTCATAATGCATCAGCCCAACGTCTTCTAGGTCTTCCAACATCACGTCTTCCTCTTGCTTGATAATTTCTTGCTAACAATGGATATCTCTCCTTACTCATTCCATCCATGTGATCAATCCATTTCTGTCTGTAATTCGTGACTTTATCCAATAAAGGCTGTACTTTCAATTCTTCTCTTATATCCTCATTTCTTATTCTATCAAGTCTTGTACATCCTTTTACTTACCTTAGGACCTTCATCTCCGCTGTCTGTATTCTATCCTTCTGTTTTTTCACTGGAGCCCAAGTTTCACATCCATACAATATTGTGGGAACCGCCATAACATTATACATTTTTATCTTCCTTTCTTTTCTAATTTTATTTTTGAATGTTTTCTGTATTGTTCCACACCACCATCTGAAAAATTTACTTATTATGGAGTCAATATCTCTTTCCACATTGTAGCCAACATCACAGCCCAAATATTTGAAACTAGACACCTGTTCTATACTTTGATTTTCTAAAATAATTTTGGATCTCACTGGATCTCTTCCTCTAAAAGCCATGGTCTTCGTTTTCCTTACAGAAATCTTTAGATCGTATAATTTACATATTTCATTTAATGCATGCATTGATTTCTGTAAGTCGTCTTCATTTTTCTGTATTATGATTACATCGTCAGCAAATAGAAGATTATTTATGCACACTTTATTATCCATTCTTATTCCTGGATTCACTAAAACTTTCCATTTATTTAAAATATCATCTATATATATATATATATATATAAACAAAGTGGGTGATAAACTACATCCTTGTCGTAATCCAGTATTTGTTTTGATTGTATCTGTTCTTTTGAATCCGGTATCTATAATTATATTTGTGTCTTCATATAATTTCTTTATTGTTTCAACAAGGCACAGCGGGTATCCTTTCATTCGTAATATTTCCCATAATTTTTGTCTGTTTACTCGATCGAAGGCCTTATCCAAATCTATAAATCCTATGTGAGTTTCTAAGTTATGTTCTCTTCTCTTTTCTATGAGTTGTTTCAGTGTAAAGACATTGTCTATACATGACCTTCCCTTTCTGAATCCACTTTGATTTTCATTTATTATTACTTCTGTTATGTTTCTCAATCTATTATTTATTATTTTCGTATATATCTTGTAGCCAGTATTCATTAAGCTAATCCCTCTGTAATTCTCGCAATTTCTCCGGTCTCCTCTTTTGAATATATTCTTCACAATTGCTGTTTTCCAAGTGGTTGGAATCCCATAGGTCTGCCAACATATATTAATTAGATGAAGTATTCGTAGTTTACACAATATTCCACTATATTTGACTAACTCCATATTTATATTATCTAATCCTGTTGCTTTCCTATTCTTAGCAGTTTTCAAAGCCATTTCTAATTCATTTATGTCTATTACATCAATATTTTCCACTTTTATTTCTTCCTCATTGTTCTCTTTTCCTTCAATTTCCTCCTTTTTCCAAAGTTTTTCATAATGTTGGATCCATTCTTGTTCTGGGATTATATTCAATCTGGCAGAATCTTTCTCAGTCTGATTTAGATGTTTCACTAATTTATAACCTATTTCTTGTCTTCCATACATATCATGTTCTACTGAGCTTATAAATTTATCCCATGACTCCTGATGGGCTTTTCTTATAATGCTTTTAGCAATTCTCCTTTTCATTTTATATTCTTCATAAGATTCTTCTGTTTTCAGTCGTAAGTATGTATGATATGCTTTTTTGTTTTTCATTCACTGCATTTTGTATTTCGCATTCCAAGTTCTCAAGCCCTTCCTATTATATAATTCTATTTTTCTTTCCTAATATCTCATTTGCTGTTATATGTATTACATTTGATATATTTTCCCATTCATTTAAAATAATAAATAATAGTAAAATAATGGCATATTTTTTTGGAAATATTTGCGTTAATTATGAACAACTGACTAACATTAACAGTCTTTCCAATGTTTATATATAAATGCCGAAAATAATTTAGTTGAGACTACAGCAGTCCGTGACACCAATCAGGGTGGCAAGTACGAATTTATTTTTTATATTGTTTCATATAAAGTTCAGTTAATTTCAAATGCAGTGATTTGTTTCTTATAATGTATATGAACACTACCTTTTGGATATATTTTTGTATATACATTGTACGTAGTATATATAAAGGGCAATGGATTTACTTCCCGCACGAGGTAGGTAATATGTAATATTTCAGTATAGTTATTTAGTTATTTATAGGTTGGCAACCCCGAAATTTAGGAAATTGAATTTTCATTCATGGTCACCATTGCTTTAAGTACGACAGAATCGCACTATCGTGCAAAAATATATAAAATTGTTATTCTCCCAGTTATATTATATGGATGTAAAGCATGGACTCTTACTTTAAGGGAGGAGAAAATATTACGTATATTCGAGAATAAAGTTCTTAGGAATATTTTTAAATATCTTAGGTCAATAATTACATGTTTAATTACATGTGACAGATATGTACAAACTAAAATCAACTAAATATTCAACTAAGACGTTACATGGAATAATTTGGAACAAAAATATTACAAAGGAAACTAAAATAAAAATTTATAAGAGCATAATTCAAAATATTTTGTCATATGGAAGTGAAACTTCATGTTTGACGGAATTACAATAGAATACAATTAGAACAGTTGAATTTGATTATCTTAAAAAGAAGCCTTAAAAATCAAGACAGGATAAAATGAGAAATGAATTCCTTTGGAAAGAAATGAATGTCACATCTGTTGTTAAGAGGATTGAAAATCAAACTCTTAAATGGCAACCGTGTACAAAGAATGGATAATGAAGGATGACCAAAAAATACATACAAATGATGACCCCTGGAAGAAATAAACGTGGCAGACCAAGATGGAAATGGAAAACTTATGTCAGGACTATAATGGGTGATAGGAATTTGGAAGGAGGAGATTGGAATGATAGAAATAAATGAAAACTGAAGACGGTAAATCTATAAGTGGGGGAAACCCGAAGAAGAAGAAGGAAAACTTTTCGTTTAAAGAGAGACTTATAGACAAGTGAATGGAGAATATTACATAACAATGAGCTATTTTATATTTATAGGAACCCATATATAATAACAGTAACCTGCGATGAGCACGTAACACGAATGGAGAATGAAAGTGAGGCATGAAAACTGTCAGTAGGAAAATCAGAGAGATAGCTCCATCTGGTAAGCCAAGAATGAGGTGGGAGAATAGCATTAACCATTTTTTCAGGGAGGTAAATTGTACAGATGTTTATAAAATATTAGCTCAGGATAGGGATGTATTAATAGTTTGTCGGCCATGAACCTACAGGTCCCATAGTCCCAGTGAGTTAGTCTGATTCAGATTAATAAAAATAATCTAAGAAAGTATTTTTATACGTTGGTAGAAGCAAATGTCATTTCATGATACCAAGATTGGCTTCTTTTCAATCCCGTAGGAATGACGTTTTGCTACCGAAGGCTGTCTTTTGCTTCGCTGATTTAAGTTTCTTTCTGTGTACTTCCTTTTGAAAAAGTTTCCCTGCAAATAGAGTTCTAATATGTATCTTGCAGATTATATGTCCGTTGAATTTCATTGGACTGAAAAATGAAATAATAATAATAATAATAATAATAATAATAATAATAAATTATTTAGTGGAAATATCTTCCTTTGCGCAATTAATCTATTATCATTCTCCGCCAGTTCTCTCTGTCATTTCAGTCTCCATTATCCAATCCTTTTTCCCCTCATTCTGTTCAAAACACAATCTATCCACGTTATTCTGGCCGTCTTTTTCTTCTTCTATCAAATGGCATCCATTCTAGTATTCTTCTTGGGAATCTGTCTTCAGTCATTCTTTATATATGACTATACAATTTTTGTTGTTTTTTTTTTATGAAATCTACAATTGAAGTTTGAACATTCATCTTTTGTTTAATTACACTGTTTCTTATTTTATCTCTTCTAGAAATTCCAGCTGAACACCTCAAAAAATCAATTTATGCAGAATTAAATTTACTTATTGTTCTATATTTTGTTCACTCCTGTACTAATAATGCCTAATTATAATTTGTATCGTACATTTTAATTATATCATAACTTTCGTTTAACTTATTCAACTAAAATAAAAAAAATATTTTTTTTTAAATTTAGGCATCGCAGTGCACACAGGGTATCTGTTTATATATATATCATCATCATCATGAACAAATTCGTTTTAGGCCATGTGGCCTGTACGGTAAACCTAGCGAAGATGGTCTTGATCTTTCCACCGATGTTTTGGTCTTCCTTGGTCCCTATGTCCAGTTGGGGTATATTGGAATGCCAATTTTGGAAGTCTATTTCTTGCCATTCTTCTCAGATGATTTTTCCATTCTTGTTGGTATCTTTGGATATCTTCATTTAAACTTGCTACTCCAAGTTTTCCTCTGATAGTAGTGTTCCTTTGGTGATCCAGTCTATTAACTCCTAACAATGATCGTAAGAAGCGCATTTGGCTTAACTTGAAGTTTATGAGAGTTTCTTTTATTTAAAATCCAAATTTCACTTCCGTATTTTAGAGCAGCTTTTGATGTGACGTTATGTAATCTTAGTTTTGTCTCTGTCCTCATCTGTTTACCAAAATGTCTTCGTATTACCCACCCCATTCATTTTATTATATTTTTGTAATTTTGAATCAATGTCACTCTTATACTCTGCAAATACACTCCTAAGTAAGAGAAATCTGACACTTGTTCTATAATTTTTCCATCAATCTCAATTTTCACCCGTTGTATGTTTTTCCACACATTGCCATTGTTTTGGATTTTGATGTGGAAATTTTCATATTATATTTGCTGGCAATTTTGAATAATTGATATGCTGCTATTTGTAAGCTATCTTCGGAATCTGATAATATTATTTGATCATCAGCATATAATATTGTTTGAATTATTTTATTCCTAGTTATTGAAATTCCACTGTTTACTGTTTGTTTCCATTCTTGCACTATTCTGTTAATATATATATATTAAATAAGAGTGGAGATAGTCCACATCCTTGTCGAACACCTTTGCCTGTGTTTATGTGTTCTGTTATTTCTCCATCTGGTAATTTAATTTTGATTTTAGAATTTTGATATAAGCTTTGTATGGCTCGTATTACATGTGAGTGTATATGTTCTTCATGCAGTATCTGCCAAAGTTTATCTCGGTTTACATTATCATATGCCTTTTCATAATCTATAAATAGTATGTACAGTGGGAGATTAAATTCTCTCCTTTTTTCCATAATTTGTTGCAGGGTAAATATTGCATCTATAGTGCTCCTCCCTTTTCTAAATCCACATTGTTCTTCTTCCAAAAATGTTTCAGTACTTACTGATAACTTATTTTTAATTATGTTGGCATATAATTTAGATGCAGTTGGGAGTAAGGTAATGCCTCGGTAGTTATCACATTGTTTTTTCTGACCTTTTTTAGTATATTAATTACTAGACCCGTTTCCCAATCCGTTGGAATATTAAGACAATGCCAAATATTGTTAAAAAGTTCTAATAGTTTCTCTTTCAAGGCAGTTCCTCCATACTTAAACAGTTCTAAATTTAAATCATCTAAACCTGGACTTTTCCTGTTCTTAGCCTTCTTTAAAACTTCTTCTAGTTCGTCCATTGTTATGTCTGGTTTTTCTATTTCATTTTCACAAGTCAAATTCGAAGTAATTTTTTCGGTGTGTGTGTTCGGTTCTGACCAAAGATTTTTGTAGTAAGTAATCCAGTCTTGTTTTGGTATCAGATTAACATTGATTTTGTCTTTTGTTTCCATCTGTAATTTTTTGAATATTTTAAATCCCTGTCTTTGTGCTCCTGTATTATATATATATATATATATATATATATATATATATATATATATATATATTTAGTCATGATTATTTTCAGTCTGTAATCGCTGAAGATGTGGCTCACAAACCTTGAACCATATGTTCAACAAAAACAACCATAAGAGGTAAGAATAAACAGACCAAATATCTAAAATAACTAACTAACTAACTAACTCACTGGCTCATTCGAATCCGTAGGTTATGGCCGCGCGGACATAAGCTCTCCATATATCTCTATCCTGAGCTAATGTTTTCCAATCATTCCATGTATAATCTAATTCCCTCAAATGTTATTCTCCCACCTCATTCTTGGTCTACCAACTGGGCATTTACACTCTGGTTTTCCTACAAGAAGTTTCCATGCATGTCTTTCATACCCCGTGAGTGCCACATGTCCTGCCCATCGCAGTCTACGAGACTTGATTGTTCTCAGTCATAAATCTGGCTTCCTATAAAGACCATGTAGTTCACTGTTACGAAGTCTTCTCCATTCACCTGTCTGTTCATCTCTCTTTGGACGAAACATTTTCCTAAGAACTTTGTTCTCAAATACTTATAATCTCCTTTCCTCCCTTAAAGTAAGAGTTCATGTTTCGCATCTGTATAATATAACAGGTAGAATAATAGTTTTATATATTTTCGGTTTCTCGTTTTTTTTAAAGGAGTTGGGACAAGAGTCTCTGTAATGCATAATAGCACGCATTTCCAGAATTGAGCCAATGTTTAATTTCTTTGTGCAACTCATTCCTGTTTGTGATTATTGTTCCTAGGTGTATGAATTCAGCCACCTCCTCAGAATTTGACTCAATATCTTAAAAAATTAATTGTGTTTTATTTTTTTTAATTTGAAGTTATGTAGATGGCGTGATGGCATAGAATCCCGTACTTCCCTCAAATCGTGGTTAATGTTATTCTCCTACCTCATTCTTGACCTGTCTATTGGGCGTTTTTCATTTGTTCTTTGTACGCGAAGTTTCCAAAGTCCATTTTCATTCCCCATTCGTGCCGCATGATCTGCATTTATTACGTAACTTATAATAGTGTTTGAAAATAGGGGCTGTAATTGTTTGTTGAACTAAGGAAGAGAGAGAGAGAGAGAGAGAGAGAGAGAGAGAGAGAGAGAGAGAGAGAGAGGGGAGAGAAATAGACAGATAGATAGACAGATAGATAGAGAGATAGACACATCGATATGTAGATAGATCGATATATAGATAGATATATATATTATAGATAGATATATAGAGAGATAGAGAGATGAATATAATGAAATGGAGGTAATGTGCTGTAGAGAGAAAAGCAATTAATAGACAGTGGTATTAATAGTTAAGGGTTAGTGTATTATGTTAAGGTATAAGGTTGTAGGCTGGAATTGAAATTACATGATGTGGGGAAGGAAGCGAGATGGATTACCCGGACAAACAAGGGTGTTCTCGGTTCTCTACCACAAGTGTCCGTCCTAATCCTCACACTGACAGTCTAGGATTCTCTTGTTTTTAGATATAAATCACTACATGTTGTGAGGTATAATTTTCACAACACTCCCATCACTTTCAGCAAATTCCGAAGAAATTAAGCTCTTCAGGTTGTTTTCACGATTTTTTTAAAACTTACATTTTCTTCATCTACTCTATCTAGTAGACATTGAAAAATACTAAGAAAAAATTATCTTCATGTACATTATCTTCATGTAATTATTCTGTACATGTGTATGTCACTGAACTCCTCCTAAACGACTGGACCCATTTTAATAAAACCCTTTGTGCGTGTTATAGTGGCCCCTGAATAGTTTAGATCCACAATTGGAACCTATAAAACAATTAGTCCTACACGTTCACCTAAAGAGAAAATTTAAATATCGCTCTAGCGGTCACAATTTTCGATTTTTACAACGAAACTAAGTATATCACATTAAAACAAACCATGATAGGTATTAATATACAATTATGGAATATTCACCTGAAAGGTCCGTCTCCTCAACTTAATTAATCATTTAACTGTAGCGCTTTCGGGACTTGTCCCATCATCGGCAGAATTCAAAACTGGTGTTTCACTGAAGATAGAGGGGGTTGCATGTATTGGGTTCGTTTTCGTTTATCAGGCTGTCGTTGTTGTGAGCTGCTTTCATGATTTCCATCTCTTCGAGTACGTTTATCTTCGCTGGATTATTTTCTCTGTGCATTATCCAGCGAAGATAAACGTACTCGAAGAGATGGAAATCATGAAAGCAGCTCACAACAACGACAGCCTGATAAACGAAAACGAACCCAATACATGCAACCCCCTCTACCAGATCTTCAGTGAAACACCAGTTTTGAATCCTGCCGATGATGGGACAAGTCCCGAAAGCGCTACAGTTAAATGATTAATTAAGTTGAGGAGACGGACCTTTCAGGTGAATATTCCATAATTATATATTAATTTTGAATAATACCTCAACGGAACAATCATGAATATTATAAAAGTTGATGATAGGTATTATAAAAAAATGAGCGAAATGCTACATTTAGAATTGGCAGTTTAGTTGAAATCCAAAATTAAAAAAAACTGTCCACAAACCGCCATGTTTGGTTCGTCTCAGCGTATAACATACAATTTAATTAACCTTTAATGTTTCATTTATTTAGGCGTAGCAACGCACGCTGTGTATTAGCTAATATATATATATATATATATATGCCTATTAAGGTCTAGGGGTGGTAATTGTTGTATTTTTCGGAACCAAAACTCTGAATATTGAAATCAATTATAAACCTAAGACTGAGCTCGTTAACCAGTAAATCGGACGTTTAAGACTACGAGTTCTCCTAAAACGAAAATTTAAAAATCGCTCTAGTTGTCGGAATTTTAGATTTTCACAACGAAACTCAGTAGGACTATATGCTATTTAAATAAAACAAGGAAGTCATTCTCTAAATAAAAAAAAGTCACCGAAATCTGGCCATAAAATGTCGGGGATTATCAGAAACCCCAAATTAAAAAAAAAATCGCCGAAATCATACCATTAGATTTTGGGGGATTATTAGAAACCCCAAACAAATAAATCATCATGGCCTGAACTCTGCCAATATAAAGCTTTTTTACTATTGTGTACAAATATTGAAGCCCTAATGTCTAACTACTCCAAGTGCCTCGTCTATAGTGGGATCTATTTTCATGTAAAATATATGAATAAATTTTATTAACAAATATATTTAGTACACAGTATAGATACCCGAATGAGGAAGTGCTCGCGTGCAGTTCAGTTACACAAATAATACATATACAATAAATACATCAGAAAATTTTAGTAAAAGAGAGAGGGAAAACAAAGTATATAAATTTAAGAGTCAGTTTCAAGCCATAAAATAAGTCCCGGCACAAACAAATACACAAAAGAAAATAAAATGAACAAATTAATGTAGTATAGATTAACACCAGACTGAAGAAAGCAATTAAATATAATATGAAATAACATAAACGAAACAAATTTAGGGGGCAGATTAAAAATATAAAACATATTCTGACACACAAAGAATTAATGTTAAGAAGAATGATAACAAACAAAACATTATACAGGGCTATCCAGAAAGAAGGAATAAACTTCAAACATTTATTTCTTCCAAACTACAAAAAATAGAAACACAATTCCAACGTTCCTGGAAAGAGAAAAGTTCAAATTTCACTATTTTATGCATTCAATATGATCACCATGTGTTACACGACAAATACCAAAACGGTGGCTCATTTCTTGCCACACACGAATGAGCTGGTCTCTAAGTTATCTAATTCATAGCTTCAGCAATTCTATGTCGCAAATTTTCAAGAGTGTCAGGTATATGGGGGGATAAAAACACGGTCTTTTACGTAACCCCACAGATAAAAAATCACATGGGGGTTAGGTCTGGTGACCTGGGAGGCCACTGGCGATGCAGTTGATCTTTTGCTCCTCCTCTTCCAATCTAATAGCGCCAATGCAACTATGATCGCAACTTCAAGCAACAGCGCCAATGTGGACATGATCGGAACTTCACTTTTCTCTTTCTAGGAACGTTGGAATCGTGTTTCTATTTTTTGCAGTTTGGAAGAAATAAATGTTTGAAGTCTGTTCCTTCTTTTTGAATAGCCCTATACAATAAATTAATACAAAAATGAAGAAATCAATTAAATACATTGGGTAATAATATAAAGCAAAATTAATTTAGGAGAACATTTAAAAGTACAAGATTCCCTCCCAACATACAAAGAATTATTGTAGTGGAAAATGAGATAAACAAAATAATACATAATAAACTAGGTAATACAGTATCTGTTGTGTGCTACTACATCTAAATAAATTGAATAAGTTTTTATGTTTAGATGAATAAGGGAAAAAATATATTGTAATTAGGCTTACTTTAAGATTACCATGCGTTACCTGGGAATCTATTTACTTCATATTTTTGACATCAATGAGCTGGAAGACAAAAATGGTCATTATGAAATGTCCATAAAAGATAGACATACAGGCTTACTGTCGTGGACTGTTTTGTAGATTGTTTGATATATTCAATTCTGTGTACCTTCAGTTGGTGTATTTGTTATGATTTACGCAGCGTAATCCATTGAATCGTCCAAAAATACTTTTTTAATGCACCGATACCCTTCTTTCAGCTCGGACCCTGTAGTATGTAGGGTAACATGTTATATACGTTAATTGTCCCAGAAAAGTTATCAAAATGATGGAAGAAACTCCATTGAAACCGGTCAAGTAGCTTTTGGGTCCATAAATGACAGACAGACTCACACTCATTTTGATATATAAAGATTAAAAACAATCTGAAGAAAGTAATTAAATGCATTAGACGATGGAAAGCGTATTGGAAGAAGAACAGTTTGGCTTCAGGAAGGGAAAGGTACAAGAGATGCAATTGGATTGATACGAACAATAGGAGAAAGATATATAGAAAAAGATAAAGACGTTTATGCAGTATTTGTTGACCTGGAAAAGGCCTTTGAGAGAGTAAATTGGAATAAACTCCTGAAGATCTTGAAGAAAATTGGCGTGAACTGGAAGGAGAGGAGGCTCATAAGTAGTCTTTATATGAAACAGCGAATAAAAGTGAAGATAGGAGAAGAAATGTCAGAGGGAAGAGAAATTGGAAGGGGGGTAAGGCAAGGATGTACTCTATCACCTACTATTTTCAACATCTACCTAGAAGACCTAACGAAGAACTGCTTCAGTAATACGGGAGGCGTAAACATGAGAGGAAGAAGAATAAAGTGCATAAGATTTGCTGATGATATGGCTTTGCTAGTAGAAGATGCAATGGCATTGAGGAATATTCTTATGGAGCTGAATGATAAGTTCGAGGATTATGGGATGAAGATAAATATAAATAAGACGAAGGTCATGATTATAGGAAAGAAACCAAGGAAGATAAACATGAGGATTAAAGATGAGGACATTGGGCAAGTGGAGAGCTTCAAATACCTGAGTTGTACACTCAGTAGTAATATGAACTGCGGTCAAGAAGTAAAACAGAGGATAGCAATGGCAAAAGAAGCTTTCAACAAGAAGATAAGCATTTTCTGCGGACCTATGGCAAAATAATTAAGGAAGAGGCTAGTGAAGTGCTTTGTGTGGAGTGCAGCATTATATGGTGCAGAGACTTGGACATTACGACGGAATGAGGAAAAGCGACTGGAAGCTTTTGAGATGTGGATATGGAGATGAATGGAACGTATAAAATGGAACAAAGTAAGAGATAAATATGTGCTAGACAGAGTGGGTGAAAGAAGAACAATGCTGGAACTCATAAAGGAGAGGAAAATAAATTGGATTGGCCACTGGCTAAGAAGAAACTGCCTGGTGAAGGATGCTCTAGAAGGAATGGTCAACGGAAAGAAAGTTAGAGGCAGAAAAATACATCAGATGATAGATAATATTAAAATAAATGATTTATATGTAGATACAAAAAGGAAAGCTGAATTAAGGAAAGAGTGGAGAATGCTGAGTTTGCAGTGAAAGATCTGCTCTTGAGCAGAATACTATGAATGAATGGTATAATAATTAAAAGAAAAGAAAATTAGGAGAAAATTTCGAAACATAAAACGCACTCTAACAGACACAGAGAATTAATGCAGAGAATGATAATAAAAAAATAATATATTGTTACGTGTCGCATTAGCGACGTTTGAAATGCGCAGGCTGGGCAAGAATCGCCAGTTAGAGGACCCGCACAAAACGGCAGAAGTGTTTGGAGTGTGTTACCAGACGTTTCCACCCCCATCTCCTCCTTCCTTTCAGTAAACGATCGGTGGTCGAGGTTTCTGAGCTTCGAAATGTCTCGAAGCTGTTTCTAGATGTTCCTCGCGCCTGTAAAAGAGGTACAGGAGTCGGATTAGAGGTGCCCTCCAGAAATATACGAACAACAAGTCCCACATTGATCCCTCCAATGGAAATACTAGGTAGAACGGTTTGAAGCCATCGTAATTCCAACCTAACTGAAAGAGGCCATAATGGGTAAGAGGGAGAAATTACGTAAGTCCCAATATTGCCCTAACATTGCTGCTGCTGAGACCCCAGTCAGTCTCACATTGGACAGTGATAAGTTACGTGAACGAGAAATTGTTGCGAACTTATTCAGCAGCGACTGGAAAATAGTTGTGACTGTGATAACAGTTAAAAGAATATTATTTTTGAGTTGTAATTGTGAACAGCAGTTTGCTGAGAATTGTAGAAAGAAATAAAGTGTTTGGTGAAAATTTAAACAAATCCAGTGTGCTTATTTTCGCCAAAATAACGCAGAAGAAAATATCCTGGTCATCTGTGACGATATAATAGATTAATACCAAACTAAAATATGAAATTTGTCGTATGTGTTATATTGTTCCATCATACGCTGTTTGAGAGTTGCTTTATCCTTGGAAACGCGGTATATTTTATGGAGTAATTATGATTACAGATATAAAGTTAATTAACTATCTAAGTAATTAACATTCATCATTTTTCTCACATTTACTGAGAAATCTGTAGCGGTGGAAAGTATTCCAATTAAATTTAATAACACAACATTATTCTGAGAGGAGTTAATTGCAGAATGCTTGAAAACTATATAATAGTACATCACCAGTTGAACGTGACCCCTCAATGTGCCACACGTGCACAATGCAATTTATTGTAATTGGATCTAGGATTTCTATGCAAATGCTTTTGCTTATGTATATTACTGTTTACATTTCTCAAAAGTACTAAATTATTTGTTAGCAAACTCTGAAGGGATATTGTAGTAGACATGTAACATTTTTATTTTTTTTGTAAATACTCATCGATCCTTTGTTTCTTTTTAGCAAAATTCTAAGGATTTTGTAAAAATATAAATGAAAAACAGACCTTCACCGATCCTATCCATTAAACACCCAAAAATGACCATAACAAAAAGAAAAAAAAGTATACTTGTACGACGAATGCAAGAAGAAAGGTAACCCAGAAAAAACATTGGAATGGTGTCCACCTGGAAGAAGAAGGAAACAAAGACCTCGAAACTCGAGGATGCAAGAAATAAGAACTGAATGAGAACAAGAGGACTGGAGGAAATGGAGTGGATGGATAAAGACGAGTGGAGAAGGAAAGTAAAACTTTAGGCAAGAAAGATGTGTAAATATTGAATATATATATATATATATATATATATATATAATTCTTCTGTACGTGTGTTCGTCACTAAACTCCTCCTAAGTAGGTCTATAGATGATAAGGTTATAAAATTTGTTATAGTTCCAGATATTTTCATTATCCTTGTAACGTGAAACGGTTATTTTCAACTAATCATAAAGATATTGGAACCTTATACTTCATCTTCGGTGCCTGATCAGGAGTAGTAGGGACATCTCTAAACGACTGGACTGATTTTGATGAGATTATTTGTGTGTGTGTGTGTGTGTGTGATTGGGTACCTTGATAGTTTAGATTCACAACTGAACCATTTAAAACCATTATGTATAGGAGTTTACCTAAAATTAAAATTTAAAAATCCTTCTAGCGGTCACATTTTTCGATGTTTCACAACGAAACTCATCATATCCTATTAAAATAAACCAAGGTAGGGGTAAACCAAAAATGAGCGAAATCCGACAATTAGAAGTGAGGTTTACTTGAAATCCGAAATTTAAAAAAAAGTGCCTATACGACTGGACCGATATTTATAAAAATTGTTGTGCGTGTTTGAATGCGTCTCTGGATGGTTTATATTCACAATTGGACGCGATGGCGGCGCTGCAATCGGGTTATAGGATTTTTTTGCCAGGTGTGTATCTTCTGCAATACCGAGATATTCCGCGCGAGGACAATGTGACGTCATAATGTATGTTTCTTGAATCACAACAGATGGTAATGAGGAGTTTTCTTGCGAAATTATTAATTAGTGAATTTTATGGTAAAAAAAAAGTAACTTCTACTTTTATCGTCCGGCCA
The DNA here is from genome assembly GCA_030220185.1 of Diploptera punctata. NCBI lineage: Eukaryota > Metazoa > Arthropoda > Insecta > Blattodea > Blaberidae > Diploptera > Diploptera punctata. The sequence continues at coordinate 940,241 of JASPKZ010005305.1, read as the reverse complement.
TGACACAGGAATTGAATGTTCGAGTAGGACAACGTCTGCCGGGTCCGCCAATATATATATATATATATATATATATATATATATGATAAGAAAAGTAAATGCCTGGACGGGATTCGAACCCGGAACTCTGAGTCTGTACCTCAGCGTGTTTACGTTATCTTCGCCTGGTGGTGTAACGGATAACACGCTGAGGTACAGACTCAGAGTTCTGGGTTCGAAACCCGTCCACATTTATTTTTCTTATAATACCATATTAAGCTTGCATTGCTCAATGTTTGACATTTAATTATAACACACACATATATATATATATATATATATATATATATATATATATAGTCTACAGTCTGTCCGTGAAATGTGTAAGAAAATTGGCACATCGTGTTAGTAGTGACAGGGCGGAGCCTAAGACCTATGTCTAATCCGAAAGCTGGTATGATGTTGCATTCTGGAGACTTGAAACTTAAGAGCGAAATGAATAATGTCATGTGATCTGCTGAGTCCCTCTACTAGTCCTAGATGTTTGTTATATGAATCTCCGAACACTCTGTATATACGAAGGAAAGAACATACTGGAAATCATTTTCTAATGCTCTCGCATGGAATATCCCAGAGATTTATTATTCTAGAATCGATGTTCCCGAAACTGATTTATCCGGAAAGAAAATCTGGAGTTACCGTTTTCTGGCTGCACATGATCCGAATCTAACTCCTATTGTCTTATAAGCAGTCCTGCTGTCTCCCGCGAAATTCAAGGCCGATAATTTCAGTAAAGTTTCAAGAATGTGTCTGAATATGTTTCGAGGACTGCAGAAAACTCGTTAGTGTTATATATGTGCAATTCCCAGGACATATTTATACGAGGGTAGGAACATACTGGGAATCATTCTCGAATACTCTCGAATAGAATATACGAGAAATTGATTGTTCTAGGATCTATATTCCCCAAACTGATTTATCCAGCACATCAGGAGATATCCTTTATCGCTGCACATGACCCGAATTTAACTCCTATTGGCTTATAAGCAGTCCTGCTGCCGCCCACGAAATTCAAGGCGGTTATTTCAGCAACGCTTCAACAATGTGTCTCAATATGTTTCGAGGGCTGCAGAAAACTCGTTGGTGTTTACGCGGCATATATATATATATATATATATATATGAGAGTAGGACGATACTGGGAATCATTCTCGAATACTCTCGAATAGAATATACGAGAAATTGATTGTTCTAGAATCAATATTCCCGAAACTGATTTATCCATAAAGCACATCAGGAGATATATTTTATAACTGCACATGACCCGAATCTAACTTCTATTGGCTTATAAGCAGTCCTGCCGCCACCCGCGAAATTCAAGGTGATTATTTCAGCAACACTCCAACCATGTGTCTCAATATGTTTCGAGGACTGCAGGAAACTCGTTGGTGTTTAAGGGGCATTTATATACGAGGGTAGGAACGTACTGTGAATCATTCTCGAATACTCTCGAATAGAATATACGAGAAGTTGTTTGTTTTAGGATCTATATTCCCGAAACTGATTTATCCAGAACGCACGTCAGGAGATATCTTTTCTGACATCACATGACCCAAACATAACTCTTATTTGCTTATAAGCAGTCCTGCTGCCGCCCACGAAATTCAAGGCTATAATTTCAGCAAACTTTCAACAATGTGTGTCAATATGTTTCAAGGACTTCAGGAAACTCGTTGGTGTTATATTTGTACAATTTCTGTGCCATATATATATGCGGGTAGGAACTGGTAATCATTTCCGAATGTTCTCTAATTGAATATGCGAGAAATTATTGTTCTAGAATCTATATTCCCGAAACATATTTATCCAGAAAGCATGTCTGGAGATATATTTACCATTATCTGGCTGCATATGACCCTGATGTAACTCCTTTTGGCTTATAAGCAGTCCTCCTGCCTCTCACGTATATTAAAGGGCGGTAATTCCTGCAAAGTTTGAACAATGTGTCTCAATATGTTTCAAGGACTGCAGGAAACTCGTTGGTATTATATCTGTAGAATTTCCGGGGATCAGTTGAATAGTTATTTAATGGTTGATGGATAATTCTAGAGTTGGGAGGGATTCGAATCTTTAACCACATTAAACAGAATTTCCTGTGTGATGCGATTTAACGGGCTCTTGACTGTAAACAGGTTCTCAGAGATCAGCAGTATCGAATTCTCTATTGGTTAATAGTCAAGTGATTTAAATTATGCACTCACTTACTGTGTGATGTCATATTGAAATGTAAAACAATATCACATCAAATTATTAACTTTATGAACATTATTTCAATTATAGAATACTTGTTCACTTATGAATATCTGATATATAAAAATGAATGTTTGTTTATTCGTGTTTTATACGCTGCCATACCGTTCATCCGATTGTGATCACGCTTTCTGCAAAGTATTCAACAATTTCCCGGGAAGGTTATAGGCTATAAGATAGTTGTAATACTCAACCCCTTCACCCTAAACTTCTCCCTTTGTAGTAAAAATGTAGCTTTCTGCACGCTTAAATGGCTTACCCTGCCTAAACCATAACAAATATACAAAATGAATACACACAGAATTGAATATCTCAAAAAGCTCTACAAAAAAGTCCGACACACTATATATTTATCTTTTAGAGATAACTCATAACAACCATTTTTATCTTTAATTGATACCAAGAAAATCGGTAAAAGTAGATTCCCGGCCATCACCGGGTAATCAGCACGGGCATCTTAAAATAATTACGTTATAAATGTATAATTATATTTACTTTTACTTATTTAAATAAACATAAAAACTTAATTACTAACTTTCATCTTTCAATTCATTTTTGCCAAAAAGATCAGGATAAGTAGATTCCCGTCAACGCCGGTAATCAGCACAGGGTATAAAAAATAATTACGATATAAATTTTTCCATTTACATAAACATAAAACCACATTAATTTTCGTCTTTTCGCTCATTTATTCATTTATGCCAAGAATACCGGGATAAGTAGATTCCCGAGCAACGCCGGGTAATCAGTATGTGGTATCCAAAAACAATTACGATAACTAAACAACTCCTGGCACTATCGAAACCGTTTATGGCTGGTTCATGGCCGCGATTATATAAGATCTCCATACATCCCTATCATGAGCTAATACTTTCCAATCATCCCCTGTATAATCTACTTCCCTCAAATCATAGTTGATATTATTCTCCCACCTCATTCTTGGTATGCCAACTGGGCGTTTCCCTCTGGTTTTCCTACAAGAAACTTCCATGCACGCCTTTCATTCTCCATTCGTGCAACATGTCCTGCCCACCGCAGTCTACGAGACTTAACTGTTCTTATATCTGGCTTCCTATAAAGACCATGTAGTTCACAGTTATGTAGCTTCTCCATTCGCTTGTCTGTTCATCTCTCTTTGGTCCATTTCCTAAGAACTTTATTCTCGAATACTCGTAATCTCCTTTCCTCCCTTAAATTAAGAGTCCATGTTTTGGATTCATATAATAGAACTGGTGGAATAACAGTTTTGTATATTTTCAGTGTAACATTTTTTGAAAGGAGTTGGGACAAGAGTCCCTGTAATGCATAATAACATGCATTTCCATAATTGAGCCTATATTTAATTTCTTTGTGCATCTCAATTCTTATTTATGGTTATTGTTCCTAGGTATTTGAATTCAGCTATTTTTTTTCAAAATGTCCCTCATTTTTCATTAGCTGTCCACTTCCATTATGCAGTGCGATCAGTATGGCATTGGACAGCAGACGCGGGAATTTCACTGTTACTACTGGCGCACTCTCGGCGGGGAACAGACAGCGTAGGATCGTCATGTTCCAATACTGTACTGATATCACTGTATATCGTATTTGTATGTGTGGCTATATATTTAGTTTTATTGATATTTACTTCAAGTCCTAGCTTCTTAGTGTTTCTCAATAGTGTGTGCGTGTTGGCCTTTAGTATCTCCTCGCTATCGCCCAATAGTACCACATCATCAGCATAAACTAACGGCTTATTAATACCATTGAGTTGTAGGCCTTCTTCATCCTTTAAAGATTCGATGGCATACTCTAGTACATAATTGAGTAGTAGAGGAGGTAGTGCATCTCCTTGCTTCAAACCATTGTGAATTTACATTTCCGGACAAGGGTTACTTTATCTACTTAGTCCCCTCTGTCCCTAGAATTTTATAATAGGAATTATGAATCACCCTGTATTCGAGATAATGCGTTAAGTGTGAAGTTGCATGCCTCATAATTCAGGCGTGACGTGTGTGTCAGCAGATCTGGCACTAGAGTCTTATTCAACTTGGAAATGGTTCGATCAACTGTGGAGTGAGACATTCCCTGGCATTGTCATTTCCCTTTCCTTATATGTTGGTGCGTCAGTAAAAACTGATGACACTGCGTGCTTTGCTTTGATTAATTACACGCATCAAACACATTCTTTGTTCTCTTCCACGAACCCCTACAGATGTTCACTTAGAACTTAGAATTGTTATCCCACTTCCCGGAATTGTGATTTTTTATGACAGGTGTGTTTGTCAACAGCCTTTTCTTTTTGTCACATCTGATCAATAAACAGCTGATGATGATTTTTAGCAAATTCACAAGGTATTTTTGCTCTCCTGGTTGTTTTCGTGAAAATATTTAGAAAAAAAATTGCACATCTTCCCTGATCCCAACTAATTAACTCAATGATACTATCGAACCCGTAGGTTCATGGCCGCGCGAACATAATCCTGAACTAATGTTTTCCAATCATCCCCTGTATAATCTACTTCCGCTAAATCATGGTTAATGTTATTCTCACACCTCATTTTTGGTTTACCAAGTGGGCGCTTTACCTCTGGGTTTTCATGCAAGAAGCTTCCGTGTCTCTCGTTCATTCACCATCCTTCACACATGTCCTGACTATCACAGTCTACGGGACTTAAATGTCCGTTTTATATCTGGTTTCCTATAAAGATGATATAACTTATTGTTAAGTAGTCTTCTCCATTCGCGAGTCTGTTCATCTCTTTTTTGTCCAAAAATTTATGTAAGAACTTTATTCCGAAGTATTCGTAATCTTTTCTCCTCCCATAAATCTACAAGACACTTAAAATAATCATGATATATATATATATATCAATCCTCTTACTAATAATCTATATATAACTTTTATACAAGGTTTATACACATCTCAGTTGAAAATTCTTACTAATAAACACTGTATTAGCTGTCCAGTGTAGAATATTGTTAGGCCTAATCGAGAATGAGTGTAACGAAAGGCATTTTACGATGCCTTTATTTTCCTACCCAGAGCTTTATTAATATTATTTATGCCCTGTGCATCCATCAAACAGTCGTTAAAGTGTTGCATTTCGGGTTAAATGCAAGGAAACTTTCATCAATATCATAAGAAAACAATCAGTTGATCTTGATGTCCGACATTTTGTCTAGTTATAGAATCCTTAAACAAGGCTGGAGGCACGTATAACGATTCCCATGTATGGAGGATATTTTGGTGCACTCGAAAATCCGAAAAAATGCACGAATTTTTCGAAAAATGGCTTAAAAAATCGAAAATTTTGCACAAGTACAATAAGTTATTATATAAATATATATATATATTTATATATATATATATATATAATACTTATTAATTTAGAAAAAGCAGTATTTATTAACGTGTAAGAATTATTAATAGATATTTGCCATATATAAATAGTAATAACTTATATAAACTTGAAATAAATAGAAATAATTATATAATAAGATTTATATAAATATAAACCACTTAAATTTAAATATATTTTATTATATAATCATTTAAAATTGAACATTGAATCACAAAAGGATATGTTCTACAATAATTGCTGTAGACAAGATTTAACCTGAATGTAGTTGAAATGCTTCATAATATTATTTTAAGAAAACTTTCTTGCATCTTTAATACATAACACACACACCGATATAAAAATGTATTTATGTATAGAGGTACTATTATTGTAAGAAAGTACACTTGTAATCTTGTGGTTAGAGCTTCTGACTGCGATGCGTGAGGTCGTAGGTTCGATTCCCGGTCAAACTATAGTGATTTTTTTTTTCGCTTGAAATGATATTTTGTTGTCGGTAACATTTCCTACTACTTTGAACGTTTTCTAACACATCTTAAAACACTGCATATAATTCATAAGTAATGGGGAAAGCTTTTATTAGTTTCCAAGAATTGGTCGAAATTCTTGACGTTAGATGGCAGCACATTATCTGTGAAACGAATTCTACGTTTTATTTGACATTGCATAAAGAGAAATGTATATAAATTAAAACATATTTATTTTTTCCGTACCTCCTCAATTAGGGAATCTCTATTAATTCTTATCCATACTCATTTCTTACACAATTAATCACTAGTTGATGTTGTTTTATTTCTGTTACAAATTGCGCGTAATATTGTTCTGACGTCATAGTGATGACGAATATGTGACGTATTGTGTATAACTGCTGTTTTGTTATATAGCTCCGGCACAACGTTTATTAGTAAGAAAATTATACGTGATCTACATAAGGCTTATATATTGTATAATTAAACAACTGATGAAAGCCTGTATAAGAGATTTTTATTAGTAAGACCGATATTGTAGGCCTATATGCTAGCGGACCGGCAGACGTTGTCCTACCAGAACGTTCAATTATATCATGGCCGGACGTTAAAAATATAAGCTTCTTTTTTCCTCCACAAAATTTACTAATTAAAACCTAATTAGATATTTAATAAGTTCGCAAAAAAACTCCTCACTGCCATATGTTGTGGCTCAACAAACACGCAAGATGACGTCACGTTATGGCTCAAGAAGCATGTAAAATGACGTCACGTTGTGGTGCAGAATATGTCGGTAATGCAGATGACTACACATCTGATAGAAAAAATCCTATAACCCAATCGCAGCGCCACCTACCGGGTCCAGTTGTGAATATAAACCATCCAGGGAACCACTCAAACACACACAAAAAATTTCATCTAAATCAGTCCAGTCGTTTAGGCAGTTTTTAATTTCGGATTTCGGGTAAACTTCCACTTCTAATTGTTCTAATTGCTCATTTTTGGATAATACCTATCTCGGTTTATTTTATTAGGATATACTGAATTTCGTTATGAAACGTCGAATATTGTGACTGCTCCATATTTAAATTTTCACCTCAGGTGGAATCCTACACCTAATGGTTTTAGAGGGTTCAATTGTGAATGTAAACCATCGAGAGACCCAATCAGACAAATGTAATCAAAATCTGTTCAGTCATTTAGGAGTAGTTCCACTGACAAACACAGGCACAGAAATATATATATATATGAAGTATATTACATGGGAATAAAAATTATCACGTGAACCGGGATTTGAACCTGAGACATAGAACTTTATATGTTAGCGCGATACCATCTTTTCCATCCAGACTTCCAACGTAAACATACATTTTTCATCCTTTATAAACAATTATCTATCATAAGAGGCAAAGGGATATGTCTTCCAGTACCATCTTATGGTTTATATAACAAGAAATAATGTTTAATGAGAATATTTTTACTTTATAGCAGCAACGTTCTTTTTTAAACTACAAAAAAGTGTGTTTACACTGGGAGCCTAGATGGCGAAGATGATATCGCGCTAACGTATAATGATAGAGAGCTCGGGTTCAAATTCCGGTTCAGGAGTTAATTTTTCTTTTCATGTTGTAGTTAGCCTCCATTGCTAAATATTAAAATTTAATTATAAGATCGAAATTTATACTTACTCGGATTGGTGTGTAAAGAGAGATATCTCCATCTCGGGTGGGTGTGTAAAGGGAGATATCTCCAAATTTGTGATAAATGAGTTAGGAAAAGAAAAGTGTTACTCTTTCTAGCTACATGAGATAAAAACTTAAAATATGTACCTTTTTGGCAGGTGCTGTCATCCTCAACTGTCTTAAAATATTATATTTAAAATATCTGGGGGCCTTTCGGATGTTAACTTCCATCATCAGCAGGATTCGTATCTGCTAGTTGTTGTTTATTAAAATATATATTTGCTATTGTTTTATGCAGCGTCAATTAGGCATTAAAAAGTTAAACTTTGCTTTAGTCTGATGACTATACAGTCAATACTAATGAAGTTCATATCAAATTCCGTTGAGGTGAATAGTTACCTTGAGACATAATTAACTAGTCATAGTGTGAAAACGTATAATTTCCGGACATTGGTATCTGATTAATAAACGATCAATATATGTCAATATACTACCTCACCTCCATTTTCGGTGTTCTTTTTGCAAAACCCTGTATATATATTAACTGATCAAATACCTCAGTGTAAGTTCACTTTTAGACTCACTACCAATAAAGATGGACATAAAAAAAGTGTACATTATGTTGTCTTTTGTCTGCTATCCGTACAGTATATTTTAATGGCATTGTCTTGTCTTTCGATGTAAGATTATCGTAAGTAATGCCACGAGTGATTTCCAAATTATCGATAAATTCACAACTCACGAAGTGAGGAGTGAATTTATCTAGAGAATTTGGAAATCAAGAGTGGCATTTGTTAGGAGTATTTAACGAATAAAATTAAGCTGTTTACTCACAAATCATTATTTAAATATAGTTATTTTAAAATATTTTATATTTAATGTAAACGGCGATGTTTGAAAACAAATGAGGAACGTTATGTTTCGTTTGTTCATCACTGCAACTAATCATATTTATTGCCAAATAGAATCACAATATTGTAAGAATACACCCTAGTGGAGAAAAAGTGAAACACATCATTACATGTTATTAATTAATTTCTGGTGTCTTATGATGTAAATATGTAATTATATTTTACTGCAACGTTAATTGCTTGGAAATAATACGTTTAAGAAAGTGCAAACAGTCTTTTTTTGTGGTATAATCAAATGCTACAAATGGTTTTCTATTATATCTCGCAAGCAGAATCTGGTTACATTCGTGCACTATATATAGGCTACAATCTAAAAGCCACTTGATAAAATGAAAGCGATAAAATGGAAGTGATAAATTCGAGGTGAAAAACGACTGTAACTAGCTGTAAATCAAAATTCACTGAAATATGATTGGTCATTGACTGTCATTTGAAGCATGAGTTAAATAGTAATGCCACGAGTGATTTCCAGATTATCGATAAATTCACGACTCACAAAATTAGGAGTGAATTTATCTAGAGAATTTGGAAATCGAAGTGGCATTTCTTAGGACTATTTAACTAATAAAATTAAGCTGTTTACTCACACATAATTATTTTAATATACTTATTTTAAAATATTTACATATTTAATGTAAACGGCAATGTTTGAAAACAAATGAGAAACGTTATGTTTCGTTTGTTCATCACTGCAACCAGATCGTATTTATTGTCAAATAGAATCTCAATATTGTAAGAATGCACCCTAGTGGCGAAAAAATGAAACGCATCATTACAGGTTATTAATTAATTTTTTATGTCCTATGATCACATTCAAGGAGATCATCAATGTGCATTTAGAAGAAACAGGTCTACAACAGATCAGATTTTTTAGTATAAGACAGATTTTAGAAAAGAAATGGGAATATAATGTTACTGTACATCAGCTATATGTAGACTTCAAAAAAGCATATGATTCAATTAAGAGGGAGAATTTATATAGTATCCTGCTGGAGTTCGGAATTCCTAAAAAGTTAGTTTGACTTATACGAATGTGTCTAAATGGCACAAAGAGTAGGGTGCGTGTAGGCAAACAGTTTTCGGACACTTTTGAAATCCAGAATGAGTTGAAGCAAGCAGATGCACTATCTCCTCTACTATTTAATTTTGTACTAGAGCAGGCCATTAACTCTTTAGAGAATAAGGAAGGCTTACAACTCAATTGTATTAATAAGCTGTTAGTTTATGCTGATGATGTAGTATTATTGGCCGATAGCGAGGAGACACTAAAGGACCACACGCACACACTATTGAGTAACACTAAGAAATTAGGACTGGAAGTAAATATCAATAAAACTAAATATATGGTCACACGTAGAAATTCATTATATAATGGAAATGGACAGCTAATGACAAATGAGGGAAATTTTGAGGAAGTGGCTGAATTCAAATACCTAGGAACAATAATCACAAATTGGAATGAGATGCACAAAGAAATTAAACATAGGCTCAATTCTGGAAATGCGTGCTATTATGCATTGCAGAGTCTCTTGATGTCCCAACTCATTTCAAAAAACGTTAAACTGAAAATATATAAAACTATTATTCTACCAGTTATATTATATGGCTGCGAAACATGGACTCTTACTTTAAGGGAGGAAAGGAGATTACAAGTATTTGAGAATAAAGTACTTAGGAACATTTTTGGACCAAAGAGAGATGAACAGACAGGTGAATGGAGAAGACTACATAACAACGAACTTCATGGTCTTTATAGGAAGCCAGATATAATAAGAACAGTTAAGTCTCGTAGACTGCGATGGACAGGACATGTTGCACGTATGGGGAATGAAAGACTTGCATGGAAGCTTCTTATAGGAAAGCCAGAGGGAAAACGCCCAGTTGGTAGACCAAGAATGAGATGGGAGAATAACATTAACTATGATTTGAGGGAAGTAGATTATACAGGGAATGATTGGAAAGCATTAGCTCAGGATAGGGATGTATGGAGATCTTATGTCCACGCGGCCATGAACCTACGGGTTCGATAGTGCCAGTGAGTAAGTAAGTAAGTAAGTATGATGTAAATTAGTCAATTATATTGTTCTGGAACATTATTACCTGTGAAATAATACGTTTAAGAAAGTGCAAAAGTGTTTTATTTTTTTTTTTGTTGGTGCCGCGGTGGACTAGTGCTTATGCTCCTTGCCTCTGGTCCCGAGGGTCGCGGGTTCAAACCCGGCCGGGGTCGATGGATTTTTTAGGACGGAATAATCCAAGGAGCAAGTCCTCCGGGAGGGACTTTAAGCCGTGGATCCCGAGTCTGAAGATGTTCAGGCTCGTAAAAAATCATTAAGCCTGAATGAAAAGGCCTCTAAGCAAAATTTACCGAATTTTTACTCGTCCTAGTACTACCTTGGTTTCCTGGATGTCAGTATGAGGCGGAACGCTGACCACGTACCACTCAAAATGACATCTATACGAAAACAAGTGTAACTAAATTAGTATGGTTCAAATTCTTCCCTGTAGGGGGAGAGCGCCTAAATCTCTGTAAAGGGAAAACATAGGCTTACAATACAATACAATAAAAAATAATCAGTTGCTATAAATGTTTATATATTATACCCCTCAAGCAGTATCTGGTTACATTTGTGCACTATATATACAATCTGTTAGGCACATGCATTCTAGAATTCTTACATCTTAATATTTAAATTGTTATATTCAACGTATTTCTTAGAGAGTCAGTCACTACAAAATAATGGTCTGACCTATTCAGAATGTTAAAAAGGAGGAGCGTGAGTTTAAAGGTGAAAAAATTAAATTGATGAAAATCGGGGAGGTAGAAACGAGCTATGTGATTGATTGTGAGATCCAAATTAAATTGAAATGTGATTGGTCCTTTGACAAAAGTCGCTCATTATGGTGGGACACGAGTGTAAATATCCATTGTTAAAACGCGTGCTGAAGGCAATACATGTTTTCTGATTTGAAGACAATGTGACTGGCAATATCCCACAGAAAATACATAAGAATAAAAAAAGGTATTAAAACTAGTTAATAAAAAGGATTCTAATAATTACAATAAAATATTGGTCTTGTAAACGAAAAATAACGTGGCCCTTTGTAGAACTTCGAAAGGAGGAAAATTGATCTCTTCATTCAATAAGTCTCCAAAACTTATATTTTACATAAACTAGACTATGTTGCATAGCGATATTCATGTAGTGTCATTTGGCTGTAATTGGAATGACTGACAATCGTAAAGCTAGTGACTTTAAAACGGGAATTATGGTATTTTAGTATCGGATTTTAGATTGTGAGAACTAATGGTGTTTCTTCTAACTAGGGAATTGTGGTCAGATGTATCTTAAACCTAGAATAACATTCACTCAACTCTTCATTGAATGGATTAAATTATTGTACATTCTATGGTGAGGTTGGATGGGGTGTACCAAATTGAATTCTCGTAGAAAATCGGCAAGCAAAACTGACTTACTTGAGTGTCTTGCAAACTGGCATTCAGTATCTGCCACTCTTGCCTTATCTCTTTAAAACGCATAACTACTTTTTCAATCAAACTACGATGCGAATAAAATCCCGATATATTTCTACAATGAACTCCAAATACTCTTTTTTATAACAAGAGTATTTGGATAATCTTTTCGCATTAAACGAAACGCCGCGAGAATTGTTGTTTCTAAGTTCCAGGCAGACAGACCACGCGCAATGGTGCGCTAACAAAACTCGAAGCGGATTTACCCTATGGTAATATCGCGATAACAGCCAACATTATACATGCTTATTTAACTGAGAGCGCTAAAAGCTAACCTAACGCAATTTAAGTACTCTCACCCTGTGGAAAGACCAACCTAAGAGCTAACCTACCGCAATTTAAACCTCTAAAATACCTAACCTGTGAAAGAATGGTCTTAAGCTCAAAAATAAATAGTAGGTTGTCAGAATTCTGAAGTACACTACCCTGATGCGGTGGCTGCAGCGTGTTATGATTGTATAGCATATTCTTAGAATTCAAAAATCAATAGGCCTGCCACTGTCTTCATGTTACGTATGTTAGTTATATATCATAGAAAATATATGTTCAAATAATCGTTGGAGAAAAAATGTAAAATTTGTTGTAACTGGTGGGAAAAATAATTGGAAAATAAACCGCTCTCTTGTGCATGGCGTGTGGTGTCGTGCAATCTGGACGTATGAAACAAATTCACGAAACGCGCATTAATGGAAACATTAGCCGAGTATTGTATATTCTGCATGCTATGTGATATAGAACTGTCTACAGCCCAAGGTAGCTCGGGTGCTGTTACTAGAATATGTTTACAAGGGGGTGTCAAAGCCCTCAAGTAATTTGGTCGGGCCCGTTGGCGATTTTAAAATTCACGCTTATAAGCATTATCATCATCCCCCATCACAGTCCATTTACGAATTTGAGGCGCATTTGTTGACCTATTTCAAAACCCTGCAATAGAAACGCCATCCAAAAGTATTGGGTTGGAGCATCCTGGTCTTCTTGCTCTCTCTTCTATTTCCTGCAGTTTATAGCTTAACATTTGTTTGGGTATCCTGTGATCTTCCATTCGTTGAACATGTTGCATCCATTGCTTGTGACTTATAATGCAGAGAAGGATTGTTTTCTAAAGGCTACCATGTGTAATTCTTGCTACTAAGATGTCTTTTCTTTTTTTTATTTTTTATGATCTATATTTGTATCCTGCGGAGTCGCTTCGAGGAGGTATTCATGGGGTTCATCAGGATCTAAGTCTTTGTATATCCTTCTGTTTCAATGTCCATACTTCGCTACCATACAAAAGAGTTGGAAGAGCCAGTGTTTTTTACACTTTTAGTCCTGAATGTTTTTGGACTAACTGTGGCTTGAAGATAGAATTTATTAACACTAAAATCCTTAAAAATTTGATATTTTTGGAGCTAGGCAATATATTTCAGAATAGAAACATTAATATTGCAGTAACTACAGAAACTAAGAAGAAGCAGGAACAAAATAAACACAAAATTATGTACAAATGTAGTAGAATTGACAGGCAAACCGTGGATAAGCTTATACAATTACTTCGCACTAATTAATTTTTATCCAGAACTACATTTATTCTGTGTCATTAATATATTTTTTCTATTTTTCTATCTCGTACATTTTATATTTAATTCGTTAATAGCACAGTGAATCAAAATATATTGTGAATAATAATATTGTATTATAGATATGCATGCAAAAATTTATGTTTAACGTAATTTAGATGTATGACTAATTTTTTGTACTTTTTATAATGAGGTTGAATGGTAGACAAAGCCTTAAGGCCTTAACTCTGCCAGATAAAATAAAGCTATTATTATAATATTATTAATTTTACAATATTTCTGGGTGATTTCCATGAAAATCATTTATTTTTGTTTTCTTTGTATTCGTTTTCATATTATACTTGATGCCTATTTTGTTAAAATTATATAATGAATATTGTAGTCTTCCCGTTGTAATAATAATAATAATAATAATAATAATAATAATAATAATAATAATAATAATAATAATAAAGTGATCCCACAACAGGCCCGGAGGCCCTTGGGGTAGTAGGAGGTTAAGGTTCCCACTTTTTCTAGACAATCGGCACTTTATGTCAGCCGGGTTGTCAGCCCTGCGTGACAGCCGGCTTTACCCCAGAACAAGCGTCTGGTACTCATTTCCGTTAGAGGCTGAGTCGACCCCAGGGCCATAGTGCCGCCAGAGGGTTTGGGTCAGTTTAGAAATCCTGACTCCAACGGTACTTGAACCTTCGACCCTCTGGCTAGTAGCTCAGTGCCTTAATCACTACGCTACGGCGTGCCCCCATAATAATAATAATAATAATAATAATAATAATAATATATCTTAGTTGAATCTCTCGATTTATAGGCATTTCTACGTGTCCCATTCCACACGAACCTTACAGGGACGCGGCCTGCGGGAATCAAACACCTTTTGACGACATGCTCTCGCTTACGATACCGAGCGGGAATAAGACAGAGTTTGACCGACTTTACAATTATATCTCTTGATCTAAATATTCGAGTTGCTTTTTAGATGAGTCTGACATTACAGAGCAATTCCATATGGGACTGACTAACATTTACAATACATTTCTGCTGCAAAATGCTTGCATAAATATCATAATTGGTTGAAATTAGAGGTTATAAATACGTGATATGATAGAGGAAAAGTGTCTGATTAAGATTGTATATAAATATATAACTTCTGAAGGAAAACAATGTTATTTATTATCTATCAAAGTATGTGTGACTGACTGACATAAATGTCAACTCATCATGCAGCTTAGCATGTTCATCTACATCATTCTCTGAAATATGATTCTTAATTCAATTATCCAAAATACTGATTGGAGGGCACATTTCAAGTTATATTCTAAATAAAAAAGAAACTTAAATCACAATTTAGACCGGAGTTATGACCTAATGTATGATGTGTGCTAACTGACATTATTTTGTGACTGTCATATCTGAATTTTATTTAGAATTTCAAAATTCAAATATTACACACATGTAACAAAATACTATGAAACTAGATAAACAGCTTCGGTAACAGAGATTAATAAATACTTACTTACTTACTTACTGGCACTATCGAACCCGAAGGTTCATGGCCGCGCGGACATAAGCTCTCCATACATCCCTATCCTGAGCTAATGCTTTCCAATCATTCCCTGTATAATCTACTTCCCTCAAATCATAGTTAATCTGGTTCTCCCACCTCATCCTTGGCTTACCAACTGGGCGTTTCCGTCTGGCTTTCCTACAAGAAGCTTCCATGCACGTCTTTCATTCCCCATACGCGCAACATGTCCTGCCCATCGCAGTCTACGAGACTTAGAGATTAATAAATAACTGCAAATTAATCTCTGCAAATACTTTATCAATTCTACGAAAATTGCTAAATTTAATTTTGCTGTAAAATAAATATTAATTTAAATCAATAATGTAATTAACTTAACTCTCTTACCATGTACCATTTTAAATTATATAAAATAACGAAACTATTAAATACTTAACAACAAATTGCCTTCTATGTTGTTAAAATGTACCTACTAATATTGCATGCATGTATATATAGTAATTGATTATAATTTAGTGCGGCGCCATAGTCAAGTGGTTAAGGCAAGAAGCCTTGGAACTTGCGCTGGTTCGAGTCCCCATGGGGGAAGATATTTTCTTATGGAATTTCGGCCAGTATTGGACCGGTGCCCACCCAGTATCGTGAGGCATTTGGATAGCTACAATAAGTTACGACTCTAGGCTGATAAGACTAACTATAACGGCTGGGTGACCCGACATGCTGATCACATGTCATCCCCACACTGGCTTATGATCGTCTACCTCTGTGATTAATACATGTGAACGTGAGGCCAGCAGCCGGTTGGTACACCAAGGGCTTTCTAGGCCTGTCGCGCCTGGGGTGAAGTTATTACAGTTTACCTGATGTAAGATTTAATATTTTTGATTTCAAGATTGAACCACTGAAATAAAAAAAATGAATCCCCCCAGAATATATGCACATTCTTAAGTTAGTTATTTATCAGAGTGCATGTACTTTCAAAACAAATTATTGTAAATCGCATTAGTAAGCTGCAGTTAATAAATAATTGCGACGTAGGAAATTCTACTTTTAAACAACCATAAAAACCTAACTCTAATTAGCCCAAGTTCTGATGACTCATATCATAACATCGATCTATCAGATCGCTTATACGATCATTTCACCGCTAACTTGACTTGACCCATTAATAAAAATGTTTCCTGTCACGCATGAAGTCCCAAGCTGTAACTGAATGGTTTGAATCAAGATGTCTCAATAGAGAGCACTGATTCGAGTCCTCATGAGAGTAGAAATTTTCTCGTGGAATTTCGGTCATAATGGGATTGGTGCCCTCCCAGAATCATGAAGACTTTGGGCAGCTACATTATTTAGCGGTTGCGGTCGAGAAAACCAGCCATAACGGCTGGAATATCCGACATGCTGACCACATGTCACCCTATATGTTGGTTAGATGATTGTCCACCTCTGTGATTGATATACTTTGATGTGAGATTAGTAGCCAAGGGGATTCTAGGCTTGTCACGCCATTCAGTTTTTTTAACACACAAACTTATGAATTTGTTGCGCTGACTGTTTGACAGTTGTGCGTACTCTATAACGTACGGGTCCAACGCTTTCACTCTGTATACGCAATGAGTCTGTGATAGATGCAAGATATTCAAATTGTTTTTCTAAAAAAATATTTCCTTTTTTTTCTATATCATTTTGTGACTCCAGTTATTTGGTTGGTTTTACAGCTCACATTACATAATTCTACACCATTTTGTATCTTCTTTCCTGATTTTCATACATCCGTGCCATCCTTTTTATTTGGCCACCAATCGCATCTATAGCCCCCTTTTCATGGTACGATTCACAGAAATTCCATTTTATGTCAAAATCTAAATATGCAAGTAGGCAGTGTCACATTGCTAAATGTATAGGCCTATTTCTATTACCTGCTGCTCCAACTGAAAATTGTTATAAAAAAAACTTTTCTATAGCAAATGTCTATAGCACACTTGCTATGTGTCACATAACCTGACACTAGAACAAAGTATTTATTCTGAACTTCTCTGTCACCTTCCATCTAAATTAGGCAACAGCAGTTAATATTGAGATATGCTAATTTTTCCAATGGACTGCCTGGATCTCATTATGTTCTTTGTACGTATAATTTTCTGAGAAATCAACAAAATTGGTCTCTTCGTTTACTGCAACTTTTTTTCTGAATATATTTAAATGCTTCCGCTAACTCTTTTTTTAGATCAAATTGACACAGAAATCCATCCACAGTAATTCTACCGAGGGCAGGTCTTTCACTGCAATCATAGCATTTCCATGCTATGCTTTCCGTTGCTTTCCACACCGGTGAGGGATGATAATGATTATGATGGCGAGATGATTTTGGGGGACCGTTGGGCCCCAAGCATCCTGACATTTGTCTTACAGGTGAAGAAAAACGCCGAAAAACCTCGCCCAGGAGCCTGTCCCGACCGGGAATCGAACCCTGGCCCGTAATTATTTTATGGAACAGCTGAGCCGAACAGTCTACCAGATATCCTAAACCATGTTTATGTTAATCCTCAGCGGAGTGAAGCAAGCAACTGACTGCACCATGCGTATTAGCATGTATATGATAGGACAAAAAGTCTGTCAGTCACGGAACACTAGCGGGAAAAATAATGACTTTACATGAAAATGTCTTCAATACCTTTTTTATAGTTCTGTACCGATAACGTAGGATCCAAGAGGAAATTTTATTCCATCAATTATTATATTGTGTACAGTAATTGTTATACGTTTTCCGTGACTGACTGACTGACCCCCTCCATGGTATCTTTACCTTGTCGTGGTGGAGTGGCTTGTGTGCTTAAATGATCCTGAGAGCTATGCCGGCGGTAGCATTGCTGCCGATAGGGTTACCCATGCCGGACTGGTCGAAGGTGATAAGCCAGACGAAATAAGTACCTTGGTCGAAAGAGTGACGATCTTTCACCGTAAAAATACAACCGTCAAGAAATGCGGACATGGGTTCTACTGGGGTAAAATTTTCCGGAGGTCAAATAGTCCCCCATTAGGTTCTCCGGGTGGTGACTACTTCAGGGAACACATGCCAAAGGCTCAAACACAGGGACATGTTCCTAGGAACATGGAATGTTAAGACTTTATACAATAGCGGGGCACTAGAGATATTAACGCGGGAATTAGATAAATCGCCCTTGGATATAGTCGCTTTACAGGAAATTAGGTGGCCAGGAGTAGGTAGTCAGGAATCAGGAAGCTTTGCATTAATTATACTATGGGGGTGCAGAAAGACCTGCATTTGGAACGGTTTTTTTAGTCAGAAGGAGGATCCTATCCGCTATCCGAGATATTAAGTTTGTTAGTGATAGGATATCATACATAATTCTAAAGGGTAAACGACATGATTTTATAATTGTAAATGTACATGCCCCCACAGAAGATAAAGATGACAAGATCAAGGATGAGTTCTATGAAGAATTAGAATGCTTATTTGATAGCCTTTCACGATATCATATGAAAATTGTCTTAGGATATTTTAATGCAAAAGTGGGGCGGGAAGATATATTCGAACCAACAATAGGCAAATTCAGTCTTCATGAAGATAGTAACGACAACGGGGTTAGATTAGTCACATTTGCCACATCAAAGAATCTCAATGTTAAAAGCACAACATTTCAACATAAGGATATTCATAAATACACTGGACGTCCCCAGATGGAGAAACTTGGAACCAGATAGATCATGTATTAGTGGATAAACGCTGGCACAGTAGCATCATTGATGTTAGATCAGTTAGAGGGACAGACTGCAATTCGGATCATCATCTGGTCAGAGTGAAAATCAGACAACGGCTATCGCTTATGAGAGGAACAAACGCTAAAGATGATTCTGTAAAATATGAATTAAAAAACTTGAAAAATGCTGAAATGCGGCAAGAATACCAAATCAAAATTGCTAATAGATTTGAAGTACTGGAATCTTCAGATTACAATGTGGCAAACGAAGAAGAAACTGATATAAATAAAGAATGGGAGGCTATAAGAGATACTATTAAATTGTCAGCATCAGAAAGCATTGGTTGTTTAAAAAAGAGGCAAAACAAGAAATGGTTTGATGAGGAATGTGCCGACATTTTAAAGAAAAGAAAGCTAGCAAAAATGAAATGGTTTCACGAGCCAAATGAGGTAAATTTAGAGCAATTGGGTAGTGTTAGACGTGAAACCACCAAGTTACTAAAGAGTAAAAAGAGGGAATATTTGAGAGAGAAGATTAATGATCTTGAAATGAATGCAAAAAATAGGTACATTAGAGAATTATATCAGGGAATTAGTATAGAGAAGAAAGGGTTTCAGGGTAGAACAAACATAATTCGGAATGAAAATGGGGATATGATTGCAGATTCCAGGAGTATATTAAATAGATGGAAAGGTTACTTTAATCAGCTATTAAATGTACATACAGAACAGGACATTGAGGAGGATAAGTTACAGACAGCAGACATGCTAGTCGCAGAGCCAAGTGCATTAGAGGTTGAAATGGCGATTGAAAAATTGAAGATGTATAAAGCATCAGGTTCAGATGAGATCCCAGCAGAACTGATAAAATCAGGGGGAGAAAAATTGATGGACAAGATACGCTGGTTGCTTAGTATGATTTGGGAGAAAGAAGCTCTTCCAGATGAATGGAAGGAATCAATTATCATACCAATTTATAAGAAAGGAGATAAAACCGACAACTACAGGGGCATCTCATTACTTTCAAGTTCGTACAAAATTCTAACAAATATATTAGTAAGCAGACTTACTCCCTATATTGATGACATTCTAGGAGATCATCAATGTGCATTTAGAAGAAAGAGGTCTACAACAGATCAGATTTTTAGTATAAGGCAGATTTTAGAAAAGAAATGGGAATATAATGGTACTGTACATCAACTATATGTAGACTTCAAAAAAACATATGATTCAATTAAGAGGGAGAAGTTATATAGTATCCTGCTGGAGTTCGGAATTCCTAAAAAGTTAGTTAGACTTATACGAATGTGTCTAAATGGCTCAAAGGGTAGGGTGCGTGTAGGCAAACAGTTTTCCGACACTTTTGAAATCCAGAATGGGTTGAAGCAAGGAGATGCACTATCTCCTCTACTATTTAATTTTGTACTAGAGCATGCCATTAAATCTTTAGAGAATGAGGAAGGCTTACAACTCAATGGTATTAATAAGCTGTTAGTTTTGCGTGATGATGTAGTACTACTGGCCGATAGCGAGGAGATACTAAAGGCCAACACGCACACACTATTGAGTAACACTAAGAAATTACGACTGGAAGTAAATATCAGTAAAACTAAATATATTGTCACACGTAGAAATTCAGTATATAATGGAAATTGACAGCTAATGACAAATGAGGGAAATTTTGAGGAAGTGGCTGAATTCAAATACCTAGAAACAATAATCACAAATAGGAATGAGATGCACAAAGAAATTAAACATAGGCTCAATTTTGGAAATGCATGCTATTATGCATTGCAGAGACTTTTGATGTCCCAACTCCTTTCAAAAAACGTTAAATTGAAAATATATAAAACTATTATTCTACCAGTTATATTATATGGGTGCGAAACATGGACTCTTACTTTAAGGGAGGAAAGGAGATTACGAGTATTTGAGAATAAAGTTCTTAGGAAAATTTTTGGACCAAAGAGAGATGAACAGACAGGTGAATGGAGAAGACTACATAACAATGAACTACATGGTCTTTATAGGAAGCCAGATATAATAAGAACAGTTAAATCTCATAGACTGCGATGGACAGGACATGTTGCGCGTATGGGGAATGGAAGACCTGCATGGAAACTTCTTGTAGGAAAGCCAGAAGGAAAACGCCAAGTTGGTTGACGAAGAATGAGGTGGGAGAACAACATTAACTATGATTTGAGGGAAGTAGATTATACAGGGAATGATTGGAAAGCATTAGCTCAGGATAGGGATGTATGGAGAGCTTATGTCCGCGCGGCCATGAACCTACGGGTTCGATAGTGCCAGTGAGTAAGTAAGTAAGTAAGACTGACTGACCATAGCTTGCAGGTAACAATTATAGGACACATTTCAGGTACATAGAACATTAGAAGGCAATTAATGTTACTACATTTATCACTAGGGAGGACCAAATTATGGTTTAACAAAAGAGTTTGTAAAATAAAACGAATTAATACGACAAAATCATTAAACAACAAATTTGTAAAATTATGCGCGTTTTTGCAGGATTGGAATATTACAAGTTCTACCACTAATATTAAATTAAAATAATACACTTTTGGAACATTATCTTATAGAATCAGAACATTTGATCCTTAATGATATATATTACGCCAAAAAAAATATTCCTGCGTCAATTTCAAAAATATGACGTCGGTATGATATTTTCATGGAATCACTCTATATTATCGATACATCCGTGTAGGATGTCATGTGTGGTCAAAACTGGATGTGCCTGATACAGAGTCACTGACAGTGTGTTTGTGATCCTCCCCTGACAGGTCATGTTCCTGCAAGGCCCGGGAGGCCTGAACACATATAAATACATAGAAATGAATAAACTAAGCTGACTATTTAACTCATGCCCCAAATGGGTGTCAATGACCAATCACGTTTCAATGAATTTTGTTTTACAACCAATGATTCCTCTCTAAAATATTACACACATCATTACCTTATTATTTATCACGCAGCTTTACTAGACTCTGATACACACAAATTATATAACCGATCCCATTAGCACATTGTACTTTATATCCGACCTCATCACACTAACTGTTACTCGAAACCTTTTAGAATTTCTCTTAATAGAACATGAAATTCTCTTCCACCCTATATTAGAGACCGCCAAACTCTACCATATTTAAGAATCAAATTGAAAATAAAACTATTAACAGAAGAAATTCACTAATGTTACTTTTTTTTAACAAGTAATAATTTTTTTCATTATTTAACAAAAATAGAATTAAGCTTTGTCAATATATTTATCTAATGCCTTATATATAAGTGATAGATCAATTCATTAGTATAGTTTATTACTTTCTTTGTATTTTTTTTCATTTCTTTTTTATGTATAGTAGATTCGAGTTGTTATTCCTTTGTGTATACAGTCTTTCCTTAGTTTATTTTTAATTGTATTTAATTTTATTATATTATTTAGACATTATTTTCATTATTGTTCAGTTTGACAGATAATTAATTGTTTAGTATGTACTATTATTGTATTTTTTGTGTATTTTTGTATTTAAGTGTAACATATGCTTTTCTGGTGAGTGGAAGAAAAGGCCACATGACCTTAACTCGACCAGGCTAAATAAATATATTCTAATATATATATACATAATGATACATTAAAAGGCAAGTGGTTCTAATGGAATAAATACAAGCTCCTACTTTTGTGATAAAGAAAGCTCATCTTTCTTTGATATTCACTTAATTTAGCATTGAGCGGGATCTTCTTATAGCTGACTGGTAGGTCTGTACTCCCCGCAGCTCCTGTCTGCTTCCTCATTTCCGGTGATTTCTACGTATGTCTAGATCCGGCGAAGTGTAGCTTCTAATCTGTTCAGTTGGTCTCTTATTAACTCGATTAGGTTGTTATGGTTAACTGAATTATCTATTGAGTCTAGAGTGATTTTGCTGTCTGTGTGAATGGTTGCTATTTTTTGTTCATCAGGGAGCTCTTTAAGAGTTGTGTGTGTGTGTGTGTGTGTGTGTGTGTGTGTGATAATTTGATATGGAATTCATGATACAAAGGTTCAAAACCATACACGGATCATGGGGTCTCACAGTAAATTAAAAAAAATAACAGAATATTTGGCAATAAACAGCAATGAAAGAGAAAGTTTAATGTTGGAAAAAGGAATTCAAATAAAACAAGTAAATCAAATTAAATATTAGGGAATAATTATGGATAACATTGAAGGTATAGGCAAAGAGAACATAAATCATAGAATTGAATTGAGAAGCGAATTAATATCATCGTTAAATTCTATCAGGGGGATAAGCATATTTAGAAAGACACCAAAAAATATATTAGTGAAGCATTGGTGGAATCTGTTGCAATATATGAAAGTGAGGTATAGACAAGCAGTAAGTACTACAAGAATAGACTAATAACTCTAGAAATTGATTATTCACGCAGAAGTCCCAGAAAGTCAAAATTAGAATATGTCACAAATAAGGAAATTAGAAACATAATGGAAGCAGAAGAAAGCATAATTGAAAGAATTGAGGAGAATGAATTAAAATGGTTAGGTCATATTTTAAGAATGAAATATGAGCGATGGCCGAAACTACTATATCAATGGCAACCGACCAGAAAGAAAAAAAAAATAGGGAGAACAAAGTTAACATAAGGAAAGCATGAAGATAGCAATGCAAACAAGAGATTAAGCAATGAAGATGCTCAAGATCGTAGGTTTTGGAAGTTTGGAGATGGGAAGATGGCAGCAGCTGTAAAACCGCGAAGATAGATAGATAGTGTGTGGTGTTTGTTGGGCTTGCCACTCACCGCATTATTCATGTTCGGGTATCAGCACTGGTCGGAATAATGGCGTTAATGTGACCTTATTTTCATTTTAGCTCCACTTTGGCAGACTACTTTACATAAATGATGGATTATATTATTGTAAACAGAGAGTAGTGTAAAATCAGTATCTGTTCATACAGAGTGTTTCAGAATAAGCATTACAGATTTCTAGGGGCAGTAGAGGGGACTTGGTAGAAAAAGTTTTGGCGAGGAACCCATGTCCGAAAACGAACCATTTCGATGTAAAATAGGTTTGAAAATCGAAACACAATGGTCTGATATCGTGTGCCTTGTGTTTCAGAATAAATATCACAGACTTCTAGGGGTTGTACTACAAGTGTGGTTCCCTGTTGTTAGTTACACAAAGTGTACTTGCGACGCATGTTTTCGTACACACGCCCCACAAGACTTGGTGTGTGCTCAATAAATTTTGCTGCCGCCATAATTCGTACAAGAAGATCGTCCTCTGACTCGACAGGTGTAGTACAGGTGTAGAAATCTGTAATACTTACTCTGAAACACAAGATACAATATATCAGACCATTGTGTTTCGATATTCAAACTTATTTTACATTGAAATTGTATGTTTCCGGACATGGGTTCTTTATCAAGACTTTATCTACTAGAAGTACCGTATTTGATGGAGTATAATTTCCCTCTTTTTCTCAAAATTTCGGAGTGAAAATTCGAGGGGCGAGATTATGCGATGGCTATGAAAATATCAATACACTTTCACAATATAGAACTCTGTCAATTAGACATCTACGGTAATTCTAGCATGGTCATTATACTTTACTCTCAAAGATATTTTGAGAAATTGAAGGAATAAGTTTTATTTAATGTTTCTCTATTTTCAGACATTCAAACCATACAAAAGATAACGGTACAGTAGATCACAATGCAGGTATGTTTCTCTCCGTTTTCCTCGGCGAAATAACTTAAAACTTGCAATGTAGCTGTTATACTTTCTTCCCATAGTTAAGTTTAACGACACTAGCGCTGTGACGGAATAACACTGTTACCAATGCACGATGATACCTAACTCTATTCAGACTGACAGAGACTGCAGGTACTGTTAGGTCTTTGTAGAAGGGGATGGGTTCGGCCTCGGGTTTTCATTAATTCCTTTACATTGTACTTTAAATCTTCATAAGAGTTTTCAAAGTTCTAACTGAAACCTTTTTGGTCTAGGTAATGTATATTGTATCAAAGGTGGATTTGAAAAATATATATATATGAAAAACCTAGGGGGAAATCACGTGAGGGGGTCAATTATGCGAATATATACGGTACCTATGTAATAGTTGTTCTGAAACACCCTATATAGGGACGTTCGGGTAATATGGATCCTTCTGTTTGAGTAGACCCTGTTAATATGGTATTGCCCTCGAGCAGAAAATATTTTAACTTCTTCCCCTCATCAAATTTGACGGGTCCAAAGCTAGGTTTTTTTTTTTTTTTTTTTTTTCGTGCGAAGAAGGGGTTATTTGTGATATTTATGAAAATGACCACTTGAAAAGTTTTTCAAGCTAACAATCAATTCTTAATTTCTGCTATTAAATGTTGAAAAACTCCTAAATATATTATATAGATGCTGTTTTAATATAGTGACGGGTTTGGTTTGATATTATGTAACATGGTGGCTGTATAAAATAATTAAACATAACAAAGGAATTTGATTAATGTGGACCCTCCACGAAGACATGGGTCCACTTTACACGAATACGTATCTTTTATCTATGAGGATGGTATCTGTAAAACCATGCACTTAATTAATTTTATTTAATATCCTTGTAATATTACTAAACCCAAAGACCGTCGCTTTCTGCAGTTGAGTGACGTGTGAATGTTACAATCAACAATAATTTTCAAAATATTAAATAAATATCAACACTTTTTAATTATGATCAGTCATAAATATTTTCAGATTAATCTGTGCCTATCTGTATAAATTAATAGAGTAAATAAACTTAAAAATGTACTAAAAGCTAAGGTGAACTCTGGGGTCCACTTTATCCGAATTTGGAGGTTAAAGCGAACCTTTTTTTTGTAATCTAAAGAAAGTTGATACGTTACGAAGATGTTTCCATATTTGAGTAAAATAACAATGCTATTTCATAGTTATAAACTTATAACACTAATGATAATCACTGTAATTAAACAAAATTCAAATCCCTTAATTAAAAGAAGAAAAACAACAAATTCATAACAGGGGTCTAAATTACCCGGACGCTTCCATAAAAATGGATGTTTCCCCGGCGAACATAGAGGGAAGATAAATGTTTGAGAAGTGACACAATTTCCAATACATAGTGGTGGTGGTGGTGGAAGTACCTGTATAGTGTAAATTGTATTGTATGTAGGATTTTATACAAATGGAGGGGACTTGACAAAAGTCAAGTAGGATGTGATGATGAAGAGAGGAGAGACGGTGGATCCCGGTGCCGGCACGTGACCTACTCTTATCAAATACCGCCGGGTGGCCGCCAGGCTTTAACGTCCACATCGGACGGACGAATCGCTATCATCAATACCACATGTTTTCCTATCATATTGCATTGTGGAAAGATTTGAAATTTAATGTAGGAATCTGGCGCACAATCTACCGATTAAATATTGTATATACATTACCACCTCTCCTGGCCCCGAGATTGAAAATAATTGATAGATCATCGGTTTATTAATGTATTTGACATCGTCCGATTCCTAATAGCCACTTTTGTCGGTCCATCCAATCTCCTGGTTGTAAATGTTTCTCCTTCATGCATAAACATATTCCCTGACTCCAGGAAGTTTTAGATCTTCCTCTTCCTCGTCTTCCCTCAGGTTTCCATTCCAAAACAGATTTTGGTAGTCGATCCTCTTCCATTCGCTGGACGTGTCCGTGCCATCTTAATTGCTGAGTTTTAATATCATCTAAAATAGTGTCTTCAATCTTAATTTTCTCCCTTATAACTGAGTTCCTAATTTTTTCTCTTCTTGAAATTCTTGCTGCCCTTGGTAGTTAAATTAACTAAATTAATTTTAGAATTACTCTCGCCTCTCAGTGATAGAGTCCCGAGATCGAGTCTCGGTCACTCCACGTGGGTTACGTGGTTCACGAAACGGAGCTTGGGCAGGAATTTCTCGGGGTTTTCTCCCGTTTTCCCCTGCCACAATTTAATTTCACCATTTATCCACACTCATCTCAATCATTTCGTTTAATTTCAATCATTCGCCCCTGTGATGGTGCGTCAAGCTTGGTCGGCCGGCACACTAGTCATTCACAGACCTCTAAATAAGGGCTTCATCTCATCTCATCCCTCTACCCGATAATGAGTTGCACACGTGTTGAGGATATTATTTATATTATAATTTTATATAGGGGCACGCCGTAGCGTAGTGGTTAAGGTCTGAGCTACAAGCCGGAGGGTCGAGGCTTCAAGTCCCGTTGGGGTCAGGATTTTTAAACTGACCCAAACCCTCTGGCGGCACTATGGCCTTGGGGTCGACTCAGCCTCTAACGTAAATGAGTACCAGAGGCTTGTTCTGGGGTAAAGGCGGCCGTCACGCAGGGCTGACAACCCGGCTGGCATAAAGTGCCGATTGTCTAGAAAAAGTGGGAGCCATAACCTCCTACTACCCCAAACACCTCCGGGCCTGTTGTGGGATCACTTTACTTATAATTTTATAATTAATATTATGAACTCCGCCGGGTATCGAAACGGATGGGATGATCAGTAAGTAGCCTTTTCACTGCTGAGATATTTCCAGCCTTTAAAACCCTCCTTGCTCAATGCAGGGAGAAATATGGAAAAAAGTTTATTTAGGTTCCTAAGAGATGGTAGTATATGCCTGCCTAGTTTGAAAGCAATGCAATACGTATTATATAACTAGCAGGCGTTTGGAGTTGCATATAGCATGGCAAGCATTTTCTTTGCCAACGGATATACCCGTTCGTAGCAGTGTTAAGGGTAGACATATCTACTTCCATTTGAGCTAGGACGCTGGATTGCTCCATATTATTATTATTATTATTATTGTTATTATTATTATTATTATTATTTTAT
Organism: Diploptera punctata; assembly: GCA_030220185.1. Classification (NCBI taxonomy): domain Eukaryota; kingdom Metazoa; phylum Arthropoda; class Insecta; order Blattodea; family Blaberidae; genus Diploptera; species Diploptera punctata. The sequence continues at coordinate 912,328 of JASPKZ010005305.1, read as the reverse complement.
TATTATTATTTTATTATTATTATTATTATTATTATTATTATTATTATTATTATTATTATTATTATTATTATTATTATTATTATTACACTACTATATGGATCGGAACACTGGGTGTTAACCAAAAACCAAGGACGAAGAATAGAAACTTCAGAAATGAGGTTTCTGAACAGTGTGGCCTGCTACAATAACAGATTGAAAACTAAATTAAAATATGCAAAGTGAACTAAATATATTCAAACTATTAGATAGAATTACACAATACAGAGATGAATGGATGGACCACATCTATAGAATGGATAACAATAGAATTCCAAAACAGATTCTTCATTACAAACCACTAGGACGAAGAAATGTTAGAAGATCCAGTAAAAGGTGTACAGACCAATTCTAGCATGAGATCGGAACAGACCTTGAGAATCCTTGATGCTGATGATGATTATGAATTATTATTATTATTATTATTATTATTATTATTTATTATTATTATTATTATTATTATTATTATTATTATTATTATTATTATTATTATTATTATTATTATTATATGGTGCCCACCTGCAAGAAGAAGGAAAGGAAGTTCTCGAAACTCGTTGATGCAAGAAATAAGAACTGGAATGAGAACAAGAGGGCTGGAGGACATGGAGTAGATGGATAGAGACGAGTGGAGAAGGAAATTAAAACTTTAGGCACAGAAATATGTGTAAACATTGAAAATCTATAGGCGTTACATGAATAAAATAAATCATTATTATTATCATTATCATTATTATTATTATTATTATTATTATTATTATTATTATTATTATTATTATTATTATTGAATAAAATCAGATACATGTGTGGGACAATTAGAATTTTTTAAATACATGAGGAAAGGAACAAAATATTTTTTTATAACGTTATAGCTGTTATTGTGTTCTTGTATGGCTCCGAAATTTGGACTTTGACAAAAAATTAACTGAAAACAAAATTGAATCAGCAGAAAATTGTTTCCCGAGACATGTAGCCGAATATAAAAATATAGCAAATAATTATATTAGGAATGAGTTTAACATATTCAACTTAACGGACAGAATCAAGGAATACAAACAAAATTGATTCGACCACATTCAAAGAATGGATCAAGAACATATTACAAAACATTTATTTCATACGAGTCAGAGCGATGGAGATGTGTGGGAGGACCAAGAGCACGAAGGAGCAATCAGTTTTCTGCAAGAGACACGAACGAACCTTTTGCAGTTGAATCCATGAAGATTATTATTATTATTGTTATATATATATATATATATATATATATATATATATATATATACTAGCTGGCCCGGCGAACGTTGTATCGCCTTTAAATATTTTACGTTAATTTTTCCGATGTTTGAATAGTTATCTGCTATTCGGGGCGGAAACAAATCCAACAAATCAAAGATCATACAAATCGGTCGGCCCGGCCACGCGTTGCTGTGCCTAAGGTATACGTTACATTATGTTGTAGTAAACTAAGTGAGAAATCTAAATCAGAAAGTTTTTGTTTTACACAATTTTTTAGTTCTGGTACGTTAACTACACGCGGTATAAGTATGGGTGGTGGTTTATGTGGAAGTGGTTTTGTTGATTGAGATGAATTTATGTTGTCTGCATTCTCAGTATCATCTATAAGTGTATCATAAGGATTATATACATTTATTGATGGAATATTTTGAGGAGGCTTGCTGATTTCATTATACTTTCATTTTTTGTACGAACTTGTTGGCCCTTTGGATTCTCATCATCATCAAGAAGTCTCTGTATAGTAATATCATCTTGTGATATATTATAGTCATATTGTTTTTCATTTAATTGAGGCATGAATATTTTTTCTGTAATATTACGCATATTATTATAACTAACTGACTTACTTACAGTTCTGTTATTCCGTTCCTTAGGACCTTCATATGTTTTTAAATTAACATTCTTCTTAAATGTAAGATTTATGTCACATAGGCCTATACCAATTTGCGGAAATTCACTGATATCTGGAACTGATTCGCCATATTGTTCAATGTCCCTTGTCGGTCCATTTAAATTTAAATTAAGTTGCTGTCTTTCAGCCAGATTACTTAAAACTAATACTTGCACCCGAAATTAATATTATTATCAATCTATTGAAAATAAAATAAACACTGAACACACTTAAATTATGAAATAATGAATATTTGTAATTCAATTGAAATTCGCGGTTGCAACAATAAGGACAGCCACCTGGTTAAATAATAAACCAATTACCTTACACCGTCATCTGTTAGAATCGTATGGAACTCACAGATAATTATGACTCTTTGTTAAATAATAAACAAATAATTTGCAATAAAAAATAATGCGACTATAAATTTAGTTATAAACAACCGTAGATCTCAAGTTACATCAAACAGCACACAGTGTGCAAAATTTTATTAAAATCGGTTCAGTAGTTTAGGATTCCATCGCGGACAAACAACGTGACACGTAATTTATATATATATATATATATATATATATATATGTTGACTTCCCCAGGTTGTCATTTTGACATTTCTGGTGTTCTCTCTTGGCATTGGCTTAATTTTAAACCACTTCCGAAGTTGGGGCGCCTAGAAGGTGGAGTTACGTTACCCCGATGATATGATGGGTGATGAATGATAATGAAGTGCCAGGAGAGTTCTTAAGCTAAACTTAACTTAATGGGCAACCAAATGCCTCGTCATCTAATTAGTGACGCGCATGAATGGATTAACGAGATTCCCGCTGTCCCTAACCAGATCATGGGCAACTACAGGAATGATTCTCTTTAAGGAAAAAATTCTGTGGTTTAATCCAGAATCGAACCCGAGACCTCATAAACAGTAGTCAAAGGCTGGTCGTTTATTATTATTATTATTATTATTATTATTGTTGTTGTTTGTTGTAATTGTTGTTTTACAGTGGCTTTTGCCATCCCAACTTCTCTAAAAAACACATTATATTAAAAGTATAAGGCGTTTGTTCTTCCAGATATATTGTATGGAAGTGAAACATGGACACTTACTTTAAGAGATAGAAACTATTTCATATATTTTAGAATACGGATTTTATGAAAACTTTTGTTTCAAAGAAAGACGAACATTCTGGGTGGTGGATGGAGAAGGCTATTTAAGAGAGAGCTACAATATTTTTATAATAAACCAAATATATAATAATTGTTAAGTCCTATATTCTGCGATGGACAGGACATGTGGCGCACATGGGAAATGCGAGAGGAACATGGATAATTGTAAATTTCCTTGGGCTTGTAGACTACAGCCTTAAACAAGTATGTTAGGCAAACCACTGTTAGAGTTCTACTGTGTTTTTAAGGGCGTCGAATTGTGAAAATGTTGGAAAAAAATGACAAAAAAATTACATTTTTTGTTTATTTGCTTTTTAATAACTCTGATTCTTTAGGATCATTTCCATGTAAACATTTTATTGTAGGATCAAAACTAAGTCCGTGACATAAGATTTTAAATATACCTCAGCACATGTGGTCAGCATTACTACTTAAATTTTAATATATTTTTTTTATGTTTGCTTTTTTTTTGACATTTTCCAAAACTTGAAAATACTCATTACGATTCAATTTTTATGCTATCAAAGTGCAATTTTGAGGTTAGACTCCGCAATATATGCTAATTCAAATTTGCTATCCAGTTACTAGTCTAAGACACGTGCGTTCTTTTGAATTGAAATGGAAATGCATGAGAGTGGATATATTTTTTTCAAAAGATGAAATATAAGCAGTATCCTCCCTTTATAATTGTTTTTTGCATAGAAAATGTGTTTAGTGGAATCATAAACACTCTGAATGTTAAATTTAATGAGAGAATATTTAAAAATGTATCATAAGGAGTATTTGTTAGAAAATATTTAAAAAATAGATTTAAAAAAATCATAATTCTGAAATGATTTTACTCATAAACACCAAACTTCACAGAAACACTTCTATAGGCACATAATGTATGTCATAAGAGATGAAAAAGTCACCAGTCGTCCCATAATATTGAAATCCACCATTTCTTTATCGCTGTCATTTTACATTCGGATCCCAAAATAATTACTGTACTATCTACCACAAACACTCATGATTCCACTCTTGTGAAATGTTCTCATTCCATACTTTTTTATCACATTTAATTTGTCTTATCCTTGAACTTAGTGACTCTATCTTCTTAACAGCATTGTTATTTTTCCATTAGGAATGTTCTTGAAGAGAGTCTGGTGTTTTCTTGTTGCAAATTGATATTCGTGGAATCCTTTTCTACTCCAGTTCGTGTTATCTTTGTTTGCTTCTTTTACGGATCGTTTTCAAATTTCCATTTATTTATTTACGTGATAATATTATAGCCTGTATGAACTTAATTTATCTTTAATCCATCAAATTCATTTAAAAATCATGGATTTTATTAGATAAAAATAATATATAGTCCAACCACGCGGGAAATACGTAAGTTAAGCGAATTCCTCAGTAAGATAAATTAATGGTCCCATTTTTCTGGTTTCGTTTGCTAAACTGGACAAACTTTATTTCTAATGCCATATTATTTAAAAGTATCGGACTGCAGTGAAAACTAATTTTGGATAACTAACTCACCGGTATCATCAGAACCCATAGGTTATTCACCGCAAGGACGTAAGCTCTCCACACAACCTATCCTGAGGTAATGCTTTCCAATCATCCCCTGTATAATCTACTTCCCTCAAATAATGATTAATTTATTCTTCGACCTCATTCCTTTTCTACTAACTGTTCATTTTCCCTCTGGTTTTCCTAAGAGATGCATCAATGCCGCCCATCGCAGTCTACGAAACTTAATTGTTTTTATTATATCTGGTTTCATATAAAGATCACTGTTATGCAGTCTTCTCCAATCGTCTGTATGTTCATCTCTCGTTACTTCAAACATTTTATTGAGAAATTCACTCTCAAATTTTTGTAGTACAAGGTGCGGCAGAAACAATGCCCCTTTTAAACATATTATATAGGCATGAAGAAATACTAACTCTACACATTATTGGTGTACATTATTCGAAAGAACACATCCTACCATTAATTACACAGGTCACTTTTTATAAATTATGTCCTTTAGGTGTCCACCATTGTTGGCGATGCAAACGTCAGCACGAACACGCACATTCCCCATAACCTTACGAGGAATGTCAGCCGTTATGACCTCGATTTCGGCGTGAATGTTGTTTTTCAAGTCTTCAAGAGTTGTTGGCTTGTTAACATACACTTTGAATTTTAGGAATCCCCACAGAACAAAATCACAAGCCGATAAATCAGGCGAACGAGGTGGCCAGTTGACATTGCCAAAACAGCTCTTACTCTTGCAATGTTGTAAGGGGTGCGAACGGTACGTGACCTACCAGGTGGCTTATTGTTTGTTGCAGATGCTGTTGCTCTGAACTGCTGGACCTATCTCGTAATCGACTTCCGAGACGGAACTTGATCATTCCGATCAATGTTAAAATGTTTCCGAAACAAACGCTGTGTCCGTACGACACTGTTACCACATTTGAAAAACGTTTCTATTGCAAACGCACGGTGTCCGTTTGACCAACGCTCCATACTGACTGGAAATGCTTTGAACTGCACTACGCATTGGTACCAATATCAACTCTCTAGGAAGCCGTGTCTAATAATGGCGGGCAAAATAAAATAAGTCATTGTTTCTGCCGCTCCCGGTATTTTCTCCTCTCTTAAAATTAGAGTCCATTGTTTCTCGCATCCACATAATCCACAACTGCAACAGGACACATCCCTGGGGGCACAGAAGGGCACGGCTCGGACCAGTACAGAGGGGAGCAACTGTGCTGGTTCCCGGCTAAGCCTACGGGCTCGTGGACAAACTGTGGGGTTCACTAGGAGTTGAACACCTGGATGTACTAAAGTCTCACACTGCGGGGCTGAGGATTCAAGCCCTAGCCGGTCTCACAACGGCTGCAGGATGCGTCCCTGGAGGTAGAACAGGGGAACGGTCGGTGGATCTGCGACAGCAGTCCTCCCGGCTAGGCTTGAGGAGCCCGTGGACCAACTGTGGGGTCGTCAGGAATGAGCGACCTGACTTACTATGTAGCTCAGCAATTTCCCTGAAGTTGCGACTCCAACACCTTCTCCCTGAGGTGTTGGTTTTAAGCCGATAACTCTTGAACATGGACGCGAATAGATAGGGAGGACAATATACTGGGATTTGGGAGTATGGTCTTTGACCGAGGTATTCCAAGGGGTGGAGGAATGGGCCCAGATATAATATCCTAACAATCAGTGTTCTTAAGAATATGTTTGAACCTTTGGCATTGATTCTCTGTAGGATACCCCGCCCGGAGAACCGAATTGCGGACTATTTTAACTTCGGAAAATTTTACCCCTGAGGGACGCATGTCCCCGTTTCATGACGGTTGTATTCTTATGGTGAAAGATCGTCCTTATTTCGACTGAGGTAATTTTTCGTCTAGCTTATCGCCTTCGATCTGTTCGGCATGACCAACTCTTTCAGCAGAAATGTTACGGCCGTACAGTGATGCAAAATCACGAAAAGCCGGCCAAAATGTGAACATATCATATTTGAAGAGAAAATTATACGCTCAGACTGGGGTTTGAACCCAGGACCTTTCGCTTTTCTATGCGAATGCTCTATCAACATAGCTAGCTGAGAAACTCCATTCTAAACGCAACATTTTCTCTCTTATATATTATTCTCTTCAAATGTAATTTATCCATCATTGAGATGTATGAAATTAATAATAAAAATATAAACATATGTTTGATTCTAGCGAAACTCAGTATATAGGTTTTTGATTACAAATTTGAAGTTAATTTTTGAAAAAAAGAAAATGGCCCATCGGCATAATTTTCCAATGAATCCCTAACAAATTATCGTACTGAAATCCTGATTAAATTGCCAGATAATTTTATTTTGTAATTTTAATCATAAATGAATACAGCAGAGAGAAGATTGGGGAAGTAAAGAACAACATAAAAAAATGTTTAAAAGCGAAAAAGAGATATAAAAATGGATATAAGCTAAGTCAATTTACCTTGTAAATATTTCTACGAGTTAGAAATTTTCTTAGTGGAATATTTAAAGAGGGAGATAAAATTGAGTTAAGAGCAGAACCACATATCGGCCCACGCAAGAAAACCAAAGTCATTCCAGCATTCGAGACAGAACATAAATCACATTAGCGCGTCGTCAAATTTTACTATCTTCATAATCAAATCTCAACGTACCAGAATTTCAAATCTCGCATCAAAAACTCCCAGGGAAAAGCATCCAATATACAGGAACATTTTCCTTCACAAAAATAACGTTATAGAGATTAACTAAATAACTTACTGGCCCCATATAACCCATAAGCTCTCCATACATCTCTATCCTGAGCTATTGTTTTCCAGTCGTCTCCTGTATATTCTCCTTCTCTCAAATCATGGTTATTGTTAATCTCCCACCTCATTTTTTGTCTACCAACTGGACGTTTCCCTCTGGTTTTCCTACAAGAAGTCTCCTTGCACTCCTTTCATTCCCCATTCGTGCCACATGTCCTGCCCATTGCAGTCTACGAGACTTAACTGTTCTTATTATATCTGACTTATTATAAAGACCATGTAGCTCAGTTAAATACATTTCTCCATTCACTTATCTTTTCGTCTTTCTTTGATGCAAACATTTTCCTAAGAACTTTGTTCTCATATACTCGTAATCTCTTTTCCTCCCTTAAAGTAGGAGTCCATGTTTCGCATCTATATAATATAACTGGTAGAATAACAGTTTATCTATTTTCAGTTTAACTTTTTTTGAAAGGAGTTGGGACGACAAGAGTCCCTGTAATACACACTAGCGTGAATTTCCAGAATTGAGCCTATGTTCATTTTATTTGTGCATCTCATTCCTATTTGTAATTATTGTTCCTAGGTATTTGAATTCAGCCTCTTCCTCAAAATTTCTCTCATTTATAATTAGCTGTCCATTTCCATTACATAAGTTTCTAACTGCTCTTTCATTCCCCATTCGTGCCACATGTCCTGGACAACGCACTAATTCGTTAAAATGGCGAACAAATAGAGCGAAAAAAAAAGAAAGGAAGTAAAATAAAAAAAGCTTCCTTCAAGCATAGCCAAAACACAAAACTAAACAATCAAAAAGAAATGTTAAAAAATAGTTAATTTCAGGTGTTTCTACTTAAATATCAGTTATCGAATTACTGAAAGATATGTTACTATTTCAAAAGAAAGAATGGAAGCAGTGTAGAAAATAATAATGAATGAAAAGACGCGACGAGGTCAGAGACAGATGCAAACAAAACGGAGACATGGACGAAGTAATGACATTGGTAAAGCTATTACTTGAGTGACGTATTGGCAACTTTTTATACTCTGTTTCTTGGATTGAAATGAAAATGTGTGTCACAACTCCTTTCTGTATTCACTTAACTACTTGCTGACAACCCTATGGGTTCTAATAATCTTAGAACCGTCCGCCTCGGTAACTCAGGTGGTAGCATGCAGCTTTCTGACTAGCGGTTCTGGGTTTTATATCCGACCGTAATGGACATTTAAATTGTTACGTTTTCAATTTCGAGGCTAGAAGGGCGGTGGTGAAGAATTTTTAGTGAATTCAAAAATTATGTAGTAGTCCACCGCTGTGGTCTCGAGGTAGCGTGCTGCCTTGTCACGCAGCGGGCCCGGGTTCGATCCCCGGGACAGTTTCCTGGGTAAGGTTTTTATCGGGGTTTTTCCTCACCTGTAAGACAAATGTCAGGATACGTTAAGGCTCAAACGGTCCCCGAACATCATATGGCTATCGCAATCTTCATCATTTATATTCATCTTAGATTAAGCTTAGGATTAAGGACTCTCCTGGCGCACCACTATCATTTTCATCACCCATCATATCATCTGGGAATGTAACCCCGCCTTCCAGGCGCCCCAACTTCAGAAGTGGGTTACAATTACGCCAATGCCAGGGCATGAGAGAACACCAGAAATGTCCAAAAAGGACAAACTGTGTATTAAAAAAAATAATGTAGTTATTTAGAATGTTCTTAACTAATTACTGGTACTATCTGATCCGGAGATAATGGTCGCGCGGACGTAAACTCTCTATACATTCCTATCCTGAGCTAATAATTTACAATTATCCCCTGTATAATCTGTTTTCTTCAAATCATGGTTAATGATATTCTTCCACCTCATTATTGACGTACCTACTGGGCACTTTCCTTCAGGTTTTCCTACGAGGACTTTCCAAGCCGCTCTTTCATTCCCCATTCGTGCCACATGTCCTACCCATCGCAGTCCACAAGACTTAACGGTTCATATTAAATCTGGTTTCCTATAAAATTACGTTGCTCAGTGTTATGCAGTCTCCTCCATTCACATGTCCGTTCATCGTTATTTGGTCCAAAAATGTTCCTATGAACTTCATTCTTAAATACTCCTAATATTTTCTCCTCCCTTAAAGTAAGAGTTCATGTTTCGCATCCATATAACTGGGAGAATAACAGTTTTATATATTTTCAGTTTAACGTTTCTTCAAAGAAGTTGGGACGACAAGAGTCCCTGTAATGCATAATAGCAAGCATTTCCAGAATTGAGTCTATATTTAATTCCTATGTGCATCTCATTCCTGTTTGTAATTATTGTTCCTAGATGTTTTAATTCAACCACTTCTACAAAATTTCCCTCATTTGTCATTAACTTTCCATTTCCATTACATAATATACCGTATAATTTATTATATTTCTACGCAGCGATATTATTATCAGTATTATAATATTTGTATGGCATCAGTACTTGATATTAATATTATCATCATTATTATAGTATTATCATCATCATTATTCTTATATTATCAAATATATTAGTATTATTCTTATAATATTATTAATCTTATTATTATTATCATCATCAATCGTAAGTATTATTATTGTTCAGTATCGTATAAAATGTTGTTTGTACAGGGAATTTACATTGCTCCATTTAAATATAGCTTTAACCTGTTTTGGGATTATAATTAGTGGAATAGTGTATATCTGTCATTTGTCAAATATTTATTTGTATTTGTGTTGGTTGAGTGGAGGAGAAGGCCTTATGGCCTTTACTCTGCCGGAATAAATAAAACATTATTATTATTATTATTATTATTATTATTATTATTAATATTATTAATATTATTATTATTATTAATATTATTAATATTATTATTATTATTATTATTATTATTATTAATATTATTATTATTATTATTAATATTATTAATATTATTATTATTATTAATATTATTAATATTATTATTATTATTAGTATTATTATTAGTATTATTATTATTATTATTATTATTATTATTATTATTATTATTATTATTATTATTATTATTATAACCAGAGCATTGTAGCTTCCTCAGAAAATCAACTACAAAAATCGGTTTATAAATTATGGAAAGTAATGAGATTATTTGAGGATATTAACAGAAAAAACAAAGCCCATGTCATTTATTGGAACTCAACATGCAATGACAGTTATTATAATTGGAGCAAACATTATTGAAAAAGTAACTTGTTTTAATTATCTGGGATGCATGATACCGTATCTGCAAAATTTAGATATTGAGAAGAAATTAAGGAAATTTCAACACATATGTGGTTCAATAACAAGATATTTGATAAATGAGACCACAAGGGAAACTCAATTAAAATTTTACAAAACAGTAGTCAATCCAACGTTAACATACGGGTTTGAGACTTGAACTTTAACGATCTCTGATAAACATAAAATTCTTCAATAGCAATGAGATTTCTGAGATCCTTAGTAGGAAAATATTTAAGAGATAAAAAGAGACGTCATGCCGTGAGAAATGAATTACAAGTAGGCCTATATAACATAAACGAGAGAGTATATAGAAATAAAAGTAAACGGTTTGAACATGTACAAAGAATGCCAAATGATAGATAGATCCATAGATAGATCATCGGTTGTTTTAATGTCTTTGACACCGTCCGATTTCTAATAGCCAATTTCGTCGGTCCATCCAGTCACCTGGTTGTAGATGTTTCTCCTTCATGCATAAATATATTCCCTGACTGCAATATGTTTTAGGTATTCACTGCCTCGTCTTCCCTCAGGTTTCCATTGCAAAACACATTTTGGTAGCCGATCCTCATCCATTCGCTGGACATGTCCGTACCATCTTAATTGCTGAGTTTTAATATAATCTAAATTAGTGTCTTCAATCTTAATTTTGTGTCCTTATAACTGAGTTTCTAATTTTTCCCTTCTTGAATTCCTTGCAGCCCTTCGTATAAAATCCATTTCCGTTGCCAAAATATACTTATTTGTTTTTATTGTTAGTGGCCAAGGTTCTGCTCCATAAGTAATGATGCCAAATAATCATTTATAAAAAAAACACATGTTTTATTACAGACATGAAGGCTGAAGAATTGTAGGAAGACCGAAACGATGTTGGAAGGATGAGCTGTAATATATTGTTCAGTGGGAAGCGGATTGGGCTAATAGCCCCATACCTCGAAGATGATGATAATGATGGATATATCTGTGAACATACAAGTAGTTTTATTGATATTTACTTCCAGTCTCAATTTATAGTATGTCATCATCATCATCAGCAGCAGCATCAAGGATTAGACCTTAAAAAGGTCTGTTCCGATCTCATGGTAGAATTGGTCTGTCCATATTTTACTGGATCTTCCTACATTTCTTCGTCCTAGTGGTTTGTAATGAAGAATCTATTTTGAAATTCTATTGTTATCCATTCTATTGATGTGATCAATCCGTTCTTCTCTGTATTGTGTAATTCTATCTAATAATTAGAATATATTTAGTTCACTTTGCATATTTTCACTTCGTTTTCGATCTGTTATCGTATAACCAGCCACACTCCTCAGAAACCTCATTTCTGACGTTCCTATTCTTCGTTCTGGTTTTTGGTTATGACCCAGTGTTCCGATCCATTTAGTAGTGTTGAAACCGCGATTGTTTTATAAAATTTTAAAAGTGTCTCCTTTCTAGTTCCTTTGAGACTTCGTTTTATGGTGTGTTACATATAATTAAATTTATTTATTTTGTTTTGAATGCCTTAACTTTATCTATATAGCACACTGCATCTCAGATAATTAAAATTGCATATCTGTTCTATTATTGTATTCTCTAATTGGGTTCTCTAATTTTAATTTATAGTATGTAAACAATCAAATTCGGGCAATAATTGAACTTGCTGATCAATTTTCTTAATTTAGCAGTTCCTGTGTGACAATTTGTTTCCGTGAAAGCATAGTTACAGATATATGAATAAGAAGCATCTCTCTATGAATAGAGAGACAAGAATCTTGTGGAGAGAAAGAGAGGAAACTGATGCGTCTTGACGCACGCTCCCCGGAGAAAAGCTTTGAACCATTTTGCAGGGCGTTGAATGAAGTAGCCACTTGCCCGGGATATTTGTTTACATCTGATGGAAGCAATATGAACGTTTCTTTCAAAGCTCGAACCGTTCCAATTTTTATCCTATATCACAGTAACATGTGCCTTGAACATTTCAAATTTCCTCTTCTGTCTTACAATATGAAAATAAATAAAACATAGCTATTGTATTACAGGAATGGCCAAAGAAATGTAAACCAATGGAATTAATATTAAATGAGAACAAATACATACATAACTTATTATTCGCAGATGATCAAGTGATAGTCACTTCAGGACGTGAAGATTCAAACTATATGTTTAGGAAACTAAAGGAAGAATACTCATGATCGGGTTTAATAATTAATTAAAATAAAACAGAATATAATATGAGCACAGATATTTTCTAGGAATTAGAAATAAATAGAACAAATTATAAAGCAGTGGAATATTTTAATTATTTGGGATCAATAATTCAAAAAGATGGATCATCTGATTTAGACATCGAAAAAATAATAATAGAGACAAACAAAGTTATTGGCATATTAAATTATATTTTATGGAGTAGGAACATAATCAAGAGGACTAAATTATTAATATATAACACAATTGTGAAGAGTATTTTATCATATAGTGAGGAAACATGGACGTTGAAGCAAACACACAGAACTTTTTAAGAAGATTGGCAAAAATATTAAAATTAGACGAAATAAAAAATAATAGAATAAGATAAATTATGAATGTAGGAAAGGATGTTGTACAAGAGATTGAAGAAATCCAACTAAGATGTTACGGGCATATAATGTGAAAGAAGGGACACAGAAACAAACAAAAAAGTATTGAAATGGATACCTCCTGGAGAAAGTAAATGTGGTAAACCAAAGCGAACGTGGAAAAAGGGAATTCAAGACAACATGAAGAATAGAAATACGACAGAAGTAGACACGCAAGGCAGGGAAGTGTGGAAGAAAAAAATGTATATTTTAGTTGAGGATACCTGTGTATATAACAGAAACAATCCTGAAATAAAAAATAACAAATAAAATAGTTTATGAAATTTTGTATACGTAGGTTCAACTCTGAAAATGCTTTGCTATTATGCATTACAATATTAGTCTTGTCATCTCAGGTCCAATCGTATAAAATGTTAAACTTTAAACATATGAAATAGTTATTCTTCCAGTTATATGGACGCGAAATTATCGTCTCTAGTTTTAGGGGAGGGAAAATATTCCTAGTCCTACACGCAGTGAGCACGAATATAAAGGCCATCCGTTATTAAAGTGGTCCTCATCAAAATAAAATTATGTGACTTTCTCGCTTTTTACTGGCTATGGGCATCGACGTACGATGTGGAAGCAATAAGTACGCGAAAAAGTACTTCCCTTCATTGAATTAAAAATATGTCCTCTGAATATACTTTTTAATCTTCGTGAATGAAAATAATAATATTCAAAACAGAAAATATTCTAAAATATACCTAATCAATAATATCATTGAAAAAACAAATTAAAGAACTATTTAATAACTAACTTATACACCTCACTGATAGTATTCTTTTAACAATTAATACATTAAATTATTTTTGAAAATAATACTGAGATTAACAAATATTTTCATTTTATTAAATATTGTATACTCGTAAAATTAGTTTTCTATATATCATTATTTTTCTTTGTTTTTTATATACATCAGACAGAGACAGTGTACAATCAATTTAATTTATCTTGCTTGAAAACTTTTTATTATTAGTTTTAGTCTCAATCTTAACTTTTGTTAACATTGTTGTATTAGAGATCTTAATATATTAGATATTATTTTATTGATCAAATCTTCATTTACTATATTAGATTAATTGTGATTGTTACATTCTGATGTAACATATGTTTGTCCTGGTGAGTGCAAGAGAAGGATACATGACTCCAACTCCACCAGGCTAAATAAATAAATAAATAAACAAATAATAATTACAACTTAAAATAGTTTATTATATATCCGGATGATGCATTTGAGTCATGCTTCAGTCGATTCTGTTGCAACAAAATGACTGAAGGTCTCAGTCTTCTATTGCTGTGTCCCAATCTAAATTTTTAAAACACAAGTCTGGAAATCGTTTCACTAGTTTAAAAAACAGTTATTTTAAATGTATTTCACAAGTTCAGTGAAAAATCTCACCAGCTTTCTTGTAATCTACTCCATTCAACCATCACTTGTCTAATATATTTCACACGTGCTCCCTGGTCAATGTGACAGTAGTTGTAGCACGAATAGCGGGAAGATACAATTGGCGTTTGTTTATGTTAGAATCACTCTAGGAGCGGATAAGATAGAGTGTTCGTGCCACAGAAGAAATGTTTGAAGCCGTAACTTTCCTGATAGCAAACTCCTTCTCTTGCGATCAAATATTTATTATTATTATTATCATCATCATTATCATCATCATCATCATTATCATCATCATCATCCGTTCGGCTATTCCTCTGAGAGATACGAGTAATATATTTTTTTACTTGGTTGGACTACCAACCCGTCCGCAAAATCCCCTTCCAGGAGGACCAGGTGATTTGTGATCGAGGTTTTCTTCCCCTAGAGCAGCTACCTTTACATGGCTAAAGAGACTGCTCTTCCCTTCTGCTGGTTTTCTCTTCTCACTTCTTTGCAGTTGAGAACTTATTGTTATTCTTCCGCCTCTGAAGTCGTTGGAAATTACCGCGTTGGAACTAGTTCGCTTCCCTTCACCTCTTACCCGGCGGCAAGCTAGCAAAAGCCACACTTCCCCGACCTGGTATTATTATTATTATTATTATTATTATTATTATTATTATTATTATTTTAGTTGTTACTGAAACATAAATCTATGAAATATTCAAGGATCACCCCATATGAAATCGGCAAAATCTTTAAAAAATATAGAATTTAAGGGAAATTCCATATGAAATCGACAAAATCTTTAAAAAATGCAATTTTTTGTAGTGAATCATTATTACAAGATAAATAATTTTTATAATGATAATAAATACCAAGCAAAATTTGTTTAAATAACGAACATTTTAGAGAGTTAATGAGTTTACTTATTTAGGATATAAACTCTCTTGTGTTGAAAATTTGGATTTACCAGAGAAAATTGTGAAATTCAACAAATCAATGGGAATCATTAATAGAGTTTTAAAACCTTCATCAGTGCAAAAATCAACTTGTACTCGTCTTTATCAAATAATGACTCGACCAGTCCTATGTTATGGGAGTGAAGCGTGGTCTATAAGGACGAGAGATGAAAGCAGACCAACAGCTTGTGAGATGAAATTTATGCGCCGAACAGCTGGCTACACCAAATGGGATCGAAAGAAATATGTAGAAATCCTTCAAGAACTTAATGTGTCACCAATACTGGACTACATCTCCAGATATCAGCTAAACTGGAAGGGACATGTCTCAAGAATGGCTAGATCCAGGATCCCCAAGACAATAATGAACTACTGTCCAAATGGGAAACGGTCACTTGGTCGACCTTTGAAAAGATGGCACGAAAACCGCTTTCTCAGGCCGTAACAGTTCTTCTAGGACTAATACCTGGCAGGATGATGTTGATGATAATGATAATTATAACACTATTTATTATTATCATCTTATCAATATTTTTATAGTAACACATTATAGTGCTCTGGACATCTAAACTGAATATCAGGTCTCACTTTGGTATACTGTAATTAGAGAATAATAGATCTGTTAATTTGTCGTATTTTTAAAGAAGTCTTTTGTTTGAAATAAATTTCTCAAAGTGTAACTACTCCTCGAACTCGAAACGCTAGCCACATTATATATAATTTCATCCACTATCGCTTGAAATGGCGGCTCCGTGGCGCAAGCGGTTAGACGCTTCACTGAACATTTAGAGAGAGGGAACCTATACTGTCTTCCACATTACTGAACAATCTTTTTTTTATTTACAGTATCAGTTTATAGCAAGTACCGTCATTGACATAATTAATGTACTACTTTGTATCTCACAACAGTTGCTCAAATTGGCGGCCACCAACCTCAATATAAGAATTCACATCGGCGTACAAGATTCTGCCGCGCCCTGGTGTGTTTCGAATAACATCACAGGCAGCTACAATCCATTCATTTAAAACGACTTATAGAGATTCCCATTTCACTCACTCCACTAGCAGCTACAAGCAACCGATGAAGGAGAAATCACTACTCTCTGTTGCAAAAATATCAGTCTTCACAAGTTATGAAAATATAATAGTTACTATATTTATTGATCTCTCTTTATCTCTCTCTCTCTCTCTCTCTCTCTCTCTACCTCGTTTAATCTCTCGATTTATACGTATTTTTATATACCCCATGTCTATGTCACCCGGGCTATTGAAGACAACTCTAGTTTATTCAAGTCGTGATTGTTATTCTCCCACTTCAATCTAGGCCTGTCTACTGGACATTTTCCCTCTAGTTTTCCTACAAGGAATTTCCAAGTCCCTCTTTCATTCCCAATTCGTGCCACATGTCCTGCCCATCGCAATCTACGAGACTTAACTTTTCTTATTATATCTGGTTTTCCATAAAGGTCATGTAGCTCACTGTTATGCAGTCTCTCCATCCGTCTGTCTGTTAATCTCTCTTTGGCCCAAAAAAAATTCCTAAGAACTTTACTCTCAAATATTTATCCTGTTTAAGAGTTCAAACCTGGAAAATACAACAAACAAACCTGGAAAATAACTATTTTATATATTTTCATGTGTACATTTTAATAGTCTGAAGTTTAAATGTTTTGTTTCTTATAATTATCAAACAATGAGTGGACACTAAATAAACATTGTAAATATTAATTGAACATTCGAAAACAGACGTATACAAATTAACCGGGCTACTGAACAAGGGACAGTCGTCTACCAAGAGAAAGATACATGTTTTCTTTAGTGACAGTACTGAACAATAGATGGTTTACCACCGCCCTTCCATCCCGTATATCGTCACTTCAGTCTACTTATGGCAGGTAGAGGGGGATAGAAAACCCTTGGACTTCTATCAACTCATTTGGAATATGGTATAATTCCATGTCCGTTTCAACTGGAGTCTCAAACGTAAGTGACTTTAGATATTCCCGCAGGAAATAATCAAGGGGAATCAGGTCACATCCTGTAGCATGACTTCCTAGTCATATATAAACTAAAGGATGTAATACATGTAAATAAACAGCACAGTACATGTAAACATCTTCTTCTTGCTTTCATGTGATAGACCTAGTGGTCTGTTACGGTCTCAATCCAACGGTTGAAGTGTTAGCCCAAAGATTTCTTGCCTGGTGGCTGGTAATTTAAGATTTGACGTGGTATGAACAAGCTTGGGTCATCATTATTTAGAGCAGTCCTTTTACATCTTCTTTGATACTTTTTAGTAAGGTAAGTCCTCACAAAATGGTTGGTACGGCCTCGAAAAGGGTACAGATGCCGACTATGTATACCTTAATAAATCTCGAGTAATGCCACTGCGACCTTTTTAGCAGCTCTGCCAGCAAGTCCTAATCCTACGTTCTCGTCGTGCTCCCTGACTGCAGTCGTAAAAGACTGTAACTAACTGTAACTAACAGGATGGGACGAAAGGCGAGTTCTCAGCGCCTTAAAACTGAGACCTGTCGGCTAAGGGAGCAAACCCTGAAAAAAAACCCAGGTCCTCCATGTCTGGGGGTTAGGCGTCAGGCTGGCAACCTGGCCCTGGAAAAAAGTATATCGTTACGTACTTCAGTAAAATATGTCAGCCGGATGGATTTAAATATGACAGACTTAAACTACGAAATCGACCTTTGCTATTGGCACATGGAATGTTCAAGGCTTGAATACTAAAGAACAAGAAGTAATAGATGAGAAGTCCTCACAACAGGTTATTGGACTGAAGTGAGCAAGTCCAGTGGTGGGGTTGTCACCTTAGGCCTCTGGACAGCCGCGATTATGATACAGCATTTACGGTTATACCGCGTGACTCGGTCCCCAGAGCCCCGTGTGTTTTAGGCAGGTTGCACCACCAGTAGATGGGGTTGGGTTTAGATAGGAGAGGTTATATAGAATGCACTTCACTGTCTTTTGCAACCCTACATGTAAACATATCAGTTGTAAATCAGCTGGAAATCAGTAATGCTAGACAATGTGATAGACAAGTTTACTTCCATATCTTCTTAAACTAGCTTCTCGGACCCTAAGTTCCCTACTTCAAATTGTTAAGAAGAGCAACCCCCATGTCCTGCTAAATTGATACGTGTTATTGCAGAATCAGCCTGTAAAGCAATATGTTTTAAACTTTTGTATTAATGACTTCAAGTAGGTCTATAGGAATGAGGTGCACAAAGAAATTAAACATAGGCTCAATTCTGGAAATGCGTGCTATTATGCATTACAGGGACTCTTGTCGTTCCAACTTCTTTAAAAAAGAAACGTTAAACAGAAATTATACAAAACTGTTATTCTACAAGTTATATTATACGAATGTGAAACATGGACTCTTAACTTTAAGAGAGGAAAGAAGATTTAGAGTATTTGAGATTAAAGTTCTTAGGAAAATTTTCCCATGCAAAAATATAGAATATTTTGTTAGGCCTATGTGGAAATGAAACTTGGCCTTTGACGAAATTACAAAAGAGTAAAATTAGAACAGTTGAATTTGATTATCTTAGAAGAAGCCTTAAAAAAATGAATTCCTTTGGAGATAAATGAATGTCACCGCATTTGTTGTTAAGAGGATTGAAAATCAAACTCTTAAATGGTATGGCCATGTACAAAGAATGGAAAATGAAAGTTGGCAAAAAAAAATATAGGCCTACCAATGATACTCTGGAAGAAATAAACGTTGCAGACCAAGATCGAAATGGAAAATCTGTCTCAGATTTATAACGGATGATAGGAATTTGGAAGAAGGATATTGGAATGATAGAAGTAAATTGAAATTGAAGACGGCAAACCCTTAAGGGGAGAAAGTCGAAGAAGAAGGAGAAGGAACGTTTTTGGGCCGAAAAGAGATGAATATAGGTGAATGGAGAAAACTACACAAGTGAGCTACATAGTATAGTATATAAGGGAAACCAGATATAATAAGAACAGTTACGTCTTATATACTGCGATGGACAGGACATGTAGCACGATTGAGGAATGTAAGAGATGCATGGAAGTTTTTTGTAGAAAAGCCAGAGGGAAAACACCCAATTAGCAGACCAAGAATGAGGTGGGAAAATAATAATATCCATGATTTGAGGGAATTAGATTATACAGGGGATGATTGGAAATATCAGCTGAGGATAGGGGTGTATGGAGAACTTATGTCCGCGCGATCATGAACCTACAGGTTCAATAGAGATAGTGAGTTAGTTGGTTAGTGGGTATATATTGTCTGATGAAATTCCTTGAATAATGCTGTAAATTTAGTAAAAATGTGCCTGAAGTTTGTGCGCACAGTACTTGATAGAGATTACAATTGACAAGAGAAGAAGGTCCACATTTTCTCAGTGAAGGAACATTTCGTGCCAGCAATCAACACAAATATTTTAGAGATGAGAATCCAGCCGCTCTCAATCGGTAAATGGAATGTTGTTGAGGAATGCTGCCTACTACCCTACAAATAAAATGGAACATTCCTTTCCCTTGTGAATCTGATGCATTTTTAAACAAGTTCATTAATTTTGATTTTAAATTCTTGGACGTTCTAAAAATGAACTCCATTAATTCACAAGGTTTTTGATTTGTTTTGCCATTTTCAAACGAACATATTTTTAAAATACCTATAGAATTAAAATCTATGGAAAACTTGTGAAAAACGTGTAAAAGTGAAAATATGAAGAACTTCGGGTAATGTGTACCCTATTATGAATTTGTTGTTTTTCTTATTTTAATTAAGGCATTTGAATTTTTTTTTAGTTACAGTGATTATCATTAGTGCTATAACTATGAAGTAGCATTGTTACTTTATTCAAATATGGAAACATCTTCATAATTTATAAACTTTTTTACATTACAAGAAAGGTCCTCTTTAACCGCCATATTCGGGTAAAGTGAACCCCAGATATCATCCTCTTTCATACTACTTTTTAAGTTTATTTACTCTATTAATTTATATAGACATGCACAATATAATGTGAAAATATTTATGGCTGATCGTAATTAAAAAGTATTGAAAAGTTAAAAAATGTAATCTTTCGAAAAATAATTGTTAAGTATAACATTCACACGTCATTCAACTGCAAACAGCGACGGTCTTTGGGTTTAGTGAAATTACAAGGATATTAAATAAAAATAATTAAGTGAATTGTTTTGTACATATAGCATCCTCATTGATAAAATATACATATTCGTGTAAAGCGAACCCAGGTTAACTTTGCTAACGACCTCGTGGAGAGTCCACATAATCGAATTCCTTTCTTATGTTTAATTATTTTATACAGCCGCCATGTCACAAAATATCAAATCCGTTAGTATATTAAAACAGCATCTACATGATATACTTATGAGATTTGTCAATATTTATAACACTTAATAGCAGAAATTAAGAATTAATTCATAGCTTGAAAAACTTTTAAAATGGTCGTTTTCGTAAATTTCACTAAGGAACCCATCTTCGCACAAAGAATAAATGAACTGGCCTTGTACAGGTGACTGATATTATATATTTAGGAAGTCATATATCCTTACCCGTCCCGCGCCGTAGCCGAGCGGTTAAGGTAGGAAGCCTTGGCGCAGAGCTACGGGACTTACGCTGGTTCCAGTCTCCATGGGGGAAGAAATTTTCTCATGGTATTTCGGCTAGTATGGGACTGGTGCCCACCCAGCATCGTGAGGCAATTGGGTAGCTACAATAAGTAGCGGCTCCAGGTTGAGGAACCAGCTATAACGGCTGGGGGACTCGAAATGCTAACCACATGTCACCCCTACACTGGCTGTTGATCATCTACCTCCGTGATTGACACATGTGGATGTGAAGGGTCAGTAGCCGGCTGGTAAAAAGGACAACCGCTGAAAAGTGGAAAGACCCTCAATCGGATATATCCTTACCCTCCTGATTCCCGAAGAAAAATTTTAACAAGATATATACTCATTTTTATTCCACTGCTGTGGTCTCGAGGTAGCGGGCTGCCTTTTCACACAGCGGGCCCTGGTTCGATTCCTGGGGGGACAAGCTTCCTGGATGAGTTTTTTCTGTTTTTTTTCTCTCCTATAAGAAAAATATCAGGTAGCTTTAAGGCCCAAAAGATCCCCGAGCATCATCTGGCCATCATTATCATCCTTCACCGGTGTGGAAAGAAACGGGAAGCTACCACACCTATAATTCCTTAGTAAATCTGGAAAGCATAGCATGGAAGTGTTATGATTGCAGTGAAAGACCTGTCCTAGCGCAGAATACTCATTTTATACTTAATGGGTTTCTACAGAGCCAAATATTTTTTTTGTGTGTTGACAGAATTGGGGGGGGGGAGGTTTATGGGGATCCTGAATTGAGATTTTGTCAATTATACTTTATTTTCACATTTAATGGGTTCATAGCTGTAAAAATAAATATTTTTCAAGAAAAAATTAAGGGCACCGAATGGTGAAATGTTGAAAAAAAAAGACAAAGAATGCATTTTATTGTTTATTTTGTTTTTGATAACTCTGATTCTTTAGCACCATTTTCATGTAAACATTTTTATTATAGGAGCAAAATTGAATCCCTGATGTATGAGTTGAATTACCCTTGCACGTGTGGTCAGCATTAAACATAAAATTTAATGTTTTTTTTTTCTGATTCCATTTTTAGACGTTTTCCAAAACTTTAGATGTTCCTTACGATGCAATTTGTATGCTATCACAATGAAATTTTGCCGTTATACTCCCCGATATATGCTAATTAAAAAAATACTATGCAGTTACTAGTCTAAGACACTTGTGTTCTTTTAACGTTAGATGGAAATGCATGGGTGTGGATATTTTTTTTTTCAAAAGTGAAAAATAAGCAGTATCCACGCTCTGTGAATTTTGTTTCCATAGCAAATGTATTTAGTGGAATCATAAAGTCTCTGAATCTCAAATATTCACAAGAGAATATTTCAAAATGCAACGTAAGGAGCATTTTTTAGAAAATATTAAAAAATGGATTAAAAATCATAATTCTGAAACTATTCTACTTACAAACACCAAACGTTACAGAAACACTTCTGTAAGCACATAATGTAGGTGATAATATATTCAAAACAATCAAATGAAAAAATTGAAATTCACCAGTCGGTCGCCTTAAGAAGGGATGTAAGAGAATTTTATGCCAGGTATCATAATGATGACTTTTGTCTCGACCAAGGTTTTGCCCTTTCATTGATACTGTAATTAAAGGTATGCAGAAAAAGAAAACAAAACAATAAATAAACAAATAAAAAGAGGTTGAAGCTCTGAAGGTATCGAACATGAGACGACCGATTACAGTCAGTTGGAGATATTCCTAAAACGAGAAATAATTGAACGCCAAATGTGTCATATGTAATGTCTAAAGATTCCATTCATCCATTCATTCATTAATAGTAATTCTTCCCGAGGGCAGGTCTTTCACTACAATCACAAATTTTCATTCTATTCTTTGCAGCTTTACTAGGGCATTGTAGATGTGGCATACTGCAGCCACTGAATCTCCTGCTCTGACGTTTAGGTTATACGAGGGGTAAAGGCAGAAACTCGCTCTCTACTGCCAATAAGGAAACAGTTGTGTGAGAGTAGATGTCTGCCACAACCAATCACTGCTCTTGACGCAGCTATAGCGCGCTAGTAAGGTTTGAAATTGCTGAGATGTTGTCAGCTTATTTATGCTAACCGGATACAGTTTGAAATTGCTGAGATGTTGTCAGCTGTATTTCTGCTAACCGGATACATAAAGCTGTCCCTCCCACTGAATATCCATATCGGCAACACTGTCGTGAAAACGTCAGGGCCGGAAATCAGTGGCTGGGGGTATAGTTTCCGTTTCTTTCCACACCGGTGAAGGATGATGATGAAGATGGTCGGATGATTTTCGGGGATCATTGAGCTTTAAGCTTCCTGGCATTTTTCTTACAGGTGAGGAAAAACCCGAGAAAACCTCACCCAGGAGCCTGTTCCGACCGGGAATCAAACCCGGGCCCGCTGCGTGACAAGGCAGCACCCTATCTCGAGACCATAGCGATAGACATTATCTAAGGATAATGGAGGGTATTCAATAATCAAATGGATATTCAGAAAAAAATGATCAGATACAATATATTGATTGGAATCTTATGAGACATTTTAATGAAAATAAAGAAGGAAATCTAATTAAGGTTGCAGAACATAATTTCAAGACCTTTAATGTAATTATGGTAGTGAATGTTGGAGATTATGGCAAAACGATAAAAGTAGGATAAATGTTATATAAAATGAGATTCATATTATTCCTATCAAATGTCACATTCAAAGTGAAGATCTGAGAAATAAATAAAAGACCGATGAAATGACACGTTACATTCATAAATACCAACATCAATGGCAGCATGTTCTAAGGATGCAGGCGCATAGCCTATACTTTGAACTTTTTATTTTACATTTTTTCGAATACTCAGATTGATATTTGCACTAGAATCCATAGTTAAATTAACAATGTATAACTAACTCACTGGGACTATAGAACATACAGGTTCATGACCCCGTGCACATAAGCTCTTCATACATACCTATCTTGAGCTAAAGCTTTCCAATCATTCCCTGTATAATCTACTTCCCTCAAATCATAGTTAATATTATTCTCCCACCTCATTCTTGGACTACCAACTGGACGTTTCCCCTCTGGTTTTTTTACAAGAAGCTTCCATGCACGTCTTTCATCCCCAACGTGCCACATGCCCTGTCCATCGAAATCTACGAGACTTAACTGTTATTATTATATCTGGCTTCCTATAAATACTATGTAGTCTCATCCATTCACATGTCTGTTCATCTCTCTTTGGTCCAAAAAATGTTCCTAAGAACTTTATTCTCAAATATTCATAATCGCCTTTCCTCTCTTAAAATAAGAGTCCATGTTTCACATCCATATAATATAACTGGTAGAATAACAGTTTTATATACTTCAGTTTAACGTTGTTTGAAAGGAGTTGGGACGACAAGATTCCCTATATTACATAATAGCACGAATTTCCAGTATTGAGTCTATGCTTAATTTATTTGTGCATCTCATTTATATTTGTTATTATTATTATTATTATTATTATTATTATTATTATTATTATTATTATTATTATTATTATTATTATTCGTAGTTGTTTGAACTCGGCCACTTCCTCAAAAATTCCCTCATTTGTCATTAGCTATTTCCATTATATAATGTATTTCTATAGCTTTATGTTTTATCTAACATTATTTTTAATTTAGTGTAGTTTTACTTTGGAGTCAGATATGATTTTTAGCTAACATAACATAAATTTGAGGAACAGGGTATTGCAGTGCTCTAGCATATAGCACAAATATGTCCGGGACATCGTTGTGCGCAGGAAATTCATTTATCCTCATAAAACAGAGCTTTGAATATTCCCTTTGTAAAGCTCGTCACATCCAACTATCGTTTTATGATTTGTCCGCTTTATATTCAGCATGTAAACATATTACCTCGCGTCTGTATGAGGCTCGAGAATTCATACAAATGGACACTTGGAAAGAAATAAAACCTTTTCTTATGAGAGAAGGGAAACACATAAACCAATCTGCTACAAATCTTCATATTTTCCTTTTTTATGGCGAGTCGATAAATGACAAACACAATAGTGTAATATATTTTTATTAAGTGACTGTATTTCCTACAGTCAGCGAGAACAAACATACATATCCATCCATAGTAATTCTGCGCGAGGGCAGGTCTTTCACTGCAATCATAGCATTTTCATGCTATGCTTTACAGCTTTACTAGGGAATTGTAGGTGTGGTAGCTTCCCGTTGCTTTCCACACCAGTGAAGGATGATGATGATGATAATGATGATGATGGCCATGTGATTTTGGGGAGCATTTGGGCCGTAAAGTGTTCCTGACATTTGTCTTACAGGTGACGAAAAAACCCGATAAAAACCCCACCCAGAAAAATTGTCCCGAGCGGGGATCGAACCCGGGCCCGCTGCGTGACAAGGCATCACGCTACCTCGAGTCCACAGCGGTGGAACAGCGAGAACAAAAATACATATAAGTACATAATAATAATAATAATAATAATAATAATAACAATAATAATAACAATAATAATAACAATAATAATAACAATAATAATAACAATAATAATAACAATAATAACAATAATTTTATATTATTATTCTTATTGTCTACGTAAATGATTTTTGAACGAAGACAACTATATTTCAAGTTC
Source organism: Diploptera punctata (assembly GCA_030220185.1). Lineage (NCBI taxonomy): Eukaryota > Metazoa > Arthropoda > Insecta > Blattodea > Blaberidae > Diploptera > Diploptera punctata. Next base: position 886,520 of record JASPKZ010005305.1, on the reverse strand, counting down.
TGTTACGAAGCAATTTATTATATGCATCCGAAACCTGGACAGTAAGTAGAAAACAAGCTATTAGCAATAGATGTGGATTATAGGAGGCGATCGACAAGAATTTCAACAAGGGATAAGGTCAGAAACAGCACAATAAGGGAAATTATGTAAGTTGAATAAACATATTAGAAATCATAGAAGAAAACGTTTGAAGTGGTATAGACATCTCATAAGAATGGAAGAAGAGAGAATACTAAAGAAAGCCCTTAATTGTATAGCTAATGGAAGAAGTGGAAGAGGCAGGCCTAGAGATCGTTGGATAAATGGAATGAGGAGATGTATGGAAGCTAGAGATTTGTGGGAAGAAGATGCTTTAAACAGGAACCTCTGACGACAAACCACTTTGGGTTGAAGGAGAAACACTGTATTGTGGAACATTCCTAATAAAAAATTATATTTACATACAGAGTTTAAAAGTTTACACAACTTGCGTCTAAAGTTCTATTTTTCTTCTCCACTCGTCCCTAACCATCCACTCCAGTCCTCTTGTTCTCATTCCAGTTCTTCTTTTTTCCATCCACGAGTTTCGAGGTCTTCCTTTCTTTATTCTTCTTCCAGGTGAACACCATTCCAATGTTTTTCTGGGTAACCTTTTCTTCTTGCATTCGTCGTACACGCCCATACCAGTTTAACAGCTTATCTATTATATAAAAATGAATGTTTGTTTGTTGGTTTATTTATTTGTTTGTTTGTTCGTACTTTATGCGCGGCCATACCGTTGATCCGATTGTGATGAGACTTTTTGCAAAATGTTGAGAAGATTCCCGGGATGAACATAGGCTATAAGACTTCTACACCCTTAAAATCGCCTTTTGTAATGGAATACGTGAAAAAAGTAGCTCTTTGGACGCTTAAATTGCTTATGCTTCATAAACCATAACAAATACGCAAAATTAATGTATACAGAATTGAATGTCTCAAAACGCTTTACAAAGAAGTCTGGGACAGCATATGTTTATCTCTTACGGATAACTCACAATAACCATTTTTGTCTTTCATTAATGCCAAGAAGATCGAGACAAGTACGTAGATTCCTGCGCAAGCATAGCATCACATGGCAGGTATTCTTTTACGGATAACTCATAATAACGAATTTTGTCTTTTAGCTCATTTATGCCTAGAAGATCAAGATAAGTAGATTCCCGGGCAACACCGGGTAATCAGCACAGGGAATCTTAAAATAATTACCGATATACATTTATAGTTATTTTTCATTTTACTTATTCAACCAATCATAAGAAGTTCATTAATTTTCGTCTTTCAGCTCATTTATGCCAAGAAGATCGAGATAAGTAGATTCCCGGGCAACACCGGGTAATCAGCACAGTGAATCTTAAAATAATTACCGATATACATTTATAGTTATTTTTCATTTTACTTATTCAACCAATCATAAGAAGTACATTAATTTTCGTCTTTCAGCTCATTTATGCCAAGAAGATCGGGATGAGTAGATTCCCGGACAACGCCAGGTAAACAGCACGGGATATCTAAAAATAATTACGGTATACATTTTTTCCGTAACTTATTTAACTAAACATTTAACACATTAATTTTCGTATTTCAGCTCATTGATGTCACGAAGATCGGGATAAGTAGATTTCCGGACAACGTCGGGTAATCAGCACGAGGTGTCTAAAAAATATAAATGTATAATTATTTTTCCTTTCACCTATTCAACTAAATATAAAAGCACATTCATTTTCATTTATTTAGGCGTAGCAGTGCACGCAGGTTATTAGCTAGTATCTTATATAATCTACTATAGAATAATTAATATTAGTTTTTTTTTCTCATATGAACTTTTTTCTTATTTTTTTTTTCGATATTGAATATCTGCATGACATGGAATGAATGGATAGGGGCGAGTGGAAATGGAAAATAAAACTTTAGGCACAGAAATATATATAAACATTGAAAATGTGTATGTAAATAAATTATTATTATTTTTATTGTTATTATTATTTTTGTTATTACGAATGATTCCATGTAGGACTATGCAAAGTACTTAGGTACGTTTACTTTTACTCCACATGTGCCTCAATTTTTGACTATGGGCTTTCTTTGTCTCTTCTGTCCATGTTGTTCTTTTTTTTTTTTTTTTGTTTGTACTCTTGATCAACCTGCCACATGTGCATCTTAATTTTAAATATATCTCTGTTTATGATACCTTCTTGAGTAATTCCTGCCAATTTAAGTCCTTTTTCACTTCGCCAATCCATTTAATAGCATCCACTTGAGCTTTACTTCTATTCTCGTAGAAACCCAATATTTGTTTTGAAAGTTTGAGTTCATTCGTTTAATATGTCCATAAAATTTTAACCTTCGTGTTCTAATATCACTGTTATTATTATTATTATTATTATTATTATTATTATTATTATTATTATTATTATTAATGATTTTCTCTATAATACAGTAGTTATTTTTCTGCCTTAATGTATTTTACTCCGCCACAGATTTCTATCCTCAGCATATTGTTCTTTGAGGTCTGTGCTGATCATGTTTCTTCTCACTTCATCCACCCAATGTTACCCCTCTTCCTCCTGCCTTCAACATTCCAATACAGCATCATTCTTGGGATTCTATTATTCTCCATCTTCTTTAAATGTCCATACCATTTCAATCTTCGTTCTTCTATTACTTCTACAATATTATGTTTAACATTCATAATTTCTCTAATTTTCTAGTTTCGAATTATCTCATTTCTTGATTTTCTTGATGCTCTTCGCCAAAAAATCCATCTGTGTTGTCAATAATTTTTTTGTTTCTTGTCTACCTAAAGTCCTGGTCTCTGCACCATACAACATAACACTTAGTTTTATTTGTAATATTTTACTCCATATCACTGAATTTAACATTCTAATTACTTTTCTTCTCTCACTAATTATTTTCTCAATTTCAAATAACTTTTCCAATCTGATTGTAAAATTGGTTATAATAATAATAATAATAATAATAATAATAATAATAATAATAATAATAATAATAATAACTATTATTATTATTAATTATAAATTATTATTATTATTAATTATAAATTATTATTACTATTATTAATAATTATTTATTATTATTATTAATTATTAATTATTATTATTATTATTATTACTTACTTACTTACTCACTGGCACTATCGAACCCGTAAGTTAATGGCCGCACGGACATAAGCTCTCCATACATCCCTATCCTGAGCTAATGCTTTCCAATCATTCCCTGTATAATCTACTTCCCTCAAATCATAGTTAATGTTGTTCTCCCACCTCATTTTTGGTCTACCAACTGGGCGTTTTCCTTCTGGCTTTCCTACAAGAAGTTTCCATGCACGTCTTTCATTCCCCATACGCGCAACATGTCCTGCCCATCGCAGTCTACGGGACTTAACTGTTCTTATTATATCCTGGCTTCCTATAAAGACCATGTAGTTCATTGTTATGTAGTCTTCTCCATTCACCTGTCTGTTCATCTCTCTTTGGTCCAAAAATTTTCCTAAGAACTTTATTCTCAAATACTCGTAATCTCCTTTCCTCCCTTAAAGTAAGAGTCCATGTTTCGCACCCATATAATATAACTGGTAGAACAATAGTTTTATATATTTTCAGCTTAACGTTTTTTGAAAGGAGTTGGGACATCAAAAGTATCTGCAATGCATAATAGCACGCATTTCCAGAATTGAGCCTATGTTTAATTTCTTTGTGCATCTCATTCCTATTTGTGATTATTGTTCCTAGGTATTTGAATTCAGCCAATTCCTCAAAATTTCCCTCATTTGTCATTAGCTGTCCATTTCCATTATATAATGTATTATTATTAATTATAAATTATTATTATTATTATTAATATTAATTATAAATTATTATTATTATTATTATTATTATTATTAATTATAAATTATTATTATTATTATTAATTATAAATTATTATTATTATTATTAATTATAAATTATTATTATTATTATTAATTATAAATTATTATTATTATTATTATTATTATTATTATTATTTTATATAACAGTAAGCAAAGTTACTGCAGGACTGGTAGTTCAAGTTTTGTAGCAAAAGCTTGAAAGAGCTTGCGTCATTCGTTCCATATGTTTTAAAATGCAGGTTTAGAGGATCGGATTTAGTGGTCGGTGAGATTAATGGGAAGGACACGATATGCATTTGTATTACGCGTGCACATGAATACATTAAGAAGCTCAAACATTTCATACACATGTGGACATAGAATCACTCTCATATGGATTTCACAGCGTTTTACTGGATATCTCCTGCCATCCAAACTCTTAGATATTTACAAATAGGTTTCACTTGAAATTTAAATTTATTTCACTTAATACAGAAGCATTGTTCTGCAGCAGGAATTGACAATCAACACCCCACGGGTTCCCAGGTATTAATCACTAGGCTTATATTTTAACTAATTTCGAACGAATCATTTAAACTAGTGTTCGCCCAGCGACCGAAATTCGATCACAATTCATTAAAATTATAAGTTTGTCACACATACGTTATTATGCTTAATTTTAGATTTATTTTTAAACTACGAACGATAGGAAATATGTGGTATAGCTTGGCTAAGCCATATTTAAAAAAGAACAACCCGTCATTTGACATTTGTATACTATTTATACTATTTAAATTTGCATTTGGCTTATTAATATATGTACGGGAATGTATATCCCTTCCTCTTTGTCTCTCACTTCAACCTGTCAATGTTCTACGTCGAGGCATAGTGGAAATAGATGCGAATATGTACATATTAAAAAATCTAATGAAATTCCAGAAACAAAGATTAGACAGCGTTTAATTTAAATTTAAATAATAAAATGTACCCACTTTTTAAAATCACTAATAATAAATACGCGAGAGTAGGTCAATTCACATTGCTGCTGCACAATTTTCTTTTTGCAACAATGCACTTTCAGTATGAACGTAAACAAATGAATGAGTACACAAATGAATGAGTAATACACATACATTCCATAGAGACAATTTATTTTATTTTGTTCAATTTAATTTATTTGTAACACATATTATACATAAATATTATTTTTCTGCACTCCTCTATATGAACTTTAATTATGCCAGATATCACACCCCTCCATGCATGCAATGTGCTAAAAAAGGGGTACAAAGATGTTCCTTCACGTATTAATATAATAGATAAAGGAGAAGTTTTATCGCACCAGTTTGTATGCGACATACAAAGCACCAGTTAAATTGATGCGTCTCGATATTCTAGAAGTTCTTAACAAATATTTGCCTCGCTGATAGTATATTCTTCTTCAAGTTAATAGGAATTATATTAACTAGAGGGTCGAGCGATAAAATAATTCTGGAGGGAAACCCATTGAACGAGTGAACTATTTTAAATACCTGCATCATGAGATCTCCTAATTTAAAATTGAAGATTTTTTTAGCAAACTTAATAAATTTAACTATATATGTGACTCAATTAAGAGGATATTAAAAACACAAGAAAATAAACAAAACTAAAATTTTATGAAGCAGTGGTAGTCTCCTTACTATTGTATGGTAGTAAATTTTGGGTTTAAACTGAAAGAGATAATCACAGTAGCAGCTGAAATGGGATTTCTGAAAAGTGTATCTGGCTGCAAACTTCTAGATAAAAGAAAAAATGGAGATATTAGAAATGAGTTAATTATTTTTAAACTTTTAGATAAAATAAAACTTTCTAGAAAAATCTGGAGATAACATGTTCAAAGAATGAAGATGAACACACACCAAAAATTATACTTAATTACAAACCAAAAGTAGACAGGAATGTTGGGAAAACCGAAAAAGAGACGGATTCAACTTTTTGAATGAGAATCTATGAGACCGTAACAAACCACATGCGTTTAATCCGTGAATGTTGATGATCACGATGAAGGATCGGTTGAAATGATTGAATTTATAGAATCATCCGGATTGGTTTAGGACTCTGTTATCTATCTCTTGGTTTTGCATTACTATTCCCTTCAAGATGAACGAGAGGTATTTCGAAGACTATTTAACTCATGCCCCAAATGGGAATCAATGACCAATCACGTTTCAATGATTTCTGTTTTACAACCAATCAGAGTCGTGTTTCACGAAATATTTATCAGTGTTATAATTACCATATTAAAGAAAGCTCCTCCTTTTTAATATTCTGAACAGGTGTGACCATTATTTTGCAGTGACTGAGCCAGTGAGAAATACGGCTACCAGATTGTATATATAGTGCATGAATGTCAACACATGCCGCATGCGGGAGTTAATATAAAAACATTTGTAGTGATTGATTATACCACCAAAAAAAGAAACCATTGTTTGCACTTTCTTAAATGTATTTTTTCACAGGTAACAATCCAGAAAAATATAATTGTCATATTTAAATCATACGTCTTCAGAAATGAATTAATATACAGTTTGATGTGTTTAATTTTTTTCTCCACTAGAGAGCATTCTTACAATATTGCGTTCCTTTGGCAATAAATAGTATGATCTGGTTGCAGTGATAAACAAAAGAAGCAGATGAAGCGTACCTATCGCTTCTCATTTGTTTTCAAACAATGCCGTTTACATTAAATATATAAATATTTTAAAATAACTATAGTTAAATAATGATTTGTGAGTAAACAGCTTAATTTTATTCGTTAAATAGACCTAAAAAATGCCACTCTTGATTTCCAAATTCTCTAGATAAATTGGAAATCACTCGTGGCATTACTTATGATAATTTACTAATAGAAAACAAAACTTATGTTTGATTAATATACCTCCTTTATTATTCGTTGGCATTCCTCTTTCTTTGAAATTAACAGTATTTTATTTGCGGGATATTTAAATTCACCGCACTAAATAATTATCTTATTTCTTAATAAGAATGTTAACTAATTAATATATATATTAATACCTGAAGAAAAAACTTTGTACCCCATTTTAAGCACATTGCGCGCACGGAGGAGTGTGATATTTGGCATAATTAAAGTTCATATAGAGAAGAAATACAGAAAAATAAAACTTAAATATAAATATGTTAGAAATAAATTAAATTAAACAAAATTAAATAAATCATCTCTAAGGAATTTATATATATTACTCATTCATTTGTGCACTCATTCATTTGCGTACTCATTCATTTGTTTACGTTCATACTCAAAGTGCATTGTTACAAAAATAAATTTGTGCAGCGGCAATGTGAATTGACCTACTATCGCGTATTTATTATTAGTGGTTTAGAAAAGTGAATGCATTTTATTATTTAGATTTAAATTAAACCCTGTCTAATCTTGGTTTTAATAATTTCATTATTTTTTTTATATTTACATATTCGCATCTACTTCCATTATGCCTGGACATAGAACATTGACTTGTCGGAGTGAGAGACAAAGAAGGGATATATATTCCCGTACACATAACAATAGGTAAAATGCAAATTTAAATAGTGTAAATAGTATACAAATGTCAAATGACGCATTATTCTTTTTTAAATATGGCTTAGCCAAGCTATACCACATATTTCCTATCGTTTGTATTTTTAAAATTAACCGAAAATTAATGCGTAATGACGTATGTGTGACTATTTAACTCATACCCAAATGGGAGTCAGTGACCAATCACGTTTCAATTATTTCTGTTTTACAACCAATCAGAGTCGTATTTCACGAAATATTTATCAGTGTTATAATTACCATATTAAAGAAAGCTCCTCCTTTTTAATATTCTGAACAGGTCTGACCATTATTTTGCAGTGACTGAACCCGCGAGAAATACGGCTACCAGATTGTATATATAGTTCATGAATGTCAACACATGCCGCATGCGGGAGTTAATATAAAAACATTTGTAGCAATTGATTATACCACCAAAAAAAGAAACCACTGTTTGCACTTTCTTAAATGTATTTTTTCCCAGGTAATAATCCAGAGAAATATAATTGTCATGTTTACATCATACGACATCAGAAATGAATTAATATACAATTTGATGTGTTTCATTTTTTCTCCACTAGAGAGCATTCTTACAATATTGCGTTCCTTTGGCAATAAATAGTATGGTCTGGTTGCAGTGATAAACAAAATAAGCAGATGAAGCATTCCTATCGTTTCTCATTTGTTTTCAAATATCGCCGTTTACATAAAAATATATAAATATTTTAAATAATGATTTGTGAGTAAACAGCTTAATTTTATTCGTTAAATAGTCCTAACAAAATGCCACTCTTGATTTCCACTTCTTGAGTCGTGAATTTATCGATAATTTGGAAATCACTCGTGGCATTACTTATGATAAACTTATAATTTTATTGAATTGTGGTCGAAATTCGACCGCTGGGATACCACTAGTTTAAATTATTATTCAATTTATTATGATTAATAGTTATTAATGTTTAATTAATCAACCAGATCTGGGGATTTACGGCCTTCACCGATGCGCCTTCGTGTCCGTCTTGGTTAAGCTTTATTGATGTAATGGATAATTTGCCAGTGATAAATTCTTAGATATTAACTTAGTGACATGACCAAATGCTATGTTCCTATTGGTCCGTGACTAATTATGATACTAGATACATTTTAATTAGTCATATGAAAACTATAATTGCTATTTTTACCCAATTAAAATAAATATTAATTAAACTATTTAAACAACTAATAAATATTTTTAAAAAATATTAATATTTACATAAACACAATAATATTATATTACGATGCGAGGTTGGGAAGTGGTATTTACAGAATCGAGGAAAATGTTTAAAAACCGAGAGATACCGAGGTTTTTAATTTCTGAGATTCTGTAAAACACTTCACAAACGTGCGTTGTATATTATTTTTTGTGCGATGGTGTTTTCAAAATAATAAATAATAGCATCTTTGTTGGAAATATTTGCGTTCATTATAAACAATTGACTAACTTTAACAGTGTGTGCAATGTTTATTATTTGAAAAACAGGAGGCCGTGAGATCAATTTAGTGATATAATGGCGAGAAATAGGTATTTATTGTTTTCTATTGTTCCAAATAAAGTTCAGTTCATTTAAGATGCAGTGATTTGTTTCGTATAATGTATATTAACACTACCTTTTGGATATTTTTTGTATATACATTCTGTGTAGCATATATACATATATAGGGCAGTGGTTTTACTTCCTACACGCGTTTTATAATATGTAATATTACAATGTAGTCATTTTATTACAGTGTAGTTATTTAGGTTGGCAACCCCGAAATGTAGGAAGTTGAAATTTCAGTCATGGTCGCCATTGCTGTAAGTACGACAAAACGCACTATCGCGCAAAAAATATTATTACTTAATTAAATACAATAATGTTTAAAATAAATAATGTTTATTTGAAAATCTGAGTGGCAATATACTATGCCAATTAAGTAATTTACGTTCAAACGGAGCCTCTATGTATTCTTTGTATGTATCTATCTCCACGTAGGGCGTGGGGAGTTAAGTTCCAATTGTACTGTAAACAAACTAGCATATGGTATTACTTGGCCGACGCGACGCCGTATTGGAGGAACCGTGGTGCTACTTTTACCCGCCATGTAACTAAATCGTATATGGAACACTCATATAGAAACTTTTTTTAGGCAACATCGTATTTTACGGGAAATAAGATTCAATACAAGGTAAGATGGTACCAATAAGCAGGAAATTAGATTTCTTGTGCATTTATGATAAAAAAATATACATAGTTCCAATCAGACATTTACGCTTTCTCAATGATCCTTTATTTACCGGCACAATTAAATTACGAGCAGAATTTATGCTCCATGATGACTCACCCGTAAATTCTGCTGTTCTTTTCACCATAATGGCTAATGTAGAATATTTTTCGCTACATTGTTTCGAAAACATTCAAAATAGTTTGTTTCTCTCCGCTTTTCAAATGCTTTATTTTCCAATGTTTTATTTGTTTTATTATAAACGACTTTCCTCATTAGAGGATTGCCTCAAGGACAAAGTGATACAGACAAATAATTATCGATATTGATGAAATACATTTTGTAAATACATTAATTTTTTTCTCAAATTGTAATTGAAGCATACATACTATAAAGTATATTTTGTAAAGATGGTTTCTTAAAATTGAAATTGATCCTCTAATGGCAGCGATGGCAATTTTAGAAAAATACACTCTGTCTAAATCTAAGAAACTCCAAAATTTAGCTAAGAATCCTGGTATAGTACCTTTTGCCCCGATCATCAATCCTGTGACAGTTATACTATCTAGTTGGTATTTATCATAAGTAATGCCACGAGTGATTTCCAAATTATCGATAAATTCACGACTCACGAAGTGAGGAGTGAATTTATCTAGAGAATTTGGAAATCAAGAGTGGCATTTGTTAGGACTATTTAACGAATAAAATTAAGCTGTTAACACACAAATCATTATTTAACTATAGTTATTTTAAAATATTTATATATTTAATGTAAACGGCGATGTTTGAAAACAAATGAGAAACGATTGGCTCGCTTCATTTGCTTCTTTTGTTCGATCACTGCAACCGGATCATAATATTATTTATTGCCAAAAGATCGCAATGTTGTAAGAATGCACCCTAGTGGAGAAATTTATAACCAACGTTATACTGTATATTAATTAATTTCTGATGTCCTATGATGTAAATATGTCAATTATATTTTTCTGCGTCATTTTCTGGAAAATAATTCGTATAAGAATGTGCAAACAGTGGTTTCTTTTTTTGGTGGTATAATCAATTGTTACAAATGTTTTTTATAATATCTCTCGTATGCGCTACGTGTTGACATTCATGCACTATATATATAATCTGGTAGCCGTATTTCTTGGAGAGTCAGCCACTTCAAAATAATGCTATGACCTATTCAGAATGTTAAAGAGGAGGTGCTTTCTTTATTATGATAAACTTTACACTGGTAAATTTTAGGCGAAACACGACTGTGATTGGTTGTAAATGAAAAATCATTGCAATGTGATTGGTCATTGACTCCCATTTGGGGCATGAGTTAAATAGTCTTTGTAATAGTCAATTGTTGGCTCATATAGCCTATGGCTTTCTTTTCACAGTCAACTTCCTCAGGTTGGCCACTATGAGTCTCAAAACGGATTGTGGGATCTAATATCATACCATTTTAAAAGATGGTCTTAATGCAATATCTATTCGTCTATTACTTCCATTAGTGGCCACACCATGAACTTCCTCATAAACTGTGTATCCATAAACTCGCAAGGCTTCTGTCATGTTTCGAATAGTATGGTGCCGAATGTTTCTTAGTGATTCTCCAAACGGACAAGCCCCAAGGACGTGTGCAAGGGTTTCGTGCTCTCTGTGTGAACATCTACATAGGGTATCGTCCCTAGACCTGCCCGGCAAAGAACGCACCGCCGATACATTGGCTTGCATTTTAATTGCTTCTCTCCATTTGGAACAAGACAATCCCTGATGATCACGAATCCATTGATTTGCTGGTGTATATTCACTATACAGAACAACGCCTATCACTTTATGAGGAAGTTGACTCCAGAGAATTGCCTCTTTTTCTCTTAGTTGTTTCCTGAGTGATCATTTTAAATAACTGACATTCCAACATAAGAATATAACAATGCTCATTTAATTTATTGAAATTGTAATTATATATATATCATCATCCATGCATGTATTCACCATGTGGCCTGTCTAAATGAGGAATTTTCCATCTAGCGGTTTTTTGGACGTCCCAGCGTACCTTTGTCCTGAGGATAGTAACGAAGCGTAGCTTTTGGAATTTGTGTGAGGTGGAATTTCTTGAAGATGTGCTTCCCAGTTGTTCTGGTAGTTTTATATTTGATGTAGAATGGGTTCTACACCCAACTCTTCCATAATTTCCTCATTTCTTTTGTGGTTTCACTTTGTGTAGCCTGCTGTACGGCGCATAAATCGCATATATTTGATGTTATTCGGTATTCATCTCTTCGTCGTATTGTCCATGCTTCACTACCATATCTTAAAACTGGTCTTATAATGTCGTAATTTGTGTTCTTTAGTAGTAAAGATGGTATTTTTAAATTATCCTACATAGCTTACTAGTTAATACCCGGCATGATTTGCTACTCCTAAATAAATAAAATATTAAAGGTTAACTAAATTAAATGGTATACGCTGAGATGAACCAAACATGGCGGTTGCTAGTCAGTTTTTAATTTCGGATTTGAGGTAAACCTCCACTTCTAATTGTCGAATTCCGCTCATTTTTTAATAATACCTACCTCGGTTTATTTTAATGGGATATACTGAGTTTGTGAAACATCGAGAATTGTGACCGCTAGAGCGGTTCTTAAATTTTCACTTCAGGTGAACTCTTACACCTAATAGTTTTAGAGGGTCCAATTGTGAATCTAAACTATGCAAGGACCCACTCAAACACAAACAAAAAATAATATCAAAATCGATCAATTCGTTTAGGCAGCTTTTAACTTCGGATTTCAAGTAAACCTCCACTTCTAATTGTCGGATTTCGCTTATTTTTTAATGATACCTACCTCGGTTTGTTTAATAGGACATACTGAGTTTCGTTGTGAAACTTCGAAAAATGTGACCGTTAGAGCGGTTTTTAAATTTTCACTTCAGGTCAACTCCTACACCTAATGGTTTTAGAGGGTCCAGTTGTAAATTTAATCCATGGAGGGACGCAATCAGACACACACATAAATGTTCATCAAAATAGGTCGAGCCATTTCGAGTTTTTTTGCGAGACTAACGCACGGCAATTGATATATATATATATATATATATATATATATATATATATATAAAGAATCTTTCTTAGAGGATACATTCCCAAATATAATATAATTGTATAATAAACTGATATACTGTTGTGGCAAAGCAAATATACATATTTTTTATTTTGTTTATTTTCTCAATTTCGAGGCAAGTGCATTTTCTTACATGTTTAAAGGTAAAATCGTTATTCGACCCATGAAAATGAAGTCTTGTATCTGTTTTGTTTATTGTACAACTGGAACGTAGCTAGTATGTATATCTGTATTTTTATTACATAAAATTCGTGACTCTGATCAGGTCGTGTCGCTATAGGGCTGGAAGGCGTAGGTCACATGAAAAGTGCCTACAAAGGGAAATTTAGAGGAAACACACAATTATAAAGGTTATAAAATCTGTATGAGCTAGTTAGAGTTTTAATTATTCACTTTGTAAAGTTGTTTGGATTTAAATAAGTGATTCATAGAGTTTCTTAATATATTTAGATTTGTCAATAACAGAAATACAGTTGCATAACAAGTTAGTGGAATGTACGTGGTGGGAATGTAAAACCGTCTCCTGTTCTGTTGTTATTTCACTTTGAAAGTAAGTTCTAATTACATGGTGGCAGGAGCTCTCATTAATTCCTAGTTTTGTCTGCAGGCTTTTACAAAGTTTCTATGTGAAAATCTTCAATTTAACAAGTGAACTAACTTAAATTTCATCGTGTGTTGCTTTCTTGGAAAAATTAGTTTCACCCAATTTACTAGATAAGCTGGATGGGTTCTTGCAAAACTTGAGATTTCGTTTTGAATGAGAATTAGGAATGTGCATGTTTCAAAATATTATATCAGGGTTAATTTCCAGTTGTAAACAAACCAGATGTATGACTGCATTTCCATTGGTGAAATAACGGTTTAAGCCTGTAAGAAAGTGTAGTTCACTCTCTAACACTCTAAATATAGAAAATAAAAATAATAAAAGTATATATTATCAAGCAGGTGAATGGAGAAAACTACATAATAGTGAGCTACATGAGAAATAGGCCTATAGGAAGCCAGATATAATAAGAACAGTTAAGTCTTACAGACAGAGATTGCAGGACATGTGGCACGAATGGGGAATGAAAGAGATGCATGGAAGCTTCTTGTAGGAAAACCAGAAGGAAAACGCCCAGTTGGTAGACCAAGAATGAGGTGGGAGAATAATATTATTATTAGCTCAGGATAGGTATGTATGGAGAGCTTATGTCCGCGCGGCCATGAACCTACGGGTTCGATAAAGCCCGTGAGTTAGTTAGCTAGCTATATATATTATCAAGCACATGTCTGTATAAATAAAAAATAAAAAAACAACATTATTACACATAGAAATATATAAATACATAGTGTTTTGCCGAAGAGCTGGTATTTCGCTGCAAATTCAGCATTTTCTACCATTTCCTTAACTCAATCTTCCTTGTTGTATACACATACAAACCATTTATTTTAATATTGTCTATCATCTGATGTCTTTTTCTGCCTCTAACCTTCTAGGTCATCCGTCAGCTGGCAGTTTCTTCTTAGCCAGTAGCTAATCCAATTTATTTTCCTCTTCTTTATGAGTCCCAGCATTGTTATTCTTTCACGCACTCTATCTAGCACATCTTTATTTTTTTTATTTTGTCTGTCCATTTTACACGTTCTATTCTCCATATTCAAATCTCAAAAGCGTATACATAATACAATGGAAATAGTCAATGACAAATAATGGAAATTTTGAACAAGTAGATACATAGAAACAGGAATGAGATGCACTAAGAAATTAAACGTAGCTCTGTTCTGGCAATGCAATCTATTACGCATTACAGGGACTCTTGTCGTACCATGGCTTCTCGAGGAACGTTAAATTAATGGATAATAGTTTTAAAAAACTAGAACAACACGCTTTATTAGAAAATCGAACTAAAAAATTAAAAATAATTTTAATTTCCAAGACGCTTGGGATAAAATTAAAGTTTTCAACAAAAAAATCATCTCCAACACATATAGAATAAAACTAGAGTTATCAACAAAGAGAAAATAATGTTGCCATCAAAAGCGTGGAGTGCTCTTTGTCAATTAATATATTTGATAATAAACAGATATTGGTAAAAGTAAAGTCTCTAAGAGGAAAATGTAAAAATCATAAAAAGTACCCACGCTTTTGATGGTAAAATTATTTCCTTTTTGTTGTTAACTCTAGTTTTATTCTATATGTGTTGGAGATGATTTTTTTGTTGACCACTTTAATTTTACTCCAAGCGTCTTGGAAATTAAAATTATTTTTAGTTTTTTAGTTCGGTTTTCTAATAAAGCGTGTTGTTCTAGTTTTTTAGAACTAATATTTATTTTTTATTTTTTAGTTTTAATATTGTACAGAATAAGATAAACATATAAATATCTTTAAATTTGATACTATTGTAGTATGAGCTAAAGTAATGCTCTTCTAAAAAAAGATCTTCCCTGCCGGATTTGAGCCAGCGACCTATAGATTACTGAAATTATGTACGACTACAGTTCACCGCTCTACCAACTGAGCTCTTACGACTATTGATTAAAAATACAAGTCCCCAACCTATTATACCAGATTTCATTTTTTTTCTGATGATTCTTGCCAGGATTTTAGAAACAAAATATGAAATTATTGTATTGTCACGGGTTCTTTACAAGTATACAAAGTTTCAAGTCGATCCAATGTTATTAAGTGGATGAAAATCGTTTAAAAAAATTCCGTTATATAGATACAAAGACACTTTTTTTTGATTTTCTGATTATTCTGGCCAGGAGTTTGGAAAATAAATATGAAATTATTGTATTGTCACGGGTCCTTTACAAGGTTTCAAGTCGATCCAATGATTTTAAGTGGGTGAAAATCGCATTGAAAGATTCCGTTACATAGATAGATAGATACATGTCAAGCTAATATAAAGCGTGTAAAAAGCATATAACTCTTATTCTTCCAAGTTGTATTATATGGATGCAAAATATGGAATCTTACTTTAAGGGAGGAGAAGAGATTACGAGAAGGCCTCCCTATTAGGGAATAAAGTTCTTTGAAAAATCAATATGCGAAACCAGATGTAATAAGAATAGTTAAGTCTCGTAGACTGGGATGGGCAGGGCATATGGCACGAATGTGGAATGATAGTTGGACATGAAAACATCGTGTAAGAAAACCAGAAAGTAGTCTCCAAATCGGTAAGTTAAGAATAATATTAACATTGATTTTTGGGAGACTATTTAACTCATGCCCCAAATTCGAGTCAATAATCAATGACGTTTCAATTAATTTTGTTTAGAACCAATCTCAGTCGTGTTTCACTCATTCTTTATAGAATTATCTTTACCACCTCCTGTTTTTGAGATACGGAAAGTTCCTCTTTTTTTAATATTCTGAACAGGTCAGAGCATTATTTTGCAGTGACTGACTCTCCAACAAATACATCGAATATAATGAATAATGAACAGATTCATTCGAACTTCACGTTTGATAATTGTGTGTTCAATAATTATGTTTTTTAAATAATGAAGTTACTGAGTTTTTTACTAAAAATAAATTAATAATGACGTATAATGTAAGATATTGCAATATCGTATTACATAACCTGAACCGTGCTTAATATGAATTTTAAAAGTGTTGACTATAATGTTGGTTATAATATACAGCAGTTTAATGTTTCATTTTTTTCTCCACTAGCGTGCATTGTCTCAATATTGCAATCCTATTTGAAGTTTCCCACGACAAATGGCAATAAAAATTATATGATCAAGTTGCACTGGATAAACAGATGAAACATAACCACCCATATCTGATTTGTTTTCAAACATCGCCCGTTTACGTTAAATATATAAATATTTTAAAACAAATATATTTTAATAAGGATTTTTGAGTAAACAGCTTAATTTTATTCGTTATATAGTCCTAACAAATGTCACTCTTGATTTCCAAATCTTCTAGATACATTCACTCGTGACTTTACTTATGATATAAATCATACAAGGAATAATTTAAAAACATTGTCTCAAGAAATATATGTATGAAGAGGTTACATCTGTGCATCCATGAACCATCGAGTTGGATCCAGTGACTAAGTTATGGTAGTGATGTGCATGTTTATTAGTAGCAAGAGCTGAATTGAGTTGGATATGAGATTGACATGGATCTGCAATGAACGTCTTGTTGAGATCCATTTGGATGTCTGACGCTGAAACATGACAAAGATGAATGGCTTTACCTTGACAAAGATCTCTCTGGACAGCTGCAGACAAGATTGTTGGAGATCTCAAATCTAATTTCTTAAGAAAGAGACATTAAATGACAAGAAATATCTTCTTAAATAAAGTGTTCCCTTAATACAACGGTTTATCCTCATCCAAACAATTTTAATACCCCCAAATGAAAGTCAATGACCAATCACGTTCCAATGAATTTTGTTTTACAACCAATCACAGTCGTTTTTCATCTCGATAATTATCGAATTTTGATTACGAAAATCAAGAAAGCTCCTCCTTTTTAATATTGTGAACAGGTCAGAGCATTATTTTGGAGTGACTGACTATCCAACAAATTCGTTGAATATAGCAAATAATGAACAGATTCCTTTGGCCTACACATTTGATAAATGTTTGTTCAATAATTGTGTTTTTAAATAATGATTTTACTGAGTTGTCTCCAAAAAATGAATTAATAATCTATAATGTTAGTTATAATATACACTTCGATGTGTTTCATTTTTTCTCCACTAGGGTGCATTCTTACAATATTGCGATCCTATTTGGAAATCAATAGTATGATCAAGTTACAGTGATGAACAAATGAAGCATAAGCAAACATTTCTCATTTGTTTTCAAACATGACCGTTTACATTAAATATATAAATATTTAAAAAATAACTATATTTAAATAACGACTTGTGAATAAACTGCTTAATTTTATTGGTTAAATAGTCCTAACAATTGCCACTCTTGATTTCCAAACCCTCTAGATTAATTGGAAATCAATCATGGCATTACTTATGATAATGATAAAGAAGGGAGACTTAGAATGTCATCTTTATATGTGAAGATGAGTCTGAGTGAGTCTGCCTGTCCTTTATGGACTCAGAAACTACTCGACGATTTGAATGTTTTTTTTTCTTCATCATTTAGAAACATTTTCTGGGACAGTTGATGTATATAATACTAGCTAATATCCGGCGTGCGCTGCTACCCCTAAATAAATTAAATATTGAGGATTAATTAATTATATGGTGTACACTGCGACAAACCAGGCATGACGGTTGCTAGAGTAAATTTTTAATTTCGAATTTTAGATGAAGCCCCACTTCTAACGGTCCGATTTCGCTAAATTTTGGATAACACATACAGGTACCTCGGTTTATTTTAATGTGGTATTTCAAGTTTTGTTGTGAAACAACGAAAATTGCGATAGATAGAGCGATTTTTAAATTTTAGTTTCAGGTGAACTTCTACACCTAATGATTTTAGAAGATAATAGATAACGTATAAACACTCCCCGCATCTGAAACCCTGTATATACAAATTTGCACGAATATCGGTTATAGAAGTCTATAAAGAACAAACAGGCATACATCTGTTTATATATATATATATATATATATATATATATATATATATATATATATGTCTGTAGTCTCGAGGTAGCGTGCTGCCTTGTCTCGCAGCGGACCAGGATTCGATTCCCGGTCGGGACAGGCTCCTGGGTGAGGTTTTTCTCCGGGTTTTTCCTCTACTGTACGACAAATGTCATAAAGCTTAGAGCACAACGGTCCCCGAAAATCATCCGGCCATCATCATAATCATCCTTATCATTATCATCAGCTCCCTTCACCGATGTGGAAATCAACGGGGAGCTACCACACCTATAATTGCCTAATAAAGCTGCAAAGCATAGCATTAAAATGCTATGATTGCAATGAAAGGCCTGCCCTCAGGCAGAATTACTATAGATGGATATATATATATATATATATATATATATATATATATATATATATATATATATATATTACCGTTCGTATTATAGAGCCGGAGTTAAAAAAGTAAATAAAAAAGGACATCGGTACACTAAAAAGTCGCTTTTAGGACGCTTAAATGGCTTTACGCTACATAAACCATAACATTAGTGTACACATAATTGAATATCTCAAAAAATGTACAAAAAAAGTCCGCGAAAGCATATGTCTATCTTTTACGGATAACTCGCAATAACCATTTTTGTTTTTCAGCTCATTGATGCCAATAAGATCGGGATGAATAGATTCCCGAGCAACGCCGGTAATCAGCATGAAGTATCTAAAAATAATTACGATATAAATTTATAATTATTTTTATTTTACTTATTCAACTAAACAAAAAAAAACATTTAATTAGTTAGGAGTAGAAGGAAGCGCACGCCATGTATTAGTAGGCCTACATGAAAATGGTGTATACCTCTGCAATTTACTAGTGTATATGCATTATGCGTAATATATGCCCTGGAAATGTTACATTTTAGTGATGCAAAATAACTTAAGACTATGCGCTAGAAGAGTTACGCTTGTTGCTTTTATTTTGTTACTTACAGAAGGCCAAGTTTCATTATAAGGAAATATTGTCTTCTTTTGATGTAAGATCACATTTCGGTCTTATTAGTTTTCTTTGAAATGAACAATATAATTTCATGAAAAGTTGAATGCAGAATAAAGGAATGTGTAAACGAAAAAAAAAAAAAAAAGAAAGTTAGAATTCGTGGGATATAGCAGGGATAATGGGGAAAAGAATCTTCTCTTCTTCCGGGCCAATCGACCGTCGGCACAGCTAAGGAATCTTGGTGCATTTAACGTTAAATGAAGGGTCCCTTTAGGAGAAGCTCTTTATCGTTTCTGAGAGTAGAAAATGGAAGAGCAAAGTTTCACTGAGGAAATATCCAACTTTTTTTATCCTACTTCGATATAGTCATGCAACTTGGAATTGATTTAACTTATCTTTTAACCTGTCTCAAAGTTTGGGGAACTTTTCACTTGTTCTGTAATATAGTATTGCATACTTAGTTCACTTTTAGCTGTATGAGGCAATTGTTAAAGTTGGTAAGATAATTCAGTCGTAAGTGGGCAGTTGGTAATTCTAAAGATTTGTAGTTAAGGATATTCTAAAAATATTATAGTCTGTCCGTAGAATCTGTAGAGAAGCTATTCAAAATAAGCCATCTACGCAGGAGGCGGGCAGAAATGCACGGCTAATGAGGCCGCGGAAGGAAGTGCAGGAGGGAGAACATATCACTTGACATTACTTATTTCGATCGTGAACTTCAAGTGACAAAGATGTGTAAATGGAAAGCTGGTGAATTTCTCTACACATTCACGGACAGACTTTAGTTACATTTTTAATTTTGCAATTCTTAATACTCTGTAGTTAAAAAAATATTCAGAAAATATTATTTATATTTGAAATTTATAAGTTCGTAACTTAAATATTCATAGTTAACAATATTCCAAAAAATGTTATCTCTATTTTAAATTTAAAAGTTGCTAAGATTTTGTAAGATTTTTAGATACGAATATTCTAAAATTAATATTATTTATATTTTAAATTGTAATTTGGTAACTTAAAGGTATTCTAAAAAAAATACTTACATTTTAAAATTGTAAGTTGATAACTCTTAAATCATTGTGGTTAATAATATTCTAAATATATTGTTTGCACTATAGATAGTTCTGTCGTACTTACAGCAATGGCGACCATGATTGAAAATTCAGTTTCCTAAATTTCGGGGAAGCCAACCTATAAATAACTAAATAACTTTACTGTAATATTACAAATTACCTACCTAGTGCGGGAAGTAAAACCACTGTTCTTTATGTATACTACCTAAATATATGTACAAAAATGTATCCAAAAGGTAGTGTTAATATACATTATACGAAACAAATCACTGCATTTTAAATTAACTTAACTATATTTGAAACGATATAAAACAATAAATTTATGCTTGCCGCCATTTTATATCTGATTGGTATCACGGCCTTCTGTAGTGTCAATTAAATTATTTTCGGCATTTACCGTATAAACATTGACCAGACTGTTAACGTTAGTCAGTTGTTTATAATGAACGCAAATATTTCCAACAAAGATGCTATTATTTTGTATTTGTTTATTTTTTTGAAAACACCATTGTGCAAAAAATAATGTACAACGCACGTTTGCGAAGTGTTTTACAAAACCTCGCTTTTGTAAAAACCACTATCCAACCTCATATTGTAATATACTAATAGCAGAGCGGTTGACTAACGAATTCTCAACATAGACATAAATACACAACAATATTCTAAGCCTTCACATGAAATTCACTGAACAATAGAAATAGCTTTGGTATAATCCAAATATCATAGACACTGTATTACCATAATACTTTTTGAAATGTCACAAACAATGTTTACATCTATTGATCAATTAAATAATGCGTTTCTCTTATTTTTGTTGAAGATATCCGAAAACAGTGGAAGATCTTCCTTAAAACATTTTCTGAACGACATTTTAGATTTACAATCTATTCCATTTTGTAGGAATTGAAATTGTTGGAGGCACGTCCCTAGTAAAAGGCCAGCTATTATCTTTGCTTTCCCCTTAAACGTATGTCCCTCTTGTGTTTTTCTCTAATGAATTTTTTCCCCTCTCTATCTCTCTTGTCAATCTGGAAAGACTTACGGCGCTCTAGTGGAAAGGTATTTGAAGCAGAAACTACAAAGCCCCCTGAACACATTTCGAAGGTACTGATTTGTGGTCCAAAAACTCAACGAAGCAAGACCAAGTCTTTACAATGCTTCAATGCAGAATAAGCATTCCCGTTTGACAATTTTATCGTAGGATTGGATTTGAATGTACATACAAGAGTTTCTTTGTGACTCTTGAACCCCGCTAGGAGGACAAAATTCGATTTCTTACTTCTGTTACCTCACCTCCTGACAAAAGGATGCGGGAAGTAGATTTTTCTAACAAATATTGCATCATTGAGAGATCAGTTCTTCCATTTTTATATAGGTACAGAATGCAAATACAGTTCTTACCAATACTTTAATGTTTTTTTAATCAGGATTATTTCTGTTATTTACACACGTATCCTTAACCAAAACACACAATATATTTTCTTCCACATTTTCCGGTCTTGTGTGTCTCCTTCTGTCATATTTCTCATCTTCATGTTGTCTTGAATTCCCTTTATCCACGTTGGCCCTTTGGTCTCCCACGTTTCCCTTTTCCAGGAGGTATCCATTTCAATACTTCTTTGTTTGTTTCTGTGTCCCTTCTTTTCATTATACGTCCATATCATCTTCAACCTCTTGTACAATACCCTTTTCTACATTCATAATTTCTCTTATTGTATTATTTTTTATTTTGTCTAATTTTTATATTCTTGCCATCCATCCATCCATAGTAATTCTGCCCGAGGGCAGGACTTTCACTGCAATCATAGCATTTTCATGCTATGCTTGTAGCTTTACTAGGGAATTATAAGTGTGGTAGCTTCCCGTTGCTTTCCACACCGGTGAAGAATGATGATGATGATGATGGTAATGATAAGAATGATGATGTTGATGGCCATATGATTTCGGGGACCGTTTGGGCCTGAAAGTTTTCCTGACATTAGTCTTACAGGTGAGGAAAAACCCGATAAAAACCTCACCCAGAAAAAACTGCCCCGACCGGGGATCGAACCCGGGCCCGCTGCGTGACAAGGCAGCACGCCACCTCGAGACCACAGCGGTTCTTGCCGATCTTCTTAAAAAGTCAATTTCTGTGATAATTTATTTCTGTGTTTTTGCTTCAACGTCCATGTTTCCGCACCATATAATAAAATACTCTTAACAAATGTGTTATATATTAATAATTCAGTTCTCTTGATTATATTCCTACTCCATAAAATATATTTTAGTAAAATTAAAAATAAAAATAGTTTAATAAATTGTAGTTAATTATATAAAACTGTTATTTTCCCAGCTGCTATATGCATGGGAAACATAGACACTAACTTTAATGAAGGGGAAAGATTACGAGTGTTTGAGAATAAAATTCTTAGGAAATGTTTTTCGACGAAAGAGAAATGAATAGACAGGCGAATGGAAGAGACTGTAAAACAATGAGCGGTAATTATCAAGAAAACTTGTATGAACGATTAAATAATAAATGAGCGATAATTGAATTCGTTCATCATTCTCGATCATTTTAACTAGTTCATTTTTGGAAAAAAATTGTATTATTTCATACTAGTCTGTCTCTGTCTCTCTCCTGTTTTATATTCCATATCTACCTCAATTGTACTTCTACTATACAATTATTTGCAATCCAAACTATTTCACTATATATTATAAATTGCATAATACTTACTACGGATTTCGGCGAGACTCGAACCTTGGATCCTCAGATCTAGAGCACCATGCCCTAACGACCTCGGCTAGTTAGCCACATTAAGAAACTAATGCTATTATCTAAATTTATTATAAAATAGGGTCAATATCTAGTCTTGAAAATGACTGCTTCGCTGTTGAAACATGTTGACTCTTTTAATTATTAATTGGTGAATTGGGTATATTGACTGTGTATATTACGATTTTATCACCAAGAAGATCATTAGTGTATTGAATCTAAATTTATATTTCTCTCAGGTAATTATTCACATACTGCAAAATTCAGTTGTGTTTTTATTTTTATTTGAACTTGGCATGGTGGTATAGAATCCGCAAAATTCCAATTAAAATGTTTAAAAAAAACTTATGAGACAGAATACGTTCATACAATAAAGGAGTTTGTTGTGGCGATTTATCTTTGTATCACCCTTTGTGCAGATTGGGAATATATTCTTGCCATATTTTATTTTAAGATTTGTAACAAGTTCTGAAACAATTTGAGATGCTTAAATGAAACTTTGTTTGTTTCAGGTAAGTCGGAGATAAAGTTTGTTACATCCCATACGAAAGTTCACAAGCCAATGTAAGTTGACATGGAATATTTTAATATAGGCCTATATATACAGGGTGTAAATGAATTAGACCGCACACATTTAACTGCTTACAGAGGGGTATTATATAAGTAATTTGAAATAGGGAACCAATGGTCTACGAGGGAAAATAGGCTAGTTATAGGGAATCAAAGTTATCGACTATTAATACAGTTAATCAATAGGAGAGCAAAGTAGGAGAGAAAATTATACTAGATTAACTTCAAATCTTGGTAATAATTTCCGAGATCCTGATTACTAATAATTCATCAACAACGTTTATGAAATATAGGGTTATCAAATTCCTTAAAATTTCGAACCTAGTAGATGATTGCACGCCACTGCACTGATTAAAGTAGCATCGATACAATGAGAGTGAAACACGCAGTATCTGTTTAGTTATCGTGTAATAGATTTGAGTTCGAACACTAGTGGTTCAAATCACGCCAGGCCACTTTTTTTTCTTTCCCTGTGTGTGTAATGTGTATATTGACACTGACATTTGTTCAGTATACGCATGCGCAAAATACCTATTCCCATATCGGTTATCACATTAACATCTTATTAGAAGTTATTTCAGTATCAGTCGCAATACATGAAAGCATCATGGAACATCTTCACAGTTATGCTGAACTTAGAACACTTTTAATGTTCGTATTAAAGCACCGTTGAGGTTATCTAATAAGATATTAAAAGATATTAAATATAAAATTGATACCTGGTAGGTCAGTCGTCCTCAACCAGCTAAAATGCAGAAGATGAAATATAGTTTTTGAAAGGCCTTCATATTGGAACTACTTAATGAAGTTTAATAATTTAGTTGAGGACGACTGACCTACTAGGTATCAATTTTGTATTTAATATCTTACGATGAACTTGCCGAAATACATCTGATTTATTTGGTTTTTGATGCAGCACAAGGTTATGGGCGAGAGCTGTTGCCATGTATGCGGAGCGGTATCCGAATAGACGCCATCCTCACCGAACAACCTTAGAGTGTTAATAGGCGTTTGCGGGAGCATTCGACGTTGAAGGTAAACAGAGTATCCATCCATATTAATTCTGCCCGAAGGCAGGTCCTTCACTGCAATCATAGCATTTTCATGCTATGCTTGCAGCTTTACTAGGGACTGGTAGCTGTGGTAGCTTCCCTGTTGCTTTCCCACCGGTGAAGGATGATGATGATGATAATGATAGGGATGATGATGATGGCCATATGATTTCGGGGACCGTTTTGGGCCTTAAAGTTTTCCTGACATTTGTCTTACAAGTGAGGAAAACCCCCGATAAAAACCTCACCCAGAAAAACTGCCCCGACCGGTGGTCGAACCTGTGCCCGCTGATTGACAAGGCAGCACGCTACCTCGAGACCACAGCGATGGACAAACAGAGTTAGACGCCGGTGAAAGTAGTACGCGCCGCACTGCAGAGTTGGAAGAAAATGTTATTCACACGGTGGAAGATTATCCTTCTAATAGTACTCGTGCTGTTCCACGTGTAATGGGCACGAACCATCAAAGTATGGGAAGTCCTGCACAAAGACCAGCTCTATCCCTTTCATCTGCAAAATGTACAAGCCTTACAGCCAGTGGACTTCCTCAACGGGTACAATTTTGTAATTGGGCTTTGTTGCGGCCACGCACTTCTTTTCCTCGGTGTTACTCATTGATGAAACAATATTTAATACGGATGAAGTGGTTCTGAACTGAAAGAACAGTCATGTGTGGGATTATGAAAATTCTCATGCCATATTTGAGAGGAGTCGCCAGCAGAGATTTTCGACGAACGTATGAGTAGGCGTAATTTCTGACCACATCATTGGTCCCTACCGTTTCCCCAGAGATTAAATGACGTCATTTATAAGACATTTTTAGAGCACGTCCTACCTATATTGCTAGAAGGAGTTCCTCTTCACATCAGGCTCCTCCCAATTTTTGCCGGAATGTGTGAAATCATTTGGGTCCTGGCCGTTGGATATAGGAAGAGGTTGTTCAACTGTAGTGTGGCCAGCTCGCTCTCCAGATCTCTGTCCACTTGATTATTTTTGTGGGGACACCTGAAAACATTCGTATATGCGACCCCTGTTGATACAGATGAACTGTTACTTACACGCGTAATCGCAGCATGTTATGTGATCCGCGATACACCCGGTATCTTGTACAGGGTATGAGAATCCTTTAGTCGCCGATGTCGTCTGTGTTGTGAGAATGGTGGTGGCCAATTTGAACAATTTCTGCAATGAGTCTGCAGGTGCTTTATTTTTTTCTTGTTTACTGATATGTATTGTTTCTTATTTCCCAATAACATTAGGTATGCTATGTGTACACTGTACATATAATATACCTCTTCATGTTATTACTCTTGTGGTCACTGCACTATCATTTATCTAAGTAAATAAGTACTGTACAGTACAATTGCACGTTTTTTTTGCGAAAACTATTGTACTCTACAGTATGTGTATCATTATTAAAATCATTCAAACAATTGTCTATTCAATACGTACGTAGTTAGTTTTGTAACTCATGTACTGCGCCGACATTCCAATACCGTTTTCTGTAAAATAACGAATAAACAATTAAACCTACGTATGTAACTAATTTACAGAGCGTACATAATAAAGGAAGAAAGGAAAAAAATGTGTTCACATTCTGTAGGTAATTTTCGAACGTGATGCATCAATCTTACGTTTGCGTCGATAGTAAGAATAATATAAGCACTGAGCTAAAGGGGCATACTTGTTGCAAGTTACAGTCTCTGTATCATATTATTTCCATTTTAATTGGAATAATCAGTGGCGTGCCAACCATTTTACAAATTGAATCTTAACTTGGACAATTTTATTCGTAGACCATTAGTTCATCATCCCAAAATGTTTATAAAATACCCTTCTATACGTAGTTAAATTTGTGCGGTGTAATTCATTTACAACCTATATATATGTACACACACACAGAGCCGTGCGTTAGTCTCGCAAAAACTCGAAAACGACTGGACCGATTTTTTTTTTTTTTGTATGTCTGATTGAGTCCCTCGGTAGTTTACATTCACAATTGGACCCTATACAACTATTAGCTGTAGGAGTTCACTTGAAGTGAAAATTGAAACATCGCTCTAGCGGTCATATTTTTCGATGTTTCACAAACGAAACTCATTATATCCTATTAAAATAAACCGAGGCAGGTATTATCCAAAAATGAGTGAAATTTAACAATTGGAAGTGGAGGTTTACCTGCCTTATATAGACTGTGACGAACTAAACATGGTGGTTGCTAGAATCAGTTTTTAATTTCGAATTCCAGGTAAACCCCAATTTCTAATAGTTGAATTTCGCTAATTTTTGGATAATTTCCACTTCGGTTTATTTTAACAGCATATTCTTCGTTTCGTTTTGAAAAATCATAAATTGCGACCACTAGAGCGATTTTTAATTTTCTATTCAAGTGAACTCCTACAACTAACGATTTTAGATCAGAATAGATAGCGGTTAAATACATGCTGTATTTAAAAATCCATATGTACTAATTTTTTTTTTAAGACGATCGACCGACTATTTTTCGAGATTTGTGAGCAGAAATATGCGCCGGGTGTATTTTTATTTATAGAGATTTTTGTATAAATATATGTCGCAATTTTGATAGAAAATTTTCTAATGTTTTTTGTTCACTCCTATACTAATAATGGACCAATTATTATCATTCTGTTTTAGGGAAGTAAATTGAATTTATCAGAGAGGTCTTCGTATCCATTGACAACGGCAAGTAATTGCTCAACTTATTTCCCTAGGGAAGAAAAGTAATTGACTTAATAATGTAAAAATGTTACCTACCTAAAATTTTATTGAGTAATACATTACAATTTTATTGTATCACACTTATTTCTCACTTTGATAACTCAGAGTTATTGTGATTGAACAGTTGTTACAATTATTAACATTAGTCACAAAATTTGGTTCAGTTTCATTAGTATTTTTCTTATTTATTTCAACATCTTTTATTTACACCAGTCTTTAAATATTCTGTATACTTTTTACGCGCTGTATATTAGCTTGACCTGTATTAGTCTATATATGTAACGGAATTTCAACACAATTTTCACCCATTTAAAAACATTGGATCGATTTCAAACTTTGTATACTTGTAAAGAACCAATGACAATACAATAATTTCATAAATGTTTTCTAAGATCCGGGCCAGGATCATTGGGACATCAAAAAAATAAAGACCGGTATAATAGGTTGCGGACGTACCGATTTTTTAGTCCATCGTTGTAAGATATTAATATTATATATCCTCTGGTAGCTCAGTTGGTAGAGCGGTGGACTGTAGTGGTATATAATTTCAGTAATCCATAGGTCGCGGGTTCAAATCCGGCGCGGAGGATTTTTTTAGAAGAGTATTGCTTTTAGCTCATACTACAATAGTATCGAATTTAAAGATATTTACATTTTTATCTTATTCTGTAAAATATTAATGACAATTTTGTAAACTTCTCACATTGTAATATATCCAAAAAAATATGAGAAGGATACGATTAACTGTAACTATTTATCTATATTAAAATATTCAAAAATATTATAATAATGTTAGATAATAATTTTAAAAAATATGTAATTATTTTCGTGCCTAGACACTAGAAATATCGTAAGCAATTAAATTTTCATGGGATTCCGGTTTATGACAATCAATTAAACTAAAAATAAAAATAAATAAATAATAGTTTAAAAAACTAAAACAAAACGCTTTATTAGAAAACCAAACTAAACGATAGAAAATAAATAACAGTCAAAAAAAGACTAAAACTACACGCTTTATTAGAAAGCCAAACTAAAAAATGAAAATAACTTTAATTTCCAACACGCATGGGATAAAATTAAAGTGGTCAACAAAAAAAAATGTTCTCCAACACATCTAGAATAAAACTAGAGTTATCTACAAAAAAAATAATTTTACCATCAAAGGCGTGGGGTGCTTTTTATGGTTTTTAGGTTTTCTTCTTAGAGACTTTACTTTTACCAATATCTGTTATTATCAAATATATTAATTGATATAGAGCACCCCAAGCTTTTGACTTACTTACTTACTCACTGGCACTATCGAACCCGTAGGTTCATGGCCGCGCGGACATACGCTCTCCATACATCCCTATCCTGAGCTAATACTTTCCAATCATTCCCTGTATAATCTACTTCCCTCAAATCATAGTTAATGTTATTCTCCCACCTCATTCTTGGTCTACCAACTGGGCGTTTCCCTCTGGCTTTCCTACAAGAAGCTTCCATGCAAGTCTTTCATTCCCCATACGTGCAACATGTCCTGCCCATCGCAGTCTACGAGATTTGGCATGGGTTCCCTGAAGTAGTCCCCGCCCGGAGAACCGAATGGGGGACTATTTGACCTCCCGAAAATTTTACCCCAGTTGAACCCATGTCCGCATTTCTTGACGGTTGTATTTTTACGGTGAAAGATCGTCACTCTTTCGACCAAGGTACTTTTTTTCGTCTGGCTTATCACCGTCGACCAGTCCGGCATGGGTAACCCTATCGGCAGCAATGCTACCGCCGGCATAGCTCTCAGGATCATTTAAGCACGCAAGCCACTCCACCACGACAAGGTAAAGATACCATGGAGGGCCCCAAGCTTTTGATGTTAAATGATTTTTTTGTAGATAACTCTAGTTTTATTCAAAATGTGTTGGAGATAATTTTTTTGTTGACCACTTTAATTTTGTCCCAAGCGTGTTGGAAATTAAAATTATTTTTCTTTTTTTAGTTCGGTTTTCTAATAAAGCGTGTTGTTATAATTTTATAAACTATTATTTATTCATATCTATTTTTCGACTTTGCTGGTAATAGAAAATGAACCGCAGCATTTGCTGTTTCCTCTACATCACAATTAATAATATCTGTTATTAATACACAATCTGAAACTGTTATTTAAAATGTCTGTCACTAATTCAGACAACAATAAACAATTGCAATTGTTTTATCAATATTCCCTTGCCATCAAACAACTGAACTCTTCAAACCAAGATATAAATTCACACGAAATATAAAAATTAAACATAATTATTAGTATAGGAGTGAACAAGCTTTTATACGCAATTCGGGAAGCAAGTTCATTACTAGTCTCGAACTTATTTGCTAGTCCTCGTTAAAGCTCGGACTGAAACACGTCATCGACTAGTAATGTACTGCTTACTTCCCTTGTTGCGTATACATATAACTATTTTCAAATGACCAATTCAGTTGCTAGAATCTATTATTTCTATGGACTATGACACGTGATATCTGTATTAGTTAGTACTATTATTATTATTATTATTATTATTATTATTATTATTATTATTATTATTATTATTATTATCAGGGAATAATAATTATTGACAATTCGCGAATTTGTGGACTGTACCAATTAAATTATCGTGAACAATTTTTTCTTGCAATTTTGTCACCAATTCTCGGTATAAATCTGTTTATAATGAAGTTCTGATGCAGAATATTCTCAGAGTTGTTTTCAATTCCTCTTGGAAAATATGTTGCTACATTGAAACATAAATGAAAGGTTTCGCATTTCAACTTGTACTTCGTTATCAAAGTTGGTTATTTTAGAATTTGTAATTAGCAATTGCGTATATGAGAAGTTGGAAATTATCTCTTTCCGACCGACTGAAAACAAACCCTTTTGAAAATAATTTTAATGAATCGGAGGGAGAGAAGTCGGATTATGGCAGAGATAAATTTATTTTGAATTTTACAATATTTCAGCGTACACAGCTTTACAGATTTATCATCACTATTTTTTTTTTGCAAAAGCTCACATAGCTTTATTCAAGTTTTGATAAACATACGGGGAATTCAATCCATTTATTTTGCCTCATCCGAATCTCATTTCCACTCACTCTGCAAGTTCATGTTTTTTGTCATTTATGTCATTGTTCAATGATGGTGCAACTTAACTTCACCTACAATGCAGTTTGTAAGTTTTATTTTATTTAATAGTTTTAAAATCCATCATGAACATAATTGAGAATACTCCTTAAACGTTAGCTAGTTAACTAACTGACTAACTAACTAACTAACTAAATCACTGTGACTATCGCACCCGTATTTCCTGGCAGCACGAACATAATCTCTCCATACATCCCTATCCTCATCTAATGTTTTCCAGTCATCGCTTGTATAATATTTTTTCTCAAATCAGGGTTAATCTTATTCTGCAATCTTTTTCTTGATATACCAACTGGGTTTTTTGCCTGTGGTTTTTCTACAATACGTTTTAATTGAAATTGAAGATATTAATGGCAAATTAATGGAAAAATAAATAAATGTATTCTAATGTGTGGCACTAATAAAAGAACCCGTAAAAACACAAAAAAAAAAGAAACAAAAATGAAAATTTATAAAGCAATGGCTGTTCCTGTATTGATGTATGGATCAGAATATTGGACGATCACTAAAAGATAAGAACAAAGATTTGAATCAGCTGAGATGAGACTTTTAAGAAATGTAGCAGGATATACTCTGCAGGATAAGAAAAGAAATGAAGATATAAGAAAGGAACTAAATATTTTCAAACTTACAGACCGAATAATTAAATATAGGAACGACCGGAAAGAACATATTGATAGAATGCCAGAAGGAAGATTTCCAAAATTATTGCTAAATATAAACCGCGTGGAAGGAGAAATGTTGGACGCCCACACAGAAGATGATCTGAACAATTTTAACAATTGTAGCTTTCATGAAACCGGAACGAGCCAACAGGCTTAATCCCTGGATGATGATGATGGCGTTTTAATGCCCCTTTTTCATTCCCCATTCGTGCCACGTATGATGTCCGTCACAGTCGACAAGACTTAACTGTTCTTATTATATCTGGTTCCATATAAAGATCAAGAATTTCACTGTTATGTAATCTTCTCCATTCACCTGTCTGCTCATCTCTTTTTGGGTCTAAAAATGATGCTAGGTATTTTATTATGAAATAATCCTAACCTTTTGTACTCCCTACATATAGACTATATTTCCCTCAGATAATTGTTTACATACTGCAACAATAAATTATGTATTTTTCATTTTTTTTATATGTAGGTGGACTTTTTTTTTATTGTCTGAAGATTCAGGTGTTTGTGTATAGGCCTATATGAAAGGATCGGAGTCATGTATGGTTTTGTTTGAGAAGCTAACAAAATATTGTTTTTTTTTCCGGCGAAGAGATTAACTGTTTGTGTATACATTTATACAACAGAGTGTTTTATATGACATCATTTTCTGAATTGCTCTGTCAAATTGGAAAGCTTTATGGGGCAAGTGTATTTGCTATAAAAGTAATTCCTTTAAAAGTAGGAAAATACGTCACGAACTATTTCTTCTTCTCACATGAAGTTAAGATATATTCACAGTAGATAGGTTTACTAAAACTAACTAACTAATTCACAGGCATTGTAGAACACAGAGAAAAATAGCCCGTGTGACATAAGCTCTCCATACATCCCTATTCTCACAAGGAATCCGTCAACCATTGCATATCGGAACCTACCTTGAAATTTCTCCTACAGAAGCGTTGTGATGTACGGTACCAATGCCGTCTCCAAAAATTATTTGCGGCTTTTAACTTCAAGGAACAAAAACTCAGCGCCAAATCTGTCGTTTAAACTACAAGGAAGAAATAGAACTCCTGACTTGGTGGATTGGACAACCGTGACAATCAGCCGTTTGTGCCGTAACCACTCGACTCTACTCAAGAATTTTCGAAGATTCACAACACTACTCATTATATCCTATTAATATAAACCGAGGTAGGTATTATCCAAAATGAGTGAAATGAGACAATTAAAAGTGGAGGTTTACCAGAAATCCGAAATTAAAAATTGACTCTAGCAAAGGCCATGTTCGGTTCGTCGCGGAATATCCTACATTGTAATTTAATTAACCCTTGATATTTAAATTATTTAGGCATAGCAATGCACGCCGGGTATTAGCTAGTGTTTTCCATAAAATCAGCACAATCGAACCATACATTCAACTTGCTGGGGAATTCGCTTATTTTACGCAGTTCCTGCCTCGACAGACCTTTTTTTAAAAAAAATATTTCGGTTATTGTTTGAAGAGAATATTTATGATGTTTGAAGGCAAGTTTCATAAACTCATTTCGTTTCACGGAAGAACGTATTTTGTCGTCACGCCTCAGTTATATTGAATATTGTTACGTTTACAACTACGTCAGATAAGGTAGGACAGTAGCGTATATATTTTTCCCTTTTCATCCCCAGCCGCTAGCCACAGGAACATATAAACTCGTTCGATATGTTGACAAGTTTATGTTAAAAAAAATCTCTATTCTAAAATGCACTATACATGAGTTCAGGCTATGCTTACAGTATTTATGAGCATTGTAATAATATGATAGCCTAGTTCACATAACGTCCACCGCTATGTTCTCGAAGTAGCGTGCTGCCTTGTCACGCAGCGGGCCTCGGTTCGATCCCCGGTCAAGGCAGTTTTTCTCTGTGAGGTTTTCCTCGGGGTTTTCCCTCACCTGTAAGACAAATGTCAGGAAAACTTTCAGGCCCAAACGGTCCCCGAAATCATATGGCCATCACCATCATCCTTATCAGCATCATCATCATCCTTCGCCAGTGTGGAAAGCAACGGGAAGCTACCACACCTACAATTCCCTAGTAAAGCTGCAAGTATAGCATGAAAATGCTACGATTGCAGTGAAGGACCTGCCTTCGGGCAGAATTACTATGGATGGAGTTCACATAACTTACTTACTACCTCATGGCACTATCGAACCCATGGTCACGCGTGCACAAGCTCTCCATACATCCCTATCGTGAGCTAATGTTTTCCATTAATCCCCTGTACAGGCCTATACAACTTCTCTCTAATAATGGTTACTTTTATTATCTCACCTCATTCTTGGCCTACCTACTACACTCTTTCCCTGCGGTTTCCGTACAGAGAGTTTCCATACCCTTTTTTTCATTTCCCATTCTTGCCACATGTCTTGCTCGTAGCATTCTATGATATTTAATATTGTTCTTATTACATCTGGTTTCTTATAAAGATGGTGTAGCCGATTTCTTCATTCACCTGTCTGTTCATCTCTCTTTGGTGCAAAAAGAAAACCTAAGAATTTTATTCTCAAATACTCGTAGTTCTTTCTTCTCCCTTAAAATAAGAGTCCATGTTTACCATCCATATAATATAAATTGTAGAATAACTGTTTTATATATTTTCAGTTTAATATATGTTGAGAGAAGTTTGTAGGACAATAGTCTCTGTAATACATAATAGCACACATTTCCAGAATTGACCCTACGAAAAATATTAAAGTCTGCCGCGGTGAACTAGTGGTTATGTTCCTTGCCTCTGGCCCCGAGGGTCGCGGGTTCAAACCCGGCCGCAGTCGATGGATTTTTTAGGAGGCAAAAATCCAAGGATCAAGTCCACCGGGAGTGTCTTTAAGCCGTGGGTCCCGAGACTGCAGATTTTCAGGGTCGTACAAGATCCTTAAACCTGAATAAAAATGCCTCTAAACAAAATGTATCGATCTCAAACATCCTAGTAATATCTTAGTTGCCTGCTAGATGTCTCATTGATTCAGTGTGTTGACCGCATGCTATTATGTCATATATGGACACGTTATTAAATATAAAATTGGCACCTGATAAGTCAGTCGTCCTCAACTAAATTATTAAATTTCATCGAGTTGTTTCAATATGAAGGCCTTTCAAATACATCTGCATTTTAACTGGTACTGATGTTGTATACGTTGTACAACGGGTTTTAGGTTTGCGGGTGTGTTCTCATTTATTAGATCTGTATTCTTAGTTTCTTTTAAATTTCAAGGATGTGATCTTTTGTTATACTCTCTGTGTAGTACTGACATAGTATTATCGAATTTATCGAACTGATGACCCGTTTCTAGTATATGTTTGGCAAAACTTTATTTTCTTCCTATGAATTTTAAAAACATTGATATGTGGACAAATAAGGTAACTAAATGAATTTGGTCTATTAACTCCTGACAAAGGAGAGACTAGGGCTCAACCCTGAGCTACGTCATTATAGATAGATAGAAGGTATGAATACTAGGAAATAAGTTAATATAAGAAAGTTAAGAGAAAGTTTCAAAATAGAGAATCGTACTTTGACATATAAATAATTAACACAGAGGAGAATGGTATAAACAAAATCATATAATTCATTTTTAACAAATACAGCTTGGATATACTCTGCTGGATGAGAAAATGAATGAAGATGTAAGAAAGAAACTAAATATTTTCAAACTAACAGATTGAACGTTAAATATAGGAACGCCTGAAAAGAACATGTTGATACAGTCAGATTCAACCCAGGAGGTTACTGTGTGTTTAGAATAGGGAACTGGGTTGCTATTTTAACAGTATTTTCTTGAGAGAAATCCTTATATAAAGCTGAAGATTGCAACACAGCAGGTACATAGTTGTAAGTTGAAGCTGTCCAAGTCACCCTCTCTTAAAGAAGAAAACAGTTACCACTTGTCACTGAGCTCGTCCAGATCTGTACTATCCTGTATGAAAGTGTCGACTCTCATATTTACTATAAAACTAGTTTGCATGCCGTAAAAGAAAAACTATGTTTTTTTAAATGTATAGTACATAGAGCTGGAGAAAGTACTGCTAAATATGCCCCTTCATCCCTCCTAAACAAATAAATACCGTTATTATGTGTTTGGCAACATCTACCATCTGTACGTAGGGGGACACTGGCGTAGCCCATAAGGTCTGTAGTAACTTCCTGGGTCGAATTAGAGTGTAGAATGCCAGAAGAAAGATTTCCAAAATTATTGCTGAATTCTAAACCACACGGAAAGAGAAATGTTGGACTCACACACAGAAGATGATAACTATGTTAAAAATTCTAGTTTTCATGAAATCAGCAGGAGCCAACAGGCTTAATCCTTGGATGAAGAAGATATAATTATTATTTTTGATGTCTACTAATTAGGAACAATGGGTATATGTAAAACAACTCAAAAATCTTTTCATCACAACAACCTCAATAGCTAGATTCCTTCAGAATTCTCTGAAAACTATTCTCAACAAATTGTATGGCGAAGATGAAATCCAGGAATTAGCGAGGAGCATGCAGGGATGTTAAGAGAGCTTGTAGGTGAAGTTATAAAAGCATTACTTCCAGAAGAACATGAGATGTATAACATCCAAGAAGAGCAGAGACGCTTCCCTCTAAGACGTCTAACTTTGACGCCTAAGTATCATCTTTATTCATTGGACGTCTAACCGAATCTACATGAGGGCGGCGCAAGAAAATGTGCGCGCGGTTGCGATATATTTATTGCCTAATGCATCAATCTAGATAACCTTGTTAAGTTTAATCTTAGCAGCAAGATGATCCAGTCTTGACACGCACAAGGGTTGTTGCATCTGTTACCCGTCATCAAACACACCCCCACACTCTAATTACCCCCACATTAATTACCTCAGCCAACATTAACCCCATTAGTGTAGCTACAATTTTAATTTTTTTAACAAAAACATTTCTCATTAGAAGGAAAAAGTCTTTAGGCCCTTCCCAAAACATAATAATAATAATAATAATAATAATAATAATAATAATAATAATAATAATAATAATAATAATCAAATAATCATAATAATAATCAAATGATCATAATAATAATAACATTAAACGAATGAACTCGAATACTCTTTCAAAACAAATATTATAATCTACGAAAATATAAGTAAAGCACAAGTGGATACTATAAAATGGATTTCAACTTGTGCACTAATTGGAGTTTGTAGGGGTGAAACTGCAACGTCTACGTAGGATCTTAGTTACGGTGGTTTTAGGGATGTTTAACTGCTGACTAGCTATACGGACAGACTTCTTGGGACTACGCACAAATGCCTCTCGCACTTAATCCACAATTCCTGCAGCGACAGATGGTCTCCCTAAATGGCCTTTCCTTTGAATACATATGCAGCCACGATCCACAAAATCACGGTACCACTTCAAAATTGACTTGCGTGTAGGAGCCTGATGTTGAAACCTTCGCCTAAAAGCACGCTGAACCAGCACCGGACTCTGCGTGGTGTGATATTCCAAAACACACCAACTACGTTCTTGGGGATTCGCCATAACTCCTTAAAACTTTTTTCATAACTTCTTTAATAACAACACAATTTCAAAAGCACAGCAAACATTCACATTTAACCTGTCTGCTAAATACCCAACAATGAAACCATATCAACCACAAAAAACATGATTCAATTTAGTTTAGTTTTCGTATTGTTGTCCGTTATTCTCCATTGTTGGCATTGTTAACATGCACAAAACTTTTTGAGTTTCTCTTTTGATTGTCACCAATTTCATTTAGATACGATTATCCAAAGCGACATAGTAGTAAAGTATGATATTTGTGGTCACTTTATATATATATATGTGTGTGTGTGTGTGTGTGTGTGTCATGAAAAAATACATGAACCGGGATTTGAACCCGTGACGTCTAACTCTATACGTTAGTGCGTTATCGACCACGCTATCCAGGCATTCCAGTGCAAATATTAACTTCCCTTTCCTTATATACAATTCTCAAATCATAGGAGTTGGCGGGATACTTCACTGCCATTTTACGGCTTCTGTAACAGAAGAGTATTTTAATGAGAAATGTTTACTTTATAGCAACAACACTGTTATTTCGATGTTACAATTACCTCTTGAAATTAAACAATGAAAGCCAAATATGCCATGAAAAGAAAAATCAATGCCTGACCTGGAATTTAAACTCGGGACCTCTAACTCTATAAGTTTGTGCGTTATCGACCACGCTATCCAGGCACACATAGATTTGTTTTAGAGTTAGAATAAATTTTATTCACAAATAACTCTTGATCACAGTATAATGAGCTCGTGCTCGGGTACAGTTCAGTTACAGGTATAGAATATACTGTACTGTATCTATCTATAATGACGTAGCACATTGTTGAGCCATAGCCTCTCCTTTGTAAGGAGACCAAGTTAATTTTTAATTACTTTATTTGCTCAGAGATGTCATGTATGCTATGCGGGCTACACACCGACCCAATGAGACATCTAACAGGCAACTAATGTATTACTAGGACGCTGATGTCTTAATTTTTCTTAGAATCCTCTTTATTCAGGCTTAAAAATCTTTTACGAGCCTGAAAACCTTTAGACTCAGGACCCATGGCTTAAAGTGCCTCCCGGAGGACTTGGCCCTTGGATTTTTCCGTCCTAAAAAATCCATCGAACTAGGCAGGGTTTGAACCCGCGACTCTCGGGACCAGAGACCACTCCTAGTACATACAAATTACATAAAATAAAATAAATCAAAACAATATAGAATAGATTAATACCAGACTGAAGAAAGTAATTAAATACATTAACTAACTAACTAACTGACACTATCGACCCCGTAGGTTCATAGCCGCGCGAACATAAGCTCTCCATACATCCCTATCCTGAGCCAGTGTTTTCCAATCATCCCCTGTATAATCTACTGCCCTCAAATCATAGTTAATGTTATTCTCCCACCTCATTATTGGTCTACCAACTGGGCGTTTTCCCTCTGGTTTTCCTACAAGAAGCTTCCATGCATGTCTTCATTCCCCATTCGTGTCACATGTCCTGCCGATTGTAGTCTACGAGACTTAACCGTTCTCATTATATCTGGCTTACTATAAAGACCATGTAATTCATTGTTAAGCAGTCTTCTCCATTCACCTGTCTGTTCATCTCTCTTTGGTCCACAAATTTTCCTAAGAACTTTATTCTCAAATACTCGTAATCTCCTTTCCTCCCTTAAAGTAAGAGTCCATGCTTCGCATCCATATAAAATAATTTTTAGAATAATAGTTGTAGCCTATATATTTTCAGTTTAATGATGTTTTGTATTATATTATTTCATAATGTCTTTAATTGATTTCAATTAAAGACATTATGAAATAATATAAGATAAAACAAATTTAGGAGAAAGTTTCAAAATATAAAACGCTGGCAAAAAGAATTAATGCAAAGGAGAATGATATAAACAAAACATTATATAATAGATTAATACCAAACTAAATAATGTATTTAAATATATTAAGTAATATTTTTTAAATATTTAAAAATATTAAACATTTTAATGTATGTTGATGATGTGGTTATTATTCAAGAAAATGAAAATAATTTGCACTACTCT
Organism: Diploptera punctata; assembly: GCA_030220185.1. Taxonomy (NCBI): domain Eukaryota; kingdom Metazoa; phylum Arthropoda; class Insecta; order Blattodea; family Blaberidae; genus Diploptera; species Diploptera punctata. The sequence continues at coordinate 847,531 of JASPKZ010005305.1, read as the reverse complement.
TTACACCAATTAAATCAGTTACGCCAAGAATATAATTTTAAATATCAAAATAAAAAAACAAAAATAATGGCATTTTGGAGAAATGAACATATGGGATCAAAATTAATAATAGACAACAAACCTGTGGAACAAGTAACAAATTTTAATTATTTGGGTTGTAATTTTACAATAAACACAAAACTGAAAGAGACGTAATTATGAAACTGTCCAAATTTCAAAATGATATGCAGAACTATACATACCACTAAAGAACAAAACAAGAAGAGATACTAGATTGAAGTTTTATAAAGCATTGGCAGTTTCTGCATTACTTTATGGGAGTAAAACTTGGGTAATGACCAAAAAATTACGAAGTAGAATACAAAGCGTAGGAATAAACTTCCTTACAAAGAACAAAAGGCTGCGCAGGATTTGATCGGATAAAGAATTAAGTTATAAGAACAGACTTAAATATATATCCATTGAATGATAAAATTGAAGAATATAGAGATAAATGGTTTAATCACGTAGAAGGAATGAATGTGGCAAGATTACCAAAAGCAGCATTTGACTACAAGCCAAGAGGTTCAAGGAATGTAGGAAGGCCAGTAAAAGATAGGCAGAACAACTGTGAGGCGGAACAGGCAATTTTCCTAGCCCGTGAAGTGAAGCACAAGTAATAATATAAAGAAAAACAAATTGAGGAGAAAGTTTAAAAGTATATATTCACTTTATGTTTTTTGAGAGAAGTTGGGACGACAAAAGTCTCTGTAATGTGTTTCAGAATTGAGCCAATGTTTAATTTATTTTTATACTTTTGAAATGTAGTTAACAAATTTAACTTTGCAGTAAGGGTGGAAGGAAGAGCTCGGTGAAATATGACATTCTAACAATGTGATTTTCTTTTATCCTAAAAGCGGAAAAGTAACATTTTTTGGTGAGATGTGATTCTTCTCACTTTACGGCTGGATCTCAATCCTCGTGTCCAGATTCCAGTAGAGTCATCTATCATTCAGACCACCAGCATATTTCTTACACCGCTACCCTTGTCTTCAAACCTACCAGCTTTCCTTCTATCACCTGACAATCAAACTAACATTAAATGAAAGTCTACTTTTCATATTTCCATAAATTTTCATAACTGAGATCTGTTTTTAGCAAATTCCTAGGGAATGAAGTTATAAATGTGAGGTTGGGAAGTGATTTTTACAGAAGCGAGGAAATGTTTAAAAATCCAGCGATAGCGAGGTCTTTAATTTCCCAGATTCTGGTAAAACACTTCACAAAAGTGCGTTGTACATTATTTTTTGCGCGATGGTGTTTTCAAAATAATAAATAATATTAAAATATTAACACCTTTGTTGGAAATATTTGCGTTTATTACAAATAAGTGACTAACGTTAACAGTGTGGATAATGTTTATTAGTTGACACTGCAGCAGGCCGTGACACCAATTAGTCATAAAATGGTGGCAAGTGCGCAGCCTATTTATTGTTTTATATTGTTTCAAATAAAGTTCAGTTCAATTAAAATGCAGTGATTTGTTTCGTATAATGTATATTAACACTACCTTTTGGATATACTTGTGTATATACATTGTACGTGGTATACATAGAGGGCAGTGGTTTTACTTCCCGCACGAGGTCAATAATATCCGCCGTGTTTACCACATGAATATTGCATACTATTTTTTTTTGCACGATGTGTATTTATTTTAGTAATTAAGATATTAGCTCATCCAGTTCGGACAAAGATAATATTAGAAAATAAACCAATAGAACAACTGGTAAGATATAACTTCCTAGGTTGCGAAATATCATACACAGCGGAAACAGATATAAATAACAAACTAAATAAGTGTAATTATATAACAGGTACACTAAAAAGAGCTTTGAAAAATAAAGCCAGGAAAGACTATAATGAAATTATACAAGACAATGGTAGTGCCTATTATTACTTATGGATCCGAAACATGGACAGGGACAACACAACAATTAGCCAGAATACAAGCTGCTGAAATGAGATTCCTCAGACCAAAAGTAAAATATCAAAGAACAGACAAAAACATAACACAGAAATAAGACAACTAAAAGTAGAGGAATTAAACACAACAATAGAAAAATACAGAACAAACTGGAAATAACACTTGGCAAGGATGACTGAGAATAGAATACCAAAAGCAGCATACAGCTATTCAGGAGGAAGAATAAGTTTGGGAAGACCAAAGAAAAGATGGAAAGAACAGCAATTTGGAGTCGGAACAGGCTAGTAAATATGTCTAAACCGTGAAGAAGAAGAAGATATTAGCTAAAATATTAATATATATGATTGAAGTTAAATGTTAGATTTCAGAAGGTGAATCGGCAGTATGTGTTGGTATGGAGAAATAGTAAGTATTCTTAGTCATGTCGCCATCTTATATTTGTTAAAACGGTAAAACCAATTTGATTTGGGATTTATTTATGATTATGGAGATAGTGATTGATGAAATTAAAGCGGCGTGGAAAGCTGGATGTGATGAATTAATACCGACATTAATACAAATTGCAGTATCACTCTCAATATTTCAAAATAAATGTTTTTACTTACCGCACTAGTGCTTTTGGTCATTTTTAAAGTATTGAGATTTCTTTTGTTTTCATATCAACCAAGATAGTATGCGGGAATGTCAAATTACGATGCACATCAACAATAACAGTAAGTATACAATATTAGTTACATAGTGCAAAAAGTAAATATCTGTTAGAAGTGAAGTTAGCAGGAGAACAGAGAGTATAGTAATGAAAGTAGAAGAATTTAGAATATGTGGGCTGTAGAGGAGGAGAGTGCAGGTTCAGTAAACTGAAACACAGGTTGTAATTATAGAAGGGCGGTGTCTGGCGACATGTGGTGTTGAAGTTGGACACCCTTGCGTGTGTTGTTGTCTCAAGTTATTAGTAATGCTATACATAGCGCTGCACTTTGCTATAAGAAGCTTAGAACCACATCAAGAGGATGTGTTACAACACGACACCCACAAACTCCGCCATTTTGCGTCAAATCAACAAATCTCAGAGCATATTACAAAACTTTATCATTGGCTTATTTATGCTGAACTGCATGTCGAGCCCATGTACCAGGTGATTCAAAGATTATTTAATATTTTTCTCTACTTCAGTTTAACCTCTCCCTTCATGCTTCATGATATTAGGACTAAAATATTTGATGATGATGATGATAATAATAATTGTTATTATTATTTTATTATTATTATTATTATTATTATTATTATTATTATTATTATTATTATTATTATTATTATTATTATTATTATTATTATTATTATTATTATTATTATTATTATTATTATTATAGGGTAACAGAGTGGAACCCTTGGAAGGTAGTCACTCCAGGGAGTAGGCGCCCCTGCCCTTTTGTGAGTTCCAGGTCCCACTCGCCCAGTGGGTAGTACCTGGGTAGGGCCCCGTCCACAGGTTTACGTGGGGAGAAGAGAAGTCCCCAAAGCCGTAGTGAAGGCAACTTCTCTAGGAGACGAACACTCCGAAATTGCAGTTCCCAGCCCTCCAGGAAGAGGGGTTTGGCTAGAGGCTGGTAACCTCTACTAGTAAAAAATAACTTACTCATAAACTTCAGCAGAAAGAGATGGGCTGAAGTCGGAACGGGTCAACAGACCTAATCCATGAATGCAGAGGATGATGATTATTATTATTAATATTAATATTATTATATAGGTCCGAAACCTGGACAGTAAGCAGAAAATAAGCCAACAAGTTATTAGCAGTGGAAATGGATTTTCGGAGGCGATCGGTCAAAAACAGCACAATAAAGGAAATTATTCAAGTTGAAAAAAACATATATTAAAAAAATATATAATAAAAACCAAAGAAGTTCCTTAATTGGAAAGCTAATGGAAGAAGTGTAAGAGGCAGACCTAGAGAACGTTGGATACATGGAGTGAGGAGAAGTTTGGAAGCTAGAGATTTGAGGGAAGAAGTTGCTTTAGACAGGAACCTCTGGCGACAAAATAGTTTGGGTTGCAGGAGAAACACTGTATTGTGGAATATTCCTAATAAAAATTATTATTATTATTATTATTATTATTATTATTATTATTATTATTATTATTATTATTAATATTATTATTATTATTATTATTATTATTATTAAAGAACTAGAAAGCAGAACAAGAGACGCTCGCCTCTAATCGCTGGGCCCCTGAGATCCCACTCCATGTGGGTTTCGTGGTGGACGATACGGAGTTTGGGCAGGTTTTTCTCGGGTTTTCTCCCCTTTTCCCCTGCCACAAATTTCATTCCAGCATTTCTCCATACTCATCTCATCCATTTCTTTCATCCGTCCCTGTGACGGTGCATCAGGAATGGTTGGCTTGCACCCTTGTCGTTCACAGACCTCTGTAAGTATAGGGGCTTCATCTCATCTCATTCTTTAACCCGATCCTGAGTTGGTCATGAGTTGAGGATATTTAGGCCTATATTTTCTATTTATAGAATGAGAGCAAGAGGACTGGAGGACATGGAGTGGATGGACAAGGACGAATGGAGATGGAAAATAAAACTTCAGGCACAGAAAGTTGCGAAAACATTAAAAAATCTGTATTTAAATGAATAAATATTAATATTAATAATAATAATTATAATAATAATTATAATAATAATAATAGTCATCATCATCTCCACCGCTGTGATCTCGAGGTAGCGTGCTACCTTGTCACGCAGCGGGCCCGGGTTCGATTCCGGTCGGATCAGTTTTTCTGGGTGAGGTTTTTATCGTGATTTTTCCTCACCTGTAAGACAAATGTCAGGAAAACTTTAAGGCCCAAACGGTCCCCGAAATCATATGGGCCATCATCATCATCCTTCACCGGTGTGGAAAGCAACGGGAAGCTACGACACCTACAATACCCTAGTAAAGCTGCAAGCATAGGCATGAAAATACTATGATTGCAGTGAAGGACCTGCCTTCGGACAGAATTACTATGGATGCATGGATCATCATCATCTTCATGGTAGACCCTCGGCCTGTTCCGCTCTCAGAATTCATCTTCCCATAGTCTTCTAGGACGTCCCACATCTCTATAGGCTTGAGGTTGGTACAACAGTGCTTGTTTTGTTAGCCTAGAAGAGTCCATTCTTAAAATATACTCATGCAAATGTTGTTTACAGCTTTGTATTTTTTTCTTTTAGATTAAAAATGTTGAGTTCTTGCCTAATTGTTTCACTAGGAATGTGGTCTCTTAGAGTATATCCTCCAACGTATCTGAAGAACTTCATCTCAGACGTTTCTAGTAATCTTGTGTCTGATCTATTCATGGCCCAATTCTCTGATCCATATGTCACAATGGGAACTGCCATTACCTAATAAAACTTTAGCATTGTTTCTTTTGTTGTTTTTGTTTGTAGTGTTCTTTTAATAGTCCCGCACATACTTTGAAATTTATAATTATTTTCAAGTACCGTATATCATTTTCCCAATTGTAAGATATGTGACATCCTAAATAGTTAAAACTCTGTACTTGTTAAATAATTTCATCGTTCTAAACTATTCTCGATCGAACTGCATATTTTTCCCGAAATACCATTGTTTTTGTTTTCTTAGTTGAAATCTTGAGATTATATTTTTTCGAGTTTTTCTTGAGCAGTAGTGTGGCTTTTTGTAATTGATTTTCTGATTCTGCACATATGACCTGATCATCTGCAAACATAATTGTGTCCACAATGGTAGGTCTTAGTTCAAAATGTTTACTAAGCTGTATTTGCCATTCCATGACAGCTGCATCCAAATATATATTAAATAAAGTCGGTGAGAGGGGACAGCCCTGTCTTACTCCTACATTTTATTATTAATAATAATAGTTATTATTATTATTATTATTATTATTATTATTATTATTATTATTCTTTTTCGAGGACACTAGTCGTCCCAACTTCTCTCAATAAATTTTAAACTGAAAATATATAATATCATTATTCTCCCAGTTATATAATAATAATAATAATAATAATAATAATAATAATAATAATAATAATAGCTTTATTTTACCTGGCAGAGTTAAGGCCTTAAGGTCTTGTCTGCCACTCAACCAGGTTCTAAAAAATACAAAAAGTAGCCTTATATCTAAATTATAATAAACATAAACGATTACATGTACAATACAATTATTATTTATAATGCATTTTGATTTAGTCTAGATTTAATGATGGATATGAAACATAGTTTCTTACTTTAAAGGGAGAAAGAAAGGTTACCAATATTTGAGAATAAAGTTGTTAGGAACATTTTTGGACCAAAGAGAGATGAACAGATAGGCGAATGGAGAAGACTCCATAACAGTGAGCTGCATGATGTTTATAGGAAACCATATATAATAAGAACAGTTAAGTATCGTAGATTGCGATAGGAATGAAAGAGGAGCTTGGAAACTTCTTGTAGGAAAACCAGAGAGAAAACTCCCATTAGATAGGTAAGAATGAGGTGGAGAATAACATTAACCATGATTTGAGGGAAGTAGATTATACAGGGGGTGATTGGAAAATATTAGCTTAGATAGTGATGTATGGAGAGCTCATGACCGCGCGAAAATGAACCTCCAGATTCTATACTGACAGTGAGTTTGTTATTATAGATGAGTATGGCATAATCTCTTGTAGAGAAAATTAGCTGTTACAGTAATTGTACGTTCTATAAACTGAATTTGCTTACGTAATGGTGATGTGACGCAATATCTGTCATATTGCACAGTGCCTCAATCCATGAGGTAGTCTAGGTGCGTTGATTGATTCCCCCTCCCCTAGCCGCTAATTAAGTGTTCATTGTCAACCGAATTAACTAGTAAATTAAAATTTCGAAGTCTCATCCACAATAATTACTAATTACAGGACAATCATAATTCTTTGCCGTAGTTTTAATTCAAACAATAAAGTTTAATTACATAAAAATAATTATTTCAACAGCGACTAAATTGTACATTGTGAATCATAAAAATATAATCCTTGGTGGGCTAGGTCAGTGGTGTGCATTTATAATTAACCTGGAGTCCAGAAATATATTTTCTAATCAGTTGGAGGGTCACAGACTGAAAATTGAATAGTTTTTTTTTCCACCAAAACAAGAACACTTTAGTCTTCTACTGCGATTCCTGGTTTAGGCATTGATTGCCTATTCCATCTTCACTAATAGATCTAAAACCATCTCTTTCGAGACGTCCGATATCTCTTCTTCCTCTCGGAAAATAATGTAAGATTTTTTTGGAGCAGTGGATTTACTTCCCACACGAGGTTTGTAATATGTAGTAATATTTAGGTTGACAACCCCGAGATGTAGACAGTTGAACTTTCAATCATGGTCGCCATTGCTGTAAGTACGACAAAACTCACTATCGCGCAAAAATATGTTTACATTTTCGGTTAACTGACTTATGCTGCACCTGTATGAAATGAACGGAGTTTTGCAATCGGATCCATTAATATAGTTTGACAGATGTTCGAAGTTGTCCTTAAAGTCTATACACACGTAAACAATATAACGTACAGTCAGTAAATTGTGTGATAGAGTACTTTACAACATTGAGGCTAATTCTGCAGTTAAGTCGCAAGTTTGTTACAAGAGGGCAGGAGATGTAAATCCAGATTAATCGAAGCGAGATAACCGAATTCAAACATACAAGTAGGGGAAGTCCCATTCGTCTTAGAGAAGAGCGTCTGCCGCAGGGATTAATATCAAGAATGTTTAGAATCTAAATTGATACGTTCTTGATAATATTTCATTTCTTTCTAGGCAATATGTTTACATACTTAAATTTCAACGAGATCGAAATATTCATGATATTTACATGCTTTTAAAAGTTCAAATATAATTGAAAATGTCAATAATTCGTATACAGTTGTCGTAAGTAATGCCACGAGTGATTTATAAATTATCGATAAATTCACTCCTAACTTCGTGACTCCTAGATTTATCTAGAGAATTTGGAAATCAAGAGTGTCATTTGTTAGGACTATTTAACGAATAAAATTAAGTTGTTTATTCCCAAACCATTATTTAAATATAGTTATTTTAAAATATGTATATGTTTAATGTAAACGGCGATGTTTGAAAACAAATGAGAAATGTTTCGTTATGTTTCATTTGTTCATCACTGCAACTTGATAGTATTATTTCTTGCCAAATAGGATCGCAATATTGTAAGAATGCACCCTAGTGGAGAAAAATTAAACACATCAAACTGTATATTATAACCAACATTCCATTCCATTCATAGTGTTCTGCCCTATGGCAAGTCCTTCACTGCAATCATAGTATTTTCATGCCATGCTTTGCAGTTTTACTAGGGAATTATAGGTGAGGTAGCTTCCCGTTGCTTTCCACACCGAGGATGAGGATGATGATGATAAGGATGATGACGACGGTCAGATGATGATCGGGGACCTTCTTAGCCTCAGAGCTACCTGACATTTGCCTTACAGGTGAGGAAAAACTCCGGAAAAACCTCACCCAGGAACCCCGTTCCGACCGGGAATCGAACCCGGGCCAGCTACATGACAAGGCAGCGCGCTATCACGAGACCACAGCGGTGGGCCATATAACCAACATTATAGATTATTAATTCATTCTTTTTCGGAAACAACTCAGTAAAATCAGTATTTAAGAACACAATCATTGAACACACAATCATTAAATGTGTAGGTCAAAGAAATCTGTTCATTATTTGCTATATTCAACGTATTTGTTAGAGAGTCAAATCGCTGCAAAAAGTGCTCTGACCTGTTCAGAATATAAAAAAGGAGGAGCTTTCTTAATTTGGTACTCAAAATTCGATAATTATCGAGGTGAAACACGACTGTGATTGGTTGTAAAACAATATTCAAACATGATTGGTCATTGACTCCCATTGACTAGTTAAATAGTCTATATTACTATTTCGTCCATCCGTTCATCGTCCATTTTGTTGTAGTAGTAGACAAACAGTTTTCAAATATTTTTCAAATCCACAATGGGTTAAAGCAAGGAGATGCACTATCTCCTTCAATATTAAATTTTGTACTAGAGCATGCCATCAAATTTTTAGAGGATGAAGAATCGACAACTATTGACAAATGAGAGAAATTTTCAAGAAGTGGCTGATTTCAAATATCTAGGAACAATAATTACAAATAGGAATGCGGTGCACACAGAATGTAAACATAGACTCAATTCTGAAAATGCATGCTATTATATAGGCTAATAAAAAGTCTTGTCCTCCCAACTCCTTTTAAAAAACGTTAAACTGGAAATAAGTAAGACTGTTATTGGCCCAGTTATATTATATGGATGCGAAACATGGACTCTTACTTTAAGGGAGAAAAGCAGAATACGAATATTTGAGAATAAAGTTGCCGGGAAGATTTTTGGGTAAAAAAGAGATGAACAGACAGGTGAATGGAGAAAACTACATAATTGTGAGCTACCGTACACGACATGAATAGAAAGCCAGTTATAATAAGAACAGTTATGTATCGTACTCTGCGATGGACAGGACATATGGCACGAATGGGGAATGAAAGTGCTGCATGGAAGCTTCTTACAGGAAAACCAGAGGAAAACGCCGAGTTGCCAAACTTATAATTAGATGGGAGAATAACATCCATGATGGAAGTCGATTATGCAGGGGATATGCTCAGGATAGGGATGTATGGAGAGCTAATGTCCGCGCGGCCATGAACCTATGGGTTCGATAGAGCCGGTGACGTAGTTAGAAGAATGCCTACAACATAATACTATTAATAATTTTTTGTTAGTTCTTTCTGATGATGTAGTATTATTAGGTGATATCAAGGAGATCACAGTAATATAATGTAGGTTAAAAACTATAAAATAGTTACCTTGTAAAATAGTTACCTTGTAGCTCCGTCTCCTCAACTTAAGTTGTTTTAAAACTCTGTAGGTCTTTCGGAACTAGTCCCATCATCAGCAGAATGCATTAGGTCCGTACTTGTTGACCCTTGTTGAAGCACTAGTACCGAGTAGATACTTCTTCTTCTTCTTCTTTACGGTTTAGGCTTATGTACTAGCCTGTTCCGGCTCCAAATTGCTGCTCTTTCCATCTTTTCTTTGGTCCCCCCAAACTTCATCTTCCTCGTGGTGATTAGCTGTATGCTCCTTTTGATATTTCTATTGTCAGTCATCCTTGCCAAGTGTTTTTTTACAGTTTGTTCTGTATTTCCCTATTGTTGTGTTTAATTCCTCTACTTTTAGTTGTTGTCTTATTTCTGTGTTATGTTTTTTGTCTGTTCTTTGATATCCTGCTACTGGTCTGAGGAATCTCATTTCAGCAGCTTGTATTCTGGCAGATTGTTGTGTTGTCACTGTCCATGTTTCGCATGCATAAGTAATAATAGGCACTGTCATTGTCTTGTATAATTTCATTATAGAGTCTTTCCTGGCTTTATTTTTCAAAGTTGTTTTTAGTGTTCCTGTTATATAATTACACTTATTTAGTTTGTTATTTATATCTGTTTCCGCTGTGTATGATATTTCGCAACCTAGGAAGTTACTAAGGGTCAATACGTACATTCTATTGAGTAACACTAACAAATTGGGACTGGAACTCTCTCTCTCTCTCTCTCTCTCTCTCTATATATATATATATATATATTTCCGCTACCTCTTGTCTGAATTGAGAATACTACATGTATAAGAAAAATGTATGTTTGTGTTGGAATTATTGGGTAGCTCAGTTGGTTAGAGCGCTAAACGTACAGAGTTTAGAGACTCGGGTTCAAATCCCGACTCAAGCATTCATTTTTCTTTTCATATCATATATATATATATATACACAGTAAAACTAAATAAATATTACAGATAGAAATAATTATATGTATAATGGGAATGGACAGTTGATTACAAATGAGGGAAATTTTGAAGAGGTGGCTGAATTCAAATATCTATGAGCAATAAATATATAAAATATGAGATGCAGAAAGAAATTAACGTTAGGCTCAAATTTGGGTCCCGATTCTGAAGATTGTGAGGCTCGTAAAGAATCTTAAACCTAAAAAAAAGAGGCTTGTAAACAAAATCTATCGACTGTCATCATCCAAGTATTGCCCTAATTGCCTACTAGATGTCTCATTGGGTCGGTATATCGACCACATGCCACTCACGACATCTATAGGAAATAAGCGTAAGTAAATTAGCTTGGAGTAAAAACTCCTAACAGAAGTAAATATTATGGCCAGACTTAAAACCGTAGAGCCAATAAATAAGTAGTAATTCGTATAAGAAGAAAATATTGGACAGATGGAGTTTCAAGCAGCATGAGGGGAAAAAAAAGATAAATAATGGATGGAGAGTGTAATGAGAGAGAAATGAAGAAGATAATGTTACAGTATATTAATTGGACGCAAAAGAGTGAAGTGATACATTTTGAAACTTCCTAAATAAATACATATTTTCGTCATAGAAAATAAATTGCAAGTATTAATAAATGCCGGGAAAAAATGTTAAGAATAAAAGGCCAGAAACAATATCAAATAAGACCAGCCTGATGAGTATGGGGGCACGCCATAACGTAGTGGTTAAGGCACTGCGCTACAAGCCGGAAGATCGAGGGTTCAAGTCCCGGTAGCGTCAGGATTCTTAAACTGACCCAAACCTTCTGGCGGCACTATGGCACTGGGGTCGACTCAGCCTCTAACTGAAATGAGTACCAGACGCTTGTTCTGGGGGTAAAGGCGGTCGTCAATCATGGCTGACATCCCGGTTGACATAAAGTGTCGATTGTCCAGAAAAAGTGGGGGCCTTAACTTCCTACTACCCCAAGGGCCTCCCGAGGCCTGTAGTGGGATTACTTTACTTTTACTCAAAAGTCATTATTTAAATATAGTTACCGGTATTTTAAAATAATTCATCATCATCATTATGGTACATTCACTAATTTAGGCCATTTGTTGACCTGTTTCGGCCTCAAGAGAAACACCATCCCAAAAGTCTTTTGAGTGGACGTCCTGGTGTTCTTTCTGCAGGTTGATATCTTAACATTTGTTTGGGTATTCTGTGATCTTCCATTTATATATTTAATGTAAACGGCGATGTTTCAATCAAATCAGAAATGTGAGGTTATGTATATTCACTGCAACTTAATCATATTATTTATAGCCGAATAGATTCGCAATAGTGTAAGAATGCACCCCAGTGGATAAATATTAAAACATTCAAACTGTATATTATAATGAACATTATAAATTATTTATTTATTTTCTAGTAAACAACACAGTACAATCAAGGAATCTGTTAATTAATTGCTATATTCAGTGTATTTGTTGGAGAAAAATAATGCTCTGAGCTCTTCAGAATATTAAAAAGGAGGAGCTTTCTTTATGACAAAAGCAGGAGCTGACAATGAGAAATCGATAAAGAGCGAGGTGAAATACGACTTTCATTGACTGTAAAACAAAATTCATTGAAACGTGATATGGTTATTGACTCCCATTTGGAGCATAAGTTAAATAGCATAAACTAACAGACTATTTATTCTAGATTATGATGATGTTGATATTCATTCTTCAGGTGTAGTTGCATTTCACAAAATTCTCTGAATTTGTAAGCTCCTAATATTTGCCTAGAATTAAGTTGTTATGGCACTAGTTGTGCATTTGTGCAAATGTGAGTCCAGCGTGTACAAAGCAAACACGAGAAACACGTTTAATACACTGTCACAAAACATGGAGTGAATATAAACCCAACAAAACACATAAACACATTAGCTCATTGAAGCAGTGCAACGTTGTAATCAGGTATTTGCAATTCCTGCAGAGTCTACCAGGAAATGGGGGGAAAAAGCTGATATCGGGGAATATATGGAACAATTAATTTGCATACTTCACCAGTGATTAGTACCTTCATGCTAAATTGGATATTGAATTGGTCACGCTATATATTTGTAAAGCTATTAACACAAGATTTGAGAGGTCACAAAGTAACTTTTTTTGACTGTACCATCAACACCTCTAGTTGAATGAAGCACGGGGATTGACTTCAATACCACATTCATTAACCGATTAAACATGGCGTCACCATTAAATAGATCAGTCAAATTCTAGTTCACAGTTGCATGATGTTTCAATTGAATGGCTGTTCGAATTCAAATAAAGTCGGATACAGTAACGATCTATTTATTTGTTACGGTCTCTGAAAATCCTGACGACTACATAAAATTAGTTTATGTTAAAACACCAAACTTAGGATATTTAAATCATCATCAGCATCTAAGATTAAACCTCATGTTAGAATTGTTCTGTCCATCTTTTACTGGGTCTTCGAACGTTTCTTCGTCCTAGTATTTTGTAATGAAGAAACTGCTTCGGAATTCTGTTGTTATCCATTCTATTGATGTGGTCCTTTCATATCTGCATTCTGTAATTCTATCTAATAGTTTGAATATATTTAGTTCACTTCGTATATTTTCATTTTGTTTTCAATCTTTAATGTATTAGCCAGCCACACTCCTCAGAAACCTCATTTCTGACGTTTCTATTTTTCGTTCCTGGTGTTTTGTTAAGACCCAGTGTTCTGATCCATATAGTAGTTTTGGAACCGCCATTGCTTTATAAAATTTTAAGTGTCTTCTTTCTAGTTCCTTTGAGAATTCGTTTTATGGTGCCATACATATAATTAATTTTTTTTTCAATGTAAAAATTTAAATATTAAATTAATATTATTGTGTGTACGTTATAATAAATTTAAAAAATACAAGAAAACACGCAGTTGTTTATATTATTTACTTATTCAAAATTTAATGTTCTCATTATAAATATTAATATATAAATAAGTAGATATATGGTTCATCGGTTGATTAATGTCTTTGACATCGTCCGATTCCTAATAGCCAATTTTGTCGGTCCATCTGATCTCCTAATAGTAGATGTTTCTCCTTCATGTAGCCTATAAATATATTCCCTGACTCCAGGAGGTTTTAGGTCTTCCTCTGCCTCGTCTTCCCTCGGGTTTCTATTCCAAAACACATTTTGCATACTTCTATTCGCTGGACATGTCCGTACCATCTTAATTGCTGAGTTTTAATATAATCAAAAATAGTGTCTTCAAACTTCATTTTCTACCTTATAACTGAGTTTCTAATTTTTATCTTCTTGAAATTCTTTCTGCCCTTCGTATAAAATCAATTTCCGTTGCCAAAAGATGCTAAATAAATTAATAAATAGGCCTAATATAAGTAATGTCAGAATATAATAAATACGAGGTATAAAAATGTAACAAGTCGGCCATGTGGTTTTCTTGCTTGTCCCGAGTGTCGCGGGTTCAAACCCGGCCGGGATCGATGAAATTTTTTAATATGTAAAATCCAAGGAGCAGTCGCCCGGTAGGAACTTTTAAACTGTGGGTCCCGAGTCTGAAGATTTTCAGCCTCGTAAAATATCCTTAAGGCTGAATAAAGAGGCCCCTAAGCAAAATGTACCGATTTTTTGCAACCTGGTAATACCTTAGTTGCCTATCGAGTCTCATTTAGGTGATGTGCTAACCACATATCACTCGTTGACATCTATAGGTAAATAAGCGTAACTAATTTAGCTTGGTTAAGAAACTCTCGTTGGGGAACAGCCATGTTCCCACGTGGAATAGTCAGTCAGTAAATACTTTAGTTGCCTACTCATTATATCATTGGCCCGCATTATTAATATTACAATGCCGCAGAAATGAAGGAAACAATAATAAATAGGCCTAACCTCGAAACCCCCCATTACGGAAATGTTTTGGCGAATCCCTTGAAATATTTTACGAACCCCCTGGGGATTCGCGAATCACAGGTTGGGAAACGATGTTGTTGACTATATCTATTGTGTGTCATTAATCAACATGTAGATAATTCATAATTGTTATTATATGTAGCCTATAATTTAACTCTGGTGAAGTGGGCCTTACGGTCTTAACTCCATCAGATAAAATAAATAAATCCTAATAATACAGTTACTTAGAAAATAAGTGATAATGATTCAAAACGAGTAGAATTGAATTGCATATTTTAATTTTTTTGTAACTAATAAAGGAAACATAAAAATTAAGAGGATGTCATTTAAAGCTGATTGGCGCTAATTTGTGACGGGAATATCAGTTTAATTGAATCACGGAAACTAACATCTGCATTAATTAAGGGAAGTTGCTATTTGCGGAGAATGTTTTGGGGTTGTCTTCGCCTACGCGCGGGGAAGCCTGCGAGCGTCAGATCGATCAGACGTTACGTAAACACCACACGAGAGATTTAATTTGGCAATCCGAGATGTGACAGCTCCACTTTCTTTAATTTCTTTTCCTATTTCTTAATTTCATCTTAACTCAAGATTCAATTTAACCGCTTATTAGCGGATTGCCAATGATTGTATCTGACGTGGCTGTACCAATAAAAATATTATATAGGGCTTTTCAAAAAGAAGAAACGGATTTCTTCTTCTTCTTCTTCTTCTTCACTTCCTGGTTTAGGCAATAGTTGCCTGTTCCGTCTTCACTAATAGATCTAAGACCATCTCTTCCGAGGACGTCCGACATCTCTTCTTCCACTTGGAAAATAATGGAACAATGCAATGGCTGTCCCTGTCCTTTTGTATGGGAGTGAATCTTGGATTACCACTACCAAACAAGAAAGTAAAATCCAAGTAGCCGAGATGAAATTTTTAAGAAGAGTAAAAGGCTGCACTAGAATGGACCAGTTAAGAAACGAGGATATCCGTGAAGAAACTGCAGATCTAACTCCATAAAGAAACAGACTTTCAAAACATTTATTTCTTCCAAACTACAAAAAATAGAAGGTATAATTCTAACTTTCCTGGAAAAAGAAAACGTTGAAAGAGTCCGATAACGGCCAAGTCTTGGCGCTGTAGGCTTGCCAGGTTTATTGTTTGTATTAAAATGCTGACACAACAGGACGTTGGATTGGAAGAAGAGGAACAGAAGATCAACTTCATCGCTGGTAGCCTCCCTGGTCACCTGACCTAATCCCCTGTGATTTTCGTTTGTGGAAATACGTAAAAGACCGTGTTTTTATCCCCCCTATGCCTGACACTCTTGAAAATCTGCGACATCGGATTGTTGAAGCTTTGAATTCGATAACTAGAGACCAGCTGATTCGTGCGTGGCAAGAAATGAGCCACCGTTTTGATATTTGTTGTGTAACACATGGTACTCATATTGAATGCATGCAATAGTGGAAATTCTATTTTTTGTAGTTCGGAAGAAATAAATGTTTGAAGTCTGTTTCTTCTTTCTAAATAGCCCTATATATAACAGCGAACATATGCAATATGCGACTTTAGAATATGACGTTGTACGATTTTATGTACAAAGCTATTTAATACCCGGCATGCGCTTGCTACGCCTAAATAAATAAAAAAATATATATTTTTGTGTTAAGTTGATTAAGTTGAAGGAACAATAATTATAAATTTATATCGTAATTATTTTTAGATACCCCGTGCTGATTACCTGATGTTGCCCGGGAATCTACTTATTCCGATCTTCTTGGCATAAATGAGAACAAAGACAAAATTCGTTATTGTGAGTTAACCGTAAACGTTACCCGCTGTACGCTGCTACGCTTGCCCGGGAATCTACTTATCCCGATAATCTTGTCATCAATGAAAAAAAAAATAGTTATTGTGAGTTATCCCTAAAATATAAACATATGCTTTCACCGACTTTTTTGTAGAATTTTGTTGAGATATTTAATTATATGTACATTAATTTTATGTATTTATTATGGTTTAGGCAGCGTAAGCTATTCAAGCGTCCAAAAAGCTACTTTCTCACGTTTTTCACTACAAAGGGTGATTTTTAGGGGTGAAGGGGTGGTGTATTACAACTCTCTAATAGCCTAAAACCCTCCCGGGAAACTCCTGAACATTTTGCAAAAAGCCCCATCACAATTGGATAAACGATATGGCAGCAATAAAGGACCAACAGACAGACATACATAATTCATTTATATATATATATATATATATATAATTGTAGGCTCACCTTTAGAATATGACGTTCTATGATTTCATATACAAAATTCTTGACTCTTGCAGTACATAATTTTACCGTTGTTAACCCATGGACCCAAAAAAAAAAAAACAAAAAAAGGAAGAAGTTAATAATGTAAAGCAAAATAAATTTAGGAGATAATTTCAAAATATAATACTCGTGCAGAAGAAGGATAAAAACATAAGAATAGATACCAAATTACAAATATATAAATCCATAATTAGAAGCACGCTAATATACGGTGCAGAAATTTGGCAGTTGAATAAAAATTTGAGTTTGAAACTTATGTCTACTGAAATGGATTGTTTAGTCGCTCAACTAGGCATTCGAAATTGAAAAAAATCAGAAATACAGTCATCATACAACAAATTAAAGTCCAAAATTCAATATTAGATTTTGTGAGATAGAGACAACTAGAATGGTATAGTCATTTACGTAGAATGTCAGAGACAAGATTACTCAGAAAAGTTTTGGAATGGATTCGACCTGGGAAAGGAAAGAGAGGTCGACATAGATTTAATGGATGGTTGATATAAGAAGAAGTATGAGGGAGATAGGTCTGAAAGAATTGGAATGGGAAGATAGAGAAGATTGAAGAAAGAAGATAGAAATTTAAAACGCTTTGACCACAGGAAGATGTTTCATTACATTGTAAACCTGTTTATAAATAAATAAAGAAGAATTATACATCGAAAGGCTGGTAAATATTATCTGCGGATAGCGATACCTGGAGAGCCTCCCGTTTTGATGGTGTCACTGAGTTAGTTTTTACAGGATACCACTTTTATAAAAACGAACAAGTTGCAGTAAAAATGGTTCCATTGAGGAGAACATAGTATTTGCTTGAATACTTTTCATTTGTTTTCTAAACCGGATTTACTTTGCTGTGTAAACGTAATGGGATATTGAATATTGATCTTTGGATACGGTTTGTTGTATCAGCGATATTACATGATTGGTGATCTCAACACGGGTTAATGGATAATGGAGAAAAAAACATACAATGCAATGTACGCAGAAAAAAAAAGTTCAAAAATGGTGGATATGGTATTGTGTTTGGATTTTGTGAGGCTTTTCTTGTCAGGAGCAGCTCATGGTCATGCATTTTTGACTAATCATGCTCTGTACCACAAGACAGGCCGGATTATCACGCTGCTGCTGTTGAAATATATAAACACTACAATGAAAGATTGATTGGTTCTCTCGTACGCCATGCTTTAATTTTTTATATCACGATGCAGCGTTTTTTTAAGCCCCTTCTCAATAATGCAGTACATGTTCTTTGTTTTATTCTCTCTCTCTCTCTCTCTCTCTCTCTCTCACTCACTCACTCACTCACACACACACACACACACACACACACACACACACACACACACACACACACACACACACACGCATACACGTACACCGATTATTTTTTTATTATGTGTGAACAGAACTTTTTTATTTCCACACTATTACCGTATTTTACGGCCTATATATAGGACGCACTTTTTCTTCGAAAAATTGACTCCGAAATTCAGGTGCGTCTTATACTCGAAATTAATACGAGTATACAAATGTCCAGTGTTTGATTTAAAATTCTGCCAGTTTTAAAAATAGCCATATATTCGATGTCGCGGGAATTATCTCTATCTGACAACATTGGATTCAACTGGCAGCAGCAGTGCACCGATGCGATGAACATGAGTTGTGGGGATTCAAAAGCTTGCTAACACTGTCTCCCTCCCGCCCCGCCATCAAAACCCAGAACATTTTCTAAGCCTATGATGCGTCATTATTCATTAAATGTATTAATTTACTTTGTATCAGTTTTTCTCAAAAGAGAGAAATGTGGACTTGGTCCACTTTTGCTCTGAATCCCTATTTGTTATACTATTTTTAATTATGCTTACAGCACATTGTCGAAGTATGTTTTATAAGTGTACAATACAACCTAGACTCTTGTGGTGTTCGGGTCAGACGCATTCTTTCTTGAGACTTTCTTTCTCTGGGAGTAGAGTATGTTAACATGGCTGAAAGCCCATTGGAATTTCATCTGCCGTCCTTGAAATCTTAGTTTGTCTAAGGGGACATATACAGTAAGAACCATGAAACAATGTTTTCTTTTTATTGGCTCAAACGACAGAGTACAAATTTCTGCACAAATTTTCAGTTAAAAGTTCCAATTATTAGTGAAACTTTTTTTTTGTAAAATTGTGCATGGATATAGGTACAAACATGTTGAAACTTTAGACTGGGTTTCCTCAAAATGTAATTTTTCAATACAAAAAACACAATATCTCGAGAACCGTTTGTTGGATTTCAATTAAATTTCTTACACAAGTTTGTCATCTCACTCTCAAGAAGATGGGCCTCAATGGTTAAATTTAAATGGGAAATAAGCAATTTGCTTAGGCAAATGGACTTTCGAGGAAACATAGTTTGCAATACATATATTTTTCTGAAGATAAGAGTGCGCCCAGTCTCCTGTTTATTTCTGGACATTTCAAATATCAAGAAATAAACCGTATTACTCCGTTGATGTTGCACATTGGAGGGGTGTCCCAACCCGCCGGTTGCTCATTGTCG
This sequence comes from Diploptera punctata, assembly GCA_030220185.1. Classification (NCBI taxonomy): domain Eukaryota; kingdom Metazoa; phylum Arthropoda; class Insecta; order Blattodea; family Blaberidae; genus Diploptera; species Diploptera punctata. The sequence continues at coordinate 827,947 of JASPKZ010005305.1, read as the reverse complement.
CTAGTTTTTGTTATCTTCAGCGATATCAGCATGAAATTTGGAAAGCAGCTGGTATTCACAAATAACAATACCATTTTTAAATTAAACCGAAATGATTTGAAAAATAAATAAGCTGTTAAGATAACAACCCGAACCCCTATCTCAATCCGGAAGCAATCGCTAAATCCCACCCACCTACCCATCCTACACTAACTGGCACTCAGGCCATATGGACTCCTCAACCGGCCTTATTAACTCCTCGCCTGTGGGGAACCGACAAATTATCCGTGGCCCAACAGTTCCCGTCTGCCACGTTTTCACATGAGAATCTCAATAAGTTGGGCTGCGCCACCGCGCTGAGATGACCACAATATCACTGACTGTGTCCTGGGGACTCACTGACCATGTGACAGCTGCCAGATACTCGAACTAACACCTAACATGCGCTAGTCGCATAACCGCATGCCACGAAGTAAAATAACATCAGTGGCGTGTTTAACTCCCCTCTGTGGAAGAAAGTTTACTCCACTCCATAAAACGACACCGCCACGGACTATTGCGCCTACCGTCCCGCTCTGCTGGAGACGTCCGGTTTTCCAGACATTTAGCGTCTCTAAACAAGACCGACATTTACCCACCGATCTTATATTACTATAATAAAAATGTATTATACATGTAATATATGGTCGATGATTTTACTAGTCTCGCCCGATACAGCAGTCAGGCGTTCACCGGAACTGAAGATTGTTATCCCCACAGTAGATTACGTACCTTCTTCAATCTTCTTTAATCCTCTTGAAATAATTCGTCGTTTTAAAGAAGCACATTTATAATAAACCATTTCTAGTTTTGACTTATTTATTAACTTTCTATTGTTACGAAGAAATAATAAGAAGTTACCATAACAAGTAGAATCCAATTGAGGTAGACATTTGATATACATTTGTTTCTAAGTAAATGCACTTGATTCCATTGGACCTGCCTAGAGGGGTTCTTTTTTTTCGTATAAACAATACGAAAACAATACAATACGCTGATCACGGACCACTCAAATGACTTCTATACGAAAACAAGTGTAACTAAATTAGTATGGTTCAAATTATTCCCTGTAGGGGGAGAGCGCCTAAATCTCTGTTAAAGGAAACATAGACTTACAAGATACAAGGAGATAACAATAAAAATGGCAAAACATAAATTAAGAGGGCTTATACAGTATGATCCAAACAGACGGATTTCCTGAAAATTTAATTTTAATACTACAAATGCAGAGTGAAAGAGGGACATGGAAATTCTGGAGTAAAACAGAGTAGCTAGGCCAAATATCAGGTGGGAGAATAATATTAAACCATGATTTGAGGGAAGTAGATTATAGAGGGGTGATTATATTATTAGATCTTATTTTTTTGTTGTTCAGTTGGCCAGATATTCGTTAAATATCTAATATTATTGTGGCTTTTGTATTTGAATGTAACATATGTTTATACTGGTTAGTGGAAGAGAAAGCCACATGGCCTTAACCACACCAGGATAAATAAATATAGTTTAACATAACTAAAAACCAAATATATGTTCTCATATAGAAATACGTTATTAAAGGAAATGGACAATTAATGGAAAAAAGAGGGAAATTTTGAAGAAATGGTTGAATTCTAATACCTATGAACAATAATTACAAATATAAATGAGATGCACAAATCAATTAGACATCGGCTCAATTCTGGAAATGCATGTTATTATGCATAATAGGGACTTTGTCGTCCCAACTCCTTTCAAAAAAAATTAAACTGGTAATACATAAAACTGTTATTCTCCCAGTTACATTATATGGATGGAAACATAGACTCTTACTTTAAGTAGGAGGAAATATTACGAGCATTCAAGAGTAAAGTTCTTAGGACATTTTTAGTACCAAGACAGATGAACAGACGGGTGAATGGAGAATTTATTTAACAGTGAGCTACACGATCTTTATAGGAAACCAGATGTAATAACAGTTAGGTCCCGTAGACTGCGATGGGCAGGCTATGTGGCACGAATGGGGGGAATCAAAGAGGTGCATGGAAGCTTCTCGTAGGAAAACCACAGGGATAACGTCCCAGTAGGTAGACCAAGAATGAGGTGATTAACCATAATTTTAGGGAAGTAGTTTATACATGAGATGATAAAAAACGTTAGCTCAGGATGAGGACGTGTGGAGAGTTTATGTCGGTGCGACCATGTACCTACGGATTGTATAGTGCCAGTGTGTTAGGTAGTTAGTTATTTATCGTAATTTACGGACTATAAGACGCACTTTTTTCTTCGAAAAATTGCCTCCAAAATTCAAGTGCGTCTTATACTTGAAATTAGAATAAAAATGTCGAGTATTTGATTTAAAATTCCCGCCAGTCTTAAAAATGGCTATATGTTCGATGCTGCAGGAAACCTATCTGTATCTGGCAACATTGGATTCAAGTGGCAGAGACAATGCACCGATGCGACGAACATGAGTTCCGGGGATTCGCAAGCTGGCTAACACTGTCTCCCTCCCGCCCCGCCATCACAAACCCAGAACACAGTCTAGCCTATGATGTGTCATTGCAATCTACGACGCCCGTGAACTTGAACAAATGGATGATGAATGAAAAACCCTACATGAATTCACGCCGAAAGGAGCTTTAAACGACATACAATCAAAGTGTGTCTGTGGATAAAAAAGTCGTGGTCTAGAGTGAGAGAAGACATTATTGTTAAATCTTTCAAGAAGTACGGCCTAAGTAACGCTCTCGATGGCAGTGAAGGCCATCTTATATATGAAGAGAACAGCGATGACGCAGAAGAAGAAGAACGTTCAGATGATTTTCAGGGATTTTAAATATCAGAACTGTTTTATAAACTAAGTTTTTTTTTATTCTGGCTTTGCAATCTAATAGTTTTTTTTTAATTGCCTAAATATTAAAGTGCGTCTTACAGTCCGTAAGATTCGGTAGGGTATTCGGTAAGTAATGGCAACACTGCTATAACATCATAAAAATATTCAGGTTACTTTTGACTTACGAACTTCAGGCTATTCTGTACAACCTGTGACGCGACTTTTTAAATCCATTCACAAATTCCTGTTAAATTTTATTCTCAGTGTTCCATTTTTCAAATTATTTCCCACCATATACAGTGATTTGTTATATTTTTTCTAATGATTATTTCAATATATTTTTCTATGATATTTAACTGCATACATGAAGACGTGGCAGCCATATTGATTTTAACGAATATTCTAAGCAAATACAAAGTCGTGTTCCAGTGCAGCCAATATAGAGCACACACTAATTACCTGTAAACATATACTTCAGAATTTTAGAACTTACTCTTTATTTTTGGGCGTTGCATTCTTTTACAGGTTAGAGTGCTTAAATTGCGTTAGTTTAGCTTTTAGGTTGGTCTTTCGCAGGTTAGATTACTTCAATTGCGTTAAGTTAGCTTTAAGGTTCATTAAAAATGAATAGGCCTATGTTGGCTGCATTCCGTTATTCCATAGTGTTAACCGCTTCACGTTTGTTGGCATATGCACATGGTGTATGATTTGAATTAGGAAAACTTTTCGCCTCACATGTTGTAGTGAATCCCTCGAACTTTATTTATAGTCTCCAGTCAAGTCAACTACGTTACTAAATCCTTGAAACATGCCGTATTCCGTCTGCAGCATTATATCTGGATATCTCTTTCATCTGATCGATCTAGAGCTTTCTGGATATCAACTCTTGATTGAAATCGAATGCCTCGTAGAGTATCTTTGATTTTTCAGAATAAGTTATAGTCACAAAGGCTCTCGTGTCTGGCGAATTTGTTGGATGTTAGAGTACTTTCCAATTCTACCTTCTAAACAAATTCTGCTGAACATTTTTAGGGCGGTATTACTTACTAAATGTGAGAAACAGTGAATTTATTAACAAAATATTGCTATTTTGAGATTTTCAATATTATAGATTTATACAACATATACTGCTCAACTAGATTAGAATGGTCACCACTAGCATAGCTGATTTAAAACGGTGTTGGCACTATTTATCTAATGCCCTATTATTAAACACACAAATACACACATTTCAGGAATGAATTCCTCATATTGAGAGAAGAAAAAAAGTCTATTAGAATATGTGTCCGGAAATTTGTAATTACAGAGTTATTCGAACTTTTATGAATGTTAGTAAACCACTGAAAACAGACATAATACATTCTCAGCACACTGTAAACCATTGAAAACATACTTATTTCCATCACATTCTAAATAAGGAAACATGTTGCGAATAAAATTGTTTTCCACCTGAATACTTGTTAGCACCTGCAAATGATTTCCCGCCATGATTAGTTTATTTAGCCTAAGTGCTCGGTGTGTCTGAAATCTGTTTTCTGTAGTTTACAATATGAGGGGAAGACATGTTTTCAGTGGTTTACAATATGATGGGAAGACATGTTTTCAGTGGTTTACAATATGATGGGAAGACATGTTTTCAGTGGTTTACAATATGATGGGAAGACATGTTTTCAGTGGTTTACAATATGATGGGAATACATGTTTTCAGTGGTTTACAATATGATGGGAAGACATGTTTTCAGTGGTTTACAATATGATGGGAAGACACGTTTTCAGTGGTTTACAATATGATGGGAAGACACGTTTTCAGTGGTTTACAATATGATGGGAAGACATGTTTTCGGTGGTTTACAATATGATGGGAAGACATGTTTTCGGTGGTTTACAATATCATGGGAAGACATGTTTTCGGTGGTTTACAATATGATGGGAAGACATGTTTTCAGTGGTTTACAATATGATGGGAAGACATGTTTTCGGTGGTTTACAATATGATGGGAAGACATGTTTTCAGTGGTTTACAATATGATGGGAAGACACGTTTTCAGTGGTTTACAATATGATGGGAAGACACGTTTTTAGTGGTTTACAATATGATGGGAAGACACGTTTTCAGTGGTTTACAATATGATGGGAAGACACGTTTTTAGTGGTTTACAATATGATGGGAAGACACGTTTTTAGTGGTTTACAATATGATGGGAAGACATGTTTTCGGTGGTTTACAATATGATGGGAAGACATGTTTCCAGTGGTTTACAATATGATGGGAAGACATGTTTTCACTGGTTTACAATATGATGCGAAGACATGTTTTCAGTGGTTTACAATATGATGAGAAGACATGTTTTCAGTGGTTTACAATATGATGGGAAGACATGTTTTCAGTGGTTTATAATATAATGGGAAGACATGTTTTCAGTGGTTTACAATATGCTGAGAAGGCATGTTTTCAGTGGTTTACAATATGATGGGAAGACATGTTTTCAGTGGTTTATAATATAATGGGAAGACATGTTTTCAGTGGTTTATAATATAATGGGAAGACATGTTTTCAGTGGTTTACAATATGATGAGAAGACATGTTTTCAGTGGTTTACAATATGATGGGAAGACATGTTTTCACTGGTTTACAATATAATGGGAAGACATGTTTTCAGTGGTTTACAATATGATGAGAAGACATGTTTTCAGTGGTTTACAATATGATGGGAAGACATGTTTTCAGTGGTTTATAATATAATGGGAAGACATGTTTTCAGTGGTTTACAATATGCTGAGAAGACATGTTTTCAGTGGTTTACAATATGATGGGAAGACATGTTTTCAGTGGTTTACAATATGATGGGAAGACATGTTTTGAGTGGTTTATAATATAATGGGAAGACATGTTTTCAGTGGTTTACAATATGCTGAGAAGACATGTTTTCAGTGGTTTACAATATGATGGGAAGACATGTTTTCAGTGGTTTACAATATGATGGGAAGACATGTTTTCAGTGGTTTATAATATAATGGGAAGACATGTTTTCAGTGGTTTACAATATGATGAGAAGACATGTTTTCAGTGGTTTACATTACAATATGATGAGAAGACATGTTTTCAGTGGTTTACAATATGCTGAGAAGACATGTTTTCAGTGGTTTACAATATAATGGGAAGACATGTTTTCAGTGGTTTACAATATGATGAGAAGACATGTTTTCAGTGGTTTACAATATGATGGGAAGACATGTTTTCAGTGGTTTATAATATAATGGGAAGACATGTTTTCAGTGGTTTACAATATGCTGAGAAGACATGTTTTCGGTGGTTTACAATATGATGGGAAGACATGTTTTCAGTGGTTTACAATATGATGGGAAGACATGTTTTCAGTGGTTTATAATATAATGGGAAGACATGTTTTCAGTGGTTTACAATATGCTGAGAAGACATGTTTTCAGTGGTTTACAATATGATGGGAAGACATGTTTTCAGTGGTTTATAATATAATGGGAAGACATGTTTTCAGTGGTTTACAATATGCTGAGAAGACATGTTTTCAGTGGTTTACAATATGATGCGAAGACATGTTTTCAGTGGTTTATAATATAATGGGAAGACATGTTTTCAGTGGTTTACAATATAATGGGAAGACATGTTTTGAGTGGTTTATAATATAATGGGAAGACATGTTTTCAGTGGTTTACAATATAATGGGAAGACATGTTTTCAGTGGTTTACAATATGCTGAGAAGACATGTTTTCAGTGGTTTACAATATGATGGGAATACATGTTTTCAGTGGTTTATAATATAATGCGAAGACATGTTTTCAGTGGTTTATAATATAATGGGAAGACATGTTTTCAGTGGTTTACAATATAATGGGAAGACATGTTTTCAGTGGTTTATAATATAATGGGAAGACATGTTTTCAGTGGTTTACAATATGCTGAGAAGACATGTTTTCAGTGGTTTACAATATGATGGGAAGACATGTTTTGAGTGGTTTATAATATAATGGGAAGACATGTTTTCAGTGGTTTACAATATAATGGGAAGACATGTTTTCAGTGGTTTACAATATGCTGAGAAGACATGTTTTCAGTGGTTTACAATATGATGGGAAGACATGTTTTCAGTGGTTTATAATATAATGCGAAGACATGTTTTCAGTGGTTTATAATATAATGGGAAGACATGTTTTCAGTGGTTTACAATATAATGGGAAGACATGTTTTCAGTGGTTTATAATATAATGGGAAGACATGTTTTCAGTGGTTTACAATATGCTGAGAAGACATGTTTTCAGTGGTTTACAATATGATGGGAAGACATGTTTTCAGTGGTTTATAATATAATGCGAAGACATGTTTTCAGTGGTTTATAATATAATGGGAAGACATGTTTTCAGTGGTTTACAATATGATGGGAAGACATGTTTTCAGTGGTTTATAATATAATGGGAATACATGTTTTCAGTGGTTTACAATATGCTGAGAAGACATGTTTTCAGTGGTTTACAATATGATGCGAAGACATGTTTTCACTGGTTTATAATATAATGGGAAGACATGTTTTCAGTGGTTTACAATATAATGGGAAGACATGTTTTCAGTGGTTTATAATATAATGGGAAGACATGTTTTCAGTGGTTTACAATATAATGGGAAGACATGTTTTCAGTGGTTTACAATATGCTGAGAAGACATGTTTTCAGTGGTTTACAATATGATGGGAAGACATGTTTTCAGTGGTTTATAATATAATGCGAAGACATGTTTTCAGTGGTTTATAATATAATGCGAAGACATGTTTTCAGTGGTTTACAATATAATGGGAAGACATGTTTTCAGTGGTTTACAATGTGCTGAGAAAGTGAGTATTATATCGACTTTCAGTGTTTAATAACATTCTTAAAAGTTCGAATAAATCTGTAATTATACATTTCCGGATCCATGTTGTACTAGACTTTTTTCTTCTCTTAATATGAGGAATCCATTCCCGTGTAATATCTGGGTAGGTTCCTCTGATTGAAAGTGTGATTAATTGGTAAATGGATTGAAGGTAAGTGAACATTTTTAGGAGTTTAATTCTATGTAGTCTGGAGTTGAATATCTTCTTACTGCTTTTCCCGTAGTTTATTATTGAGGCTGGATAACTATTAATGTATTGAGGAACCAGGAAGGATAATTTCGGAGGGTGATTGGTAACCAAGGTTAAACTTGATTAATAGAAAATCTATTAGCTGAGCTGAATGACAAACACAGACTTCTTGAAGAATGAGTTTAATATGAGACACAGCAACGGTGTATACCGTGGAAAATAACATTCTTTCTGTCTGGTTACAAATGTAAGTATTTACACATATATATATATACAATTTGAGTGACAGACAACGCCCTTAGTAGGGTGCAAAAGGACGCTATAGTTTTGTTACGCCCGCGCCCATCTTTCGTGTGCAAGATGACGTATTTGTTAGGGACGTGTGACACAATTCGAGTGCAAAATATAATGTAACTATGTTCTCCCCTTCTGGAAAAGCATCATTATGTGAATGTCTTTAACCTCTTTGATCTTTTAATAGCTAAGTGATAACTATGTGTGGCCACTCATTGTGTAACACTTCCGTATATTTTCTAACTATACCAAATAATTGCAATTCTAACACATATTCAATTATTATGATATTATTCCCTAACTTGTACAGTATTAAAAAGGTATTCTTTAGCTTTTTTAATAAGAGAGATGGATTAGATCAATAAAGTGTGTTATAATATATTAGTCATACACTATAATGACTGTACATGCTACAAATAGTTATATATGTTACACTCCTCTATATATATATATATATATGTCACACCTGAATTTTTGCCGTTGAGTTTTGTTACACCCTGTACATATATATATTTTTTTTTTTGAGTGCAGTAATAGTTTAAACATTGGCTCAATTCTGGAAACAATCGCATGCTGTTACGCAATGCAGGGACTCTTGTCATCCCAACGTATCTGAAAAAAAAATGTTAAACTACGGATAATTGAGCGCTTGAATATTAAAATATTAAAATTGGTCCCGCGCTGTAGCCGTGCGGTTAAGGTAGGAAGCCTTGGCGCAGAGCTACGGGACTTGCGCTGGTTCGAGTCTCCATGGAGGAAGAAATTTTCTCATGGTATTTCGGCCAGTATGGGACCGGTGCCCACCCAGCATCGTGAGACAATTGGGTAGCTATAATAAGTAGCGGCTCCAGGTTGAGGAACCAGCTATAACGGCTGGGAGATTCGACATGCTAACCACATGTCACCCCTACACTGGCTGTTGATCATCTACCTCTGTGATTGACACATGTGGATGTGAAGGGCCAGCAGCCGCTGAAAAGTGGAAAGACCCTCAATCGGAATCGGAATATTAAAATGGACCATATCCATATTAAAATTATTTACAAGTGAGCACACATCTACTGATAGCTGAAGAGTATATTTATGTTTATAGTTGTGTTTTTATGGTGTTACCAAGTGCTTATGTATAGTAGGCCTATTTATAACATAGGCCCATGATTTAAACTAGTATAAAGAAGACAATTTCAGTTTTCTCGAAGTGTGACAAGATGTACATGGCCCATTTTAATACTCAAGGGCTCAATTGCAAAAAAAATAAAATATGCGATTAAATTTGGAATTATGAGTATTAGTGTACATAATGTATATTATAAATTGATGGGGTTGCTTTTGTATATCTCCATTTTGTGGTGTACCATTTCAATACTCGCCATCAAAGAGCTATAATCAATTTGGTTAATAACTTTTCATTTCATAGAATATTTTATTATACATCTGTTTGAAAGCTAGAAATTTATATCTTTCAGTAAGCAGATTAGTTTCCCCCTCCCCTTGTGAAAACAAACCACAGTCACGTGGTAGTCACATCCAACGAGAAACTGCTCCACGTCATATTGGAAACTTGTACTGTACGGACACACATTGTATTTCCATTTCATTAATATTCTGCATGAAATACGCTCCTCACAATCATATATTTTGTTTCACATCAGTTGATTTCAAATATCTTGGAACAATAGTTACAAATAGTAATGAGATGCACAAAGAAATTAAACATAGGCTCAATTCTAGACATGCGTGCTATTATACATTACAGAGACTCTTGATGTCCCAAGTCCTTTAAAAAAAACGTTAAACTGAAAATATATAAAACTGTTATTCTCCGAGTTATATTATATGGATGTGAAACATGTACTCTTACTTTAAGGGAGGAAAGGAGATTACGAGAATTTGAGAATAAAGTTCTTAGGAAATTTTTTGGGCCAAAAAGAGGTGAACAGACAGGTGAATGGAGAAAAATACATATTAGTGAGCTACATGACATGATATGCATAGGAAGCCAGATATAATAAGAACAGTTAAATCTCGTAGACTGCGATAGGCAGGACATGTGGCACATATGGGAGATGAAAGAGTTGCATGGAAGCTACTTATAGGAAAACCAGAAGGAAAACGTCCAGTTGGTAGACATTATCCATGATTTGAGGAAGATGGATTATACAAGGAATGATTGAAATCATTGGCTCAGGATAGTTATGTATGGAGAGCTTATGTCCGCGCAGCCATGAACCTACGGGTTCGATAGAGCCAGTGAGTTAGTTAATTCAATTAGTATTTTCGAAGTTCATGCTCTTACGCACTAAAGGGGCTCTTGTTATCCAAAATTATCTCAAATAATGTCTTTTTTTATTAGGAATGATACACAATACAGTGTTTCTCCTTCAACCCAGTGAATGTAATCCAAGCATTCCCTTACCTTTTCGTCATTAGGTGGAATAGGCATCAGATCTGCAATAAAACAGGCATCTACGTCATTCGGACCTAAAAATGGAAGTCCGAAATCCAATTTCAAGAAATCACTTTCTTCGTTCTTCTGGCGCCATGTTTGAACTAATCAAATTTGCTGAATTTTCTTATACCAATTTCGCCCAAGGTGATATCTGCAACCCTTAATTGTTACATTATACCAGACCATAGGACATTTTATTCTGGCCGCAACTCACGTAATCCAAAAAGCACGCCGGGTCGCAACCCACGTACTTAAAAAGGTAAACAGACCATATTGGACGCAAATCACATCATCCCCATGTGCCAAAAAACAGAAATCAGTTTACACTATGGAATCACGGGATGCAGCCAACATATACACGATATTTAACGAACTTACAAGCTAACCTAACGCAATTTAAGTACTCTAACCTGTGAAAGACCAACCTAAAAGCTAAACTAACGCAATTTAAGTACTCTAACCTGTGAAAGACCAATCTAAAAGCTAACCTAAAGCAATTTAAGAACTCTAACCTATGGAAGACCAACCTAAAAGCTACCTAACGTAATTTAAGTAGTCTGACCTGTGAAAGACCAACCTAAAAGCTACCTAACGCAATTTAAGTACCCTAACCTGTGAAAGACCAACCTAAAAGCTAACCTAACGCAATTTAAGTGCTCTAACCTGTGAAAGACTAACCTGAAAGCTAAACTAACGCAATTTAAGTACTCTAACCTGTGAAAGACCAATATAAAAGCTATCCTAATGCAATTTAAGAACTGTAACCTGTCAAAGACCAACCTAAAAGCTAACCTAACGCAATTTAAGCACTCTGTGAAAGAATGCATCACCTAAAAATAAATACATTATTCTAAAATTTTGAAATATAAGTGTACAGTTAGGGGAACGCCGTAGTGTAGTGGTTAAAGCAGTGCACTGCAAACTGGAAGGTCGAGGGTTCGAGTCCCGGTGGGGTAAGGATTTTTAAACTGACCCAAACCTTCTGGCGGCACCATGGCCATGGGGTCAACTCAGCTTCTAACGGAAATGAGTACCTGGCGCTTGTTCTGGGGGTAAAGGCGGCCGTCACGCAGGGCTGACAACCGGGTTGACATCAAATGCCGATTGCCTAGAAAATGTGGGAGCCTTAACCTCCTTCTAGACCAAGGTCTCCTATGGCCACTAGTGGGATCACTTTACATTTATGTGTACAGTTAATTAGTATACACTCTATGTTGGCTGCACTGGAACACGACTTTGTTGATGCGTAGAATATTAGTTAAAAATCAATATGGCTACCGCGTCTTCATGCTAAGTATGCAGTTAAGTACAATAGAAACATATATTATATATTTGTTAAAAAATAAAAATAAATGTATTGAAATAATCGTTAGAAAAATGTAAAAATCATCGTAAATGGTGGGAAATAATTTGAAAAATTGAACACTAAGAATACAATTTGACAGGAGTTTATGAAGGAATTAAATAAGTCGCGTCACGTGTTGTAAAGAATAGCTAAAAATAGCATCATCATAATCATCATCCTTCATGGATTAGGTATTTGCCTGTTCCGATCTCACATCTGTTCAACCCAGCGCTTTCTTGGTCTTCCTGCCGGTCTTCGTCCTCCAGGATTATACATCAGTGCCATCTTTGGTATCCTATCCTCCGTCATTATTCCCAGATGTTCTATCCAATTGTTCCTGTGTTCTTATATTTGTTGAAGCAGTAGTTGTACCTTTAGTTCCTCTCTAATATTCTCATTTGTAATATGTTTTCTCTTGTATAACCTTTCACAGCCCTTAGGAATCTCATTTCCGCTGCCTGGATTTTACTTTTTTTCTTTTTCCTTCAAGACTCAGGCCTTACTTCCATACATCGCCACTGGTAGTGCCATCGTTGAGTAAAATCTTAGCTGCGTATCCTTCATTACTTTGTTCCTCAGTGTTCGTCTGATTGTTCCACAAATATGTTGGAATTTCTATATTTTCTTATTTATACTTCGTTCTTCTTCATAAGTTATATCGCAGTCCAAATACTGGAAGTGTGAAACCTGTTCCAACACTTTATCTTCTATTACTATTTTTGTTCTAACTGAGTATCTTCCATGGAACGTCATTAACTTAGGTTTTAATTTTGAAATTATCATATTATATTTCTTACATAAAGTAACTAACTAACTCACTGGTACTATGAAATAGGTTCCCGCGCGGGCATAAGCTCTCCATACTTCCCTCTCCTGAGCTAATGCTTTACGATCATTCCCTGTATAATCTACTTCCCTCAAATCGTTATTCTCACACCTCATTCTTGGTCTACCAACTGGGAGTTTTCCTTCTGGTTTTCCTACAAGAAGCTTCCATGCAGATCTTTTATTCCCCATTCGTGCCATATGTTATGCTCATCGCAGTCTACGAGACTTAACTGTTCTTATTATGTCTGTCTTCCTATACACAGTAAGTAGTTCACTGTTATGTAATCTTCTCCATTCGCCTGTCTATTCATCTCTCTTTGGTATAAACATGTTTCTAAGAACTTTACTTTTAAACACTTGTAATCTCATTTCCTCTTATATTTCTTACATATATTATTTAATTGATATACTGCTTTTTGTAGCCTGACTTCTCTGTCAGAAATTAAAACTATATCATCTGCAAAACATAATGCATTCAATGTTTTATTTCGTCCAATTTTTAATCTCTTATGAACTAATTGTTTCTATTAATCAAGAATGTCAAACAATAATTAGTTAATATAGAATATATTAGTAATATATTATTATAAATATATTGTAAATTTTAAATTATATATGGATATATATATATTATAAATATTTATTAGTTAATAATACTTTGCCATCTTTCAGAAACAAATAGAAAATATAATTATTAACAGAAATATCTCACTAATATTACTATTTTAACTATTATTAATTAGTTTTTTCGTTATTTAATAAAAATAGTAATAAGATTTGTCAATATATTTATCTAATGTCTTGTATATAAGCGATAGAATTCATTAGAGTTTATTACTTTCTTTATACTTTTTTCTTTTCTTTTCATGTATAGTAGATTCGAGCTGTTATTTTTTTGAGTATACATTATTCCATTAGTATAATTTTAATTGTATTTAATTTACTTGTATTATTAGATATTATGTTCATTATTATTCAGTTGACCAGATAATTAATTGTTTAGTATGACTATTATTGTAATTTTTTGTATTAAATGTAACATGTTCGTCCTGGTGAGTGGAAGAGAAGGCCACATGGCCTTAACTCCACCAGGCTAAATAAATATATTCTATTCTAATCAATTGAGTTGGTGTTTACTTGATGAAAATCCATATTTATTAATTAAATAATTAATTAATATATTCTATTCTGTTCTATAAAATTATTCATTAAGTATTTGTGAAAGTCTCTATGTTATGAGTTGATTAGCTGAATCCATTATGCTGTCTTTCCTTTCATTTAGAGTTTGTTTATTCTGGCTCAGATAAAGCTTTGAAATGGCTGTCGTCAATTAATGAACCAACAGCGAACTGACATCAAGTGGTTTTGTAATTTTGAAGCAGGCATTTGGAAAGCTGTCCCTGGAGGAACTGGGGAGCTAACCGCGCAAAATAATCTGGCAAGTGGCAATACTGGAGGGGTAAAAAGCACTAAACTGCACCGGTTCTACTACTATTATCAACAAGCATTAAAGCCCCAATTTTTTTTTCTCTTGGATACATCGTAAAACACTGTTGGATGTAGGTTCGAGTTTGGAAACCAATATTTGATTACACTCCGCCCAATTCCATTCCGGTTCTGTTGTCCCTCGTACACGACGTCCAATATTTTAGCCCATTTTCTCCTCTCTTCCAAACACGAACGAATTTATCTCTTTGGTCATATATCTCTTTCACCTGCTGTTTACCAGATCTCTTGATTGAATTTCCCCTCATCAGTTTTGTTAGGAGTCCAATGGATCGAAACTTTGAAGAGAATCTTCACCTTTAAAGCTTCACCTAACTACAGTGAGTATAAAAAGTTATGTTACAGTGGGTAATTTGATTAATTAATTAATTGACAAACCATTTTTCCGTGCCATTAACTTAATTTAACCTCTCACTTTAGAGGAACTTTTACGTACCACAAACCACCCGGGACTTACAGTGGCACGACCTGTCAGGAGAGGGATTTTAAACTACGGAACACACACATTTTTGAACACACAAGGACATCGAGGACCTCCCCAAACCAGTGATCAGCTAAATGACAGGGCCTCCGAAACAACACAACATTAAGACTAAACACATTCACATTAAACATGGGGAATGTGGTAATGATGACTAGGATGCCCAGATGGTATTCGGGACTGTTTGGGCCTTAAAATTTCCTGACATCACGCAATAAAAACTCGTCCCGAACGGGGATGGAATCATGGCCCGCTGCGTACGAGGCTTTTAAGCGGGACTGAACGACACGGATAAAGTAGCACTCATATCCCGAGCTGGACGAACGGGAATATATATATATATACATATATTCTAGCTAATACACGGCGTGCGTTGCTATGACTAAATAAAATAAATAATAAAGTAATCAATTGATTTCGAGTTTACTTGATGAAAATCCATTGTTTAGTTATTAAATAAAATAGAACTGTTAAAGTTTTATAAGATTTGCATATTATTTTAACACATTCAGTACCGTAAACCAGTTAAGGCGTTTAAAGAGACTATCGTGTATGCGGCCGTCGGTCAGTTAACTCGTTTTAGAGCGGGCGCGAACAAACCACGTTTATATTCGGCGCCTAAATATTGTGTTGGCTTAGTATGTCTTGGAGATCATAGACGGCATGTAAATGCACATTTTCTATTCCCGTTTGACACGTTTAACCTTGGTGAATCCCCTTTTATTTTTAAAACAAACAACACATGAAATTTGCTCACCCAGACTTGCCTCCAGGCTCCAATGCAATAGTGTATGTTTCTCGTTATCGCGCTATTGTTTGTGCGTGAGTCAAACCATGGCGAAAGAAAAATATCTCACTGAAGAAGAATTAGTAAATATTTTGTAAAATGATGATTCAGGTGATGAACTGATTCCTGAATTAGAAGATTCACAAAGTGAAAGTGAAGATGAACTTCCACTTCCTGAAATTGATACGCCGATGCCATGTGATGTAAATCACCCAAATTATTTCACTATAAAATCCTACTAGGATATCTCCTTTAGGTATGTACACAATTTGAATTTTCTAGGACTAATAGTTTGTGAATAATGATCCATTTTCTGAATTGCCACGAAAAGGGTAGCTGGGGTATTTAAATGGCTGGCCTGTGGGTTTAAATGCCCTGCTCAGTGCCTGGTACTGAATGTGACACAAATACAAATTGGTTACAGCTCTTCCAGTACTTTGTACCTTCGTCTGAAGAACGAATTTGTATTAAAATAAATATGAAAATCATATAAAACTTTAACACTTTTATTTTATTCAATCACTAGAAATAATAAAGGTTAATTAAATTGTATGGTATACGCTGAGACGAACTAAACATGGCGGTTGCTAGTTAGTTTCAATTTCTGATTTCCGGCAAACTTCCACTTATAATTGACGGATTTCGCTCATTACACGCTTATATTAGCTTGACCTGTATCTGTCTATCTATCTATGTAACGGAATCATTCAACGCGATTTTTACCCACGTAAAAACATTGGATCGACTTGAAACTTTGTATATACTTGTAAAGGACCATTGGCAATACAATCATTTCATATATTTTTTCTACGATCCTGGCTAGGATCATCAGGACATAAAAAAAATAGGTTTGCGGACTTACCGACTTTTTAGTCTATCACCTCTGGTAGGTCAGTTGGTAGAGCGGTGGACTGTAGTGGTATATAATTTCAGTAATCCATAGGTCGCTGGTTCAAGTCCGGCCTGGAGGATTATTTTAGAAGAGTATTACTTTTACCTCATGCTACAATAGTATCGAATTTAAAGATATTTACATTTTTATCTTATTTTGTAAAGTATTAATGACAATTTTTTAAACTTACCACATTGTAATTTATCCAAAAAATATGAGAAAGATACGATTAACTGTAACTATCGTATTTATCTGTAGTAAAATATTCAGAAATATTATAATAATGTTAGATAATAATAATTTAAAAAAATATAATGAAATTCGTGCCTAGACTCTAAAAATATTGAAAGTAATTAAATTTTCATGGGATTCCGGTTTAAGACAATCAATTAAACTAAAAACTAAAAACATAGATACTAGTTTAAAAAACTAAAACAACACGCTCTATTAGAAAACCAAACTAAAAAAATTAAAAAATAAATAATAGTTTTAAAAAACTAAAACAACACGCTTTATTAGAAAACCGATTTAAAAAATGAAAAATAATTTTAATTTTCAACAAGCTTGGGATAAAATTAAAGTGGTCAACTAAATAATCATTTCCAACACATCTAGAATAAAACTAGAGTTATCTACAAAAGAAAATAATTTTACCATCAAAAGCGTGGGGTGCTTTTTATAGCTTTTACGTTTCCTTCTTAGAGACTTTACTTTTACCAATAAGTGTTTATTATCAAATATATTAATTGATATAGAGCACCCCACGCTTTTGATGGTAAAAATTACTTTTTTTTGTAGATAACTCTAGTTTTATTCTAGATGTGTTGGAGATGATTTTTTTGTTGATCACTTTAATATTATCCCAAGCGTGTTGGAAATTAAAATTATTTTTCGTTTTTAATTCGGTTTTCTAATAAAGCGTATTGTTTTAGTTTTTTAAAACTATTATTTATTTTTTTGTTCATACTCCTCGGCTTATTTTAATAGGATATACTTAGTTTCGTTGTGAAACATCGAAAATTGTGACCGCTAGAGCGATTTCTAAATTTTCAGTTCAGGTGTATTCCTACACCTAATGGTTTTATTGTGAATCTAAACCATTGGACCCACTCAAATATACACAAACATTTTATCAAATTCGGTTCAGTCGTTTAGCAGGAGTTCAGTGACAAACACATGTACAGTAGAATTATATTAAAGATATATAATCTTATTACTTGGCACTATAGACCAATGCGGACCTTCGGCTTCACCTCTGATCTTTTCCAGTCATATCTGCCCCTTAGAGCTTATATTCCATCTTGTGATTTTACATTTCTTAAAAATAACGATTTTTGAAAGTGTATCAGCTTATTACAATTTAGGCACAAGACTACAAGATATTTCTTTGCTTTATACATCACAATAGGCCTATAGGACACGTGTACACTTTGAATCTATGACTAGAACATGGAACTTACTTCCCTTCACTACCATCATTTAAATCCAAATTAACTAATATCTTAAGTTCCACTCAATGTAAATACTACATGTATATTAAACATTTTATACATACCTGAAAATATTCATATAGGAAGCATTTCCTACATTATTTTTAATCTATTTTTTGTTGTTCTTTTTCTTCCTTTCTTGTGATAGACCTATTGGTCTGTTACGGTCTCAATCCAATATTTGAAGGGTCTGCCCAAAGAACTCTTGCCTGGTGGCTGGTTTTGTTAGTGTTAGCTAATATTAGACCCTTTCGCATTGTGCTCTGTTTAGTCTGTATTGTAATAATATTTCAAAATTGTGATAAATGTAAACATTTTTGTATTATTTTATTATCCGCTGGTTGAGTGGAAGAGAAGGCCTTTCGACCTTAACTTCACCAGCTTAAATATCTATCTATCTATCTATCTATAATAGCGTAGTCCAACGTTGAACCATAGCTTCTCCTTTGTAAAGAGATATTTGACCAAGTTAATTTTTAGTTAAATTATTTGCTCATAGATGTCATGAATGGCATGCGATCAACACACCTACCCAATGAGACATATAACAGGCAACTAAGGTGTTACCAGGAAGTTGATGTCGGTAAATTTGACTTATGTACTTCTTTATTCAGGCTTAAGTATATTTTACGAGCCTCAACATCTTCAGACTAGGGACCCACGGCATAAAGTTTCTCCCAGATGACTTTCTCCTCGGATTTTTCCATCCTAAAAAATGCATCAACCGGACCGGGATTGAACCCGCGACCCTCAGAACTAGAGGCGAGGAGCATAACCACTAGTCCACCGCGGCAAACTTGAGCTTAAATAAAGTATTATTAATATTATTATTATTATCATTATTATTATTATTATTATTATTATTATTAAGGATTTTCTCTACATGACAGTAGTTATCCTTCAGCCCAAATGTATTTTGCTCCGCCACAAATTTCTATCCTAAGCATCTTCTTCTTTGAGATCTCGATCTCAGCTGAACGTGTTTCTTCTCACTTCATCCATCCACTGTTCCCTGGGCTCCCCCTCCTCCTACTGCCTTCATCATTCCAATTCAGCATCATTCTTGGGATTCTATTATTATTATTATTATTATTATTATTATTATTATTATTATTATTTGTTGTTGTTGTTGTTGTTGTTGTTGTTGTTGTTGTTGTTGTTGTTATTATTATTATTGTTGTTATTATTATTATTGTTGTTATTATTATTATTGTTGTTATTATTATTATTGTTGTTATTATTATTATTGTTGTTATTATTATTATTGTTGTTATTATTATTATTGTTGTTGTTATTATTATTATTGTTGTTATTATTATTGTTGTTATTATTATTATTGTTGTTATTATTATTGTTGTTATTATTATTGTTGTTATTATTATTATTATTATTATTATTATTATTATTATTATTATTATTCTTAATCATACCACCACTTCGTCATTTTCCCTTTGGTTCACGCACACACACGCGCGCGCATGTATATATATATATATATATATATATATGTCTTTTAAAGCCAAAGTGGTGCAACTCCACTTTTTAAAAATCTGCATTAATGCTAGAAATGAATTCTGGATATGTAAAACTACATGCATGAATAGTGGTGTAACTCCTAGATCCCCAAAACTACATGCATGAATGGTGGGCAACTCCTAGATCCCCAAACTGCTCCACAAATGGCAGCACAAGTTAATGCAGTCAGTGCCTATCTATCTGTTGATAGCCAAAAATGGTGTAACTCCAGATACTGTTATTTTTCTAGTGTCATGAAAGCGACTTGCCACTAATTGTACGTATATTCCACGAACACACAAAATGTAGAGCACCAACAGCAAAATACAATGTATTATATAGCGATACTTGCACAGGACGAAACCGGATCTGGAAAATGGTATTAAATGTATTGAGGCTAGTTTTGAACGAAGACAACAACTTTGAAACCATTGATCAAAAGTTTATGATCAGTAGCCATTCCAATCTTCCGAACGACTCAAACTTTGGCTCAATTGAATTATGCAGTAAGACTCGATAGATCTTTTTGCCTTTGTAACTGATTTCGAGTTATCACGAAATCAAGGAAAAATAATCTTTTCCATCTTACTGTGATGTTTGGCGAAGAGTTTTTAGCTACTGAAAATATATATTAAAAAAAGAAAACATTACGAGAAAAGAGCTTGATGAAGAAAATCTTCCAGTTTCATGGCTAAGAATGCAATGGATTAGGTATCGGAAATCTGATCTATTCACAACCTTTTACAAGGAGAACATGTCGATTAGCTTTCAATTTTCAAGCTGTACATCAAACCACGGAAAACAAGGATAGTCATTATCACTGGTAAATTTACCTTTGTCTCAACTAAAAAAAGAAGAAGACATGCAGGACCTTTTGGCCTATAATCCCCCTATCCATCGTGCATACTATTTAAACCTTCAAACTTCTTACTCTATTGAAGATACCACTGCTTGGTGATGATACTAGGGATGTTGAATAGCCAGAAACTTTTGTGTCTGTTATCAAAATAGATGACATTGATTTATATCACTTTTTTGACGTAATATACTTCTTTAATTATTTTTGTTGAATGCCACAGCATTGTCATTTTCGACATTCTGGTATTCTCTCCTGGCATGGCGTAATTGTAATTCACTTCTGAGTTTAGGACACCTGGAAGGCAGAATTACGCTGCCCCGATGACATATGATAGGTGATGATGGTAATGGTGTGCCAAGAGAGGTCTTAATCAAAAACTTAATCAATATGTTAATGATGACCAGATGATGTTTGGGGACTGTTTGGGCCTTAACGTTTCCTGGCATTTGTCTTACAGGTGAGGAAAAACCCCGAAAAAACCATCATCCAGGAAATTTGTCCCGACCGGGGATTGAACCCGAGCCCACTGCCTGACAAGGCAGCACGCTACCTCGAGACTACAACGATGAACCTTTTACATTAAATAAAAATATTATTTTTGTTGATTATGCAAGTTCTTTCTTGAAATATACTCTCAATCTGTGTAAAACCAAAATAGCGTAAGTTTCTTAAGTGCTTATAAATTATTTACAGACTGGGGGGGGAAAGGGCAAAAATAACATGCATGAGCTAAAACAATCAATTTTGAACGCATAGGGTGCGAAAAATTTTGTTTGGTAGTATTCTGGAATTTTTCAACTACTATTCTACTAAAAGTCTTCTTCTTCTTTTTCTTATTCCTTTCATGTTATAGACCTAGCAGTCTGTTACGGTCTCAATTCAACATTTGAAGGGTCTGCCCAATGATATCTTGCCTAGTGGCTGGTAATTAAGATTTGACGTGGTATTCGTATTCTGCTTATTCTACTTTCGTGAGATTTCCAGTTGTTTCCGTATTTTTGCAAATATTCCATGACTGATTCTGTTTGTAATTCTTTGAGAATCTCAGAATTCCATTTATGGTCTGTTCTTGATAACCTGCAGTACGTCTCATAAATTTAATTTCTTCGCAGTTAGTCTTTGTTCATCTACACTGCGAATAGTCCAGGCCTCACTGCCGTAACATAACATCGGTCTGGCCAGTGTTTTATAAATTCTAGTTTGTGTGTATTGCTGTAGTGTTTGGCTTGAAAATATTATTTATAATTCCTGTTACTCTGTTAAATTTTATAATTTTTTGACTAAAATCTTTTTCCTCTTCGTATGTAACTTGGTATCCGCGGTAGTTAAATGTGTTGGTTTGGTCTAATATTTTATTATTAATAATAATTTTACTGCGAACTGGGTCTTTTCCTAGGAAAAGCCATGACTTTAGATTTTTCTGTTTAGATTTCCATGTTGTAGTTTATTGCAATTTGGTATATCTCAAAACAATGTTTAATGGACTTACACCACTTTGGCTTTAAAAGGCTCATATATATGTATGTGTGTGTGTGTGTGTAAATCTTGGCCATATTCATTTTCCATGGCTATTAGATAGGACCGGTTAACATCTGTAAAAAGTTTTCATAACTATTCTCATGAGAACAACCTCAGTAGTTCGATTTTTTCAGAATTCTCTAAAACTGTAGACAGAGTGGAAGTAATACAAATGGGCAGATTTTGAGTGTAAATTAATGTAATGGTAACATCTCTCAATTCCACATTGTAGAGGAACTGTATGCGATTTATATTTAAGCGGTGAGCCGATGTGGGACGTAAAAAACTTAAATTGCTTAGATCACGTGATGGTTGACGTCTGGCATTAAAGAGACGAGAATGAATATTAGAACGAAATTCGTGAGATTAGCACAACTAGCAGAGATTAGTTTCATTTGTGTAGCGGAGGATTACATCGGTAGCCATCAGATAGCAGCCTATACACGGCAACAGTTGTTCAGCTGAAAAACTTGGAATTACAACTAAACGTACTATGGCTTTAAAAACACACACTAACACAGGGCTATATGCTCCAAACATACAACTTTATACCTTTTTTATAGCAAACATGGATTTTTACACCCCTAGGCTGTTTTGTAAAAAAAATTAAACTCTTATCGAGTTCTGCGTTCCGTTAGAGATATTGTTATTATCATTATTATTATTATTATTGTTATTATTATTATTATTGTTATTATTATTGTTATTATTATTATTATTATTATTATTATTATTATTATTATTATTATTATTATTATTATTATTATTATTATTATTATTATTGTAATCCCTTGTTTCCCTCAACGAGAATTAGGCGCTTCCCCTACAGGGAAGAAATTGAACCATATTAATTTAGTTACACTTGTTTTCGTATAGATGTCACTGGAGTGGCCAATGGTCAGCGTTCCCCTCATACTGACATCTAGGAAACCAAGGTGGTATTTGGACGGGAAATTTCGGTAAATTTTGCTTAGAGGCCTTTTTATTCAGGCTTAAGGATCTTTTAGGAGTCTGAAAAACTTCAGACTCGGGACCCACGGCTTAAAGTCCCTCCCGGAGGACTTTCTCCTTGGATTTTTCCATCCTAAAAAAATCTATCGACCCCGGCCTTGTTTGAACCCGCGATTCTCGGGACCAGAGGCAAGGAGCATAACCACTAGTCTACCGCGGCCGATATTATTATTATTATTATTATTATTATTATTATTATTATTATGAGGGCACGTCG
The DNA here is from genome assembly GCA_030220185.1 of Diploptera punctata. NCBI lineage: Eukaryota > Metazoa > Arthropoda > Insecta > Blattodea > Blaberidae > Diploptera > Diploptera punctata. The sequence goes on along the minus strand of JASPKZ010005305.1, from coordinate 804,834 downwards.
TAGCGTAGTGGTTAAGGCACTACGCTACAAGCTGGAAGGTCGAGGGTTCGAGTACCGGTTGCGCCAGGAATTTTAAACTGACCCAAACCCTCTGGCGGCACTGTGGCTCTGGGGTCGACTCAGCCTCTAACGTAAATGAGTACCAGACGCTTGTTATGGGGTAAAGGTGGCCGACACGCAGGGCTGACAACCCGGCTGACATCTAGTGCCGATTGTCCACAAAAGGGGGAGCATTAATCTCCTACTACCGCTAAGGCCTCCTGAGGCCTGTAGTGGGATCACAAAAATATTATTATTATTAAAAAAATAAAATAAAAATATATATTGGTAAAACATTGGTGGAATCTGTTGCAATGTACGGAAGTGAGGTATGGACAATCAATAAGTACTACAAGAATAGACTAATAGCTCTAGAAATGGATTATTTACGAAGAAGTGCCAGAAAGTCTAAATTAGAACGTGTCACAAATAAGGAAATTAGAAACATAATGGAAGCAGACGAAAGCATAATTGAAAGAATTGAGGAGAAGGAATTAAAGTGGTTAGGACATGTTTTAAGAATGGAAGATGAGCGATGGCCCAAGCAACTATATGAATGGCATCCGAACAGAAAGAAGAAAAGAGGAAGACCAAGGTTAACTTGGAAGGAACACATGAAGACAGTAATGCAAGCTAGAGGGCTAAGCATCGAAGATGCCCAAGACCGTAGGCTTTGGAGGTTTGGCACGGGAAGACGGCAGCAGCTGTAAAAACCCGAAGATAGATAGATTATTATTTATTATTATTATTATTTATAGTAGTTCACTATTAACTAGTAAACCTAACCGGTGTGCGCTGCTACGCCTGAATAAATAAAGTATTAAAAGTATCTCACTGCCACTATCGATCACATAGTTTCATAGCCACGTGGACATAAGCATCCCCATCCTGAGCTAATGTTTTCTAATCATCCCCTGAATAATTACTTCTTCCAAATCAAGATCACCTTAACATTTTCTCATTCTTGGCTTTCCTACCGAGCGTTTTCTCTCTGTTTTTCCTAAGAGGGGTTTCGTGCCAGATGTCCTGCCTCTTGCAGTCTACGATAGTTAACTGTTTTTATTGTAACTTATCTGGCTACCTATATAAAACACCAAGAGTTGCTGTTGGAGGCTTCTAAGACGCCGCTCCAATCACCAATAACTGAAAACAGTTCTCTGCTAATAATGTCTTCGCATTTTTAAATGACGTTTCCACGTCAACTGCATATAACTGGATATAACTGCATATAACTGGATATAATTATCTTAACAGTGTTGTAACTTTTGTCTTTTGTATCTTTATTTGTTAAAAATGTATTATAGTGAATAAAACATAACAACGCCGCTTGATATGCTAAATACTTATGCGTGCAAAATATACCTACCTAAACACAAAACATAGCGCCTATAAACTAAATGGCTGATCGGTTAGTTGATTTGACAACTTCGGAATATCTCCGTCTCTTTCTCTGTAATGAGGGTTGAAAGGCGGTCGGCTTTTGTTAAGTGACACTCAGGAGGGTGGTTGAAACTTAAGATTTTTTTTTGACACTTCCAGCAAATGAGGCCGTTGAAGCATGGCACCAACTTTACATCTCAACGCTCCTCTCGCAAAAATTTGAAGGTACGTTTGGGCATGGAATGGTTGACAGTTCCCTTGTTAGGGGTGTGACATGATTTACACATGTAATATGTAATAGTTATGGATGCTGTTGTAAATCGATAACCATTTCGGAGCTAATAGTTAGTAATTGAATTGTCTGTGCCCGGGTGTTGTGCAAATAGTATAGCCTATTTGCAGGATAAACTACCCATCCCCATACATGAACATGCTCCTATACAATATGGTGCATGTACGCCTGCGTATAACGAGCTCATTATCGCATATAATTAACAATAAAATGATTTAAGTGTCACACACAGGGTTTAGAATTTATCTGCTTAAAATTTCTCTTAAGTTTTTAACAAATTCCGAAGGAATGGGGTTACTGATGTTGTTCTCATGGAAATATTTTGAAACGTTGTTACAGTTCTTCACGATCCATTCTAGTAGACACCGAAAATGATCATGATAAATAAATAAATATATATATATATATATGTGTGTGTGTTGTGTGTGTGTGTGTGTGTGTGTTGTGTGTGTGTGTGTGTGAACACTGTAACTGAACTAATTTATTGACACTATGGAATCCATAAGTTCATGGCTGCGCGAATATATCATATCCATACATCCCTATCCTGAGCCAAAGATTTTTCACTCATCCCCTGTGTAATCTGCTTCCCTCGATTCAGGTCATTGCTGTTTTTCCAACTCATTCTTGGCTTAAGTACTTGGCACTTTCCCTCTAGTTTTCCATTCGTGCTACATGTCCTGCCCATCGTAATCTACGAGACTTAACTGTTCTTATTATATCTAGTTTCCTATAAAGAGTATGTAGCTCACTGCTATGTAGTTCTCTCCACTCGGTTATCTGTTCATGTCACTTTGGTCCAAAAGTTTTCCTAAGTATTTTATTCTCAAATATTCGTAATTTATTCTTCCCCTTAAAGTAAGTGTCCATATTAGGGTTATACATTTTTGGAGTTTTGTAAAATAACATATTTCCTGTGTAATGAATGGGTGAACTTTTGCTTAAAACCATTGAAAAGGGCCTTAATTTGACTGAGCGTCAAGAAAAGGTCACCCCTAAATCAATATTTAGTTTCACAATATTTCTAAAATTTCTATTAATCTACTCAATTAATATATTGTCAGTAGTGGTATATAATTATATGTAGTGCTCTATTTATTACATTTAGTATCTATGATTACTAGTGAATGTAAATAATAGCTCGTTTTTATTTATTGGAATACATTATGTCAGGCGAGAAAAGTTATAACACCACTCAGAAAAATAGAGAGACCTGGATTAATAATCTAGTGAGATTTCAGCAGTTACATAGAAGAAGACGAAATTCGCCTATAGTAGATTCTTCACTAGAAGAATACTGGATGATGCCTCTTCAACTTCAAATTATTGGAAGGTATCAGTTTCTTGGAGCAGAGATCAAAGGAAGGAATGAGAGAGTAGCGAAAATGTCTGAAGAAATTACACATTTGTGACGAAATAAACTAAATTCTCCCCATGTGTCAAATCAAGTAATACATACAATGTTCCATAAATACCGAAGACTTATGATGAATGTGTAAGGAGGGAAAAGTTTAATACTCATGACCAGCTTTTTGATATTACAAAAGTAAATTACCAATGGTTATCTACAGAAGACAAAAGATTGTACCAACTACAATTGGAAAGCAAAGATGTTGGTTACTGAACAAGTAAAGTAGCACGAAAGGAGACGATTCAACCTTCAAAGAGGCAGAAACTCCCTACAGAATAAATTCCAAAAAGTGTTATCAGATTGCAAAAAAAAAATAGCAGAAATGGGTGTTGCTATACCTCAATTTATTGATTGTCAACATCAGATTCTGGACAGAATACTACGTTTAGTGATGGATCAAAAACTTGCTGAGAATACCAATTCTCTAAACATTGAATACCCATTTGTATCTAAATTGGCGAACGAGTATGAGGGACTAAAATCACAATTTGTGAATGGAAAATACGATATCCTAGATAAATCGGGGTGGATAGATGACATGAAGTTCCTGTACCATCTAACACGTCCGTTCATATTCTTTGAGGAAAAAATACGCTTTCCATTCATTAGGTTCCAGAAAATTTCAAACATTAGTAATGCAAGATGGAATTCAAGAGCTATTCTTGCTCTACTATGCCTACTACAAGAGTTGCTTTGAAAAAAGTGCAGATTCATTTCATTTGACTAGGCAGACTATTGGTTTAGTAATAAGATGTAGAACATTAATAACTTCAAGAACCTGTCAAATATATTAAGACCTTCTAAAAAAGCACTGCACTCATTGGAAAATGATTAGAAGAAGGAGCCATCTGCATTAAGTATTCGAAGATGTAATCAGTGCGCCGAACGTGCAATTAAAGTCATGCAATGATTATAAGCTTCTGTAGAAATAAAGACAAACTGCATCTCCGATTCCTCCTAAGCAATCAACAATAATATACAATGATTGTACATGTGGTTGAACACTTTTATCTCTTTTGTTGTTGTTTTACGTACAGTGTGATTCAGAAATATGGCTATACGTTTGATCGCATTTTGTGACGAAAATATTATTATTAAAGGAAATATGATGTTATCATTAGAAAAGGAATCCTTCAAATTACAACAATAGAACAAAGCAAAACACTTACAACAACACTAAGCAAGTCACTTTATTGTTTCAAACTGTTCGCCGTTTACATCCAAGCATAATTGGCAACGCTTTGGGAAGTCATTCATTGAGTTATGATACATGTTTAGAGGAATAGCTTTAATTTCTTCCTCAATCACTAATTTCAGCATGCCGACGTCTTGAGGTTTCCGGGCATAAACCTTATCCTTCAAATAACCCCACAACAATAGTCACATGCTGTGAGGTCAGGGGAACGGGCTGGCCATTCAATGGGGCCTCTTGTCCCCACCTACCTGTTTTGCAAATGATCATCCAAAATTTCCCTCACCGCAATTGCATAGTGAGGAGGCGCACCATCCTGCTGGAATAAACATTGTTCATGTTCAGCACTTTGCATTATCGGCAGGACAATTTGTCTAAGGATATCACTATACCGATCACCATTAACAGTCTCATCCAAAATTCTCTTCGTTGTTTCTGCATCCGTGCTAATGCGAGGCCTTCCAGGAGGTCTGATTTACTGCATCCTTCCCGTTTCCAGCAGTCGTTTTCTCCACTTTCCCACAGTCGACGGCTGCAATGCTAGTTAAACTCACGTCTTGCCCGTCTTGCGACCTCACGATCATTAGCATACGTTATTGCCCATGCAGCAATTGTAATTTGCTGTTGCATATCAACACCATTTTGACTAATGACGTAAGTTCTACAATGTTTTTGTTTTATTCCATTGTTATAATTTGAATAATTGCCTTTCCAACGGTAATTTCATATTTCCTGTAATGGTAATATTTTCATCACACAACGCGATCAAACGTATAGCCATATTTATGATTTACCCCGTATATATCTTCCATCCATAGTAATTCTGCCCGAAGGCAGGTCCTTCACTGCAATCATAGCATTTTCATGCTATGCTTGCAGCTTTACTAGGGAATTGTGTATGTGTGGTAGCTTCCCGTTGCTTTCCACACCGGTGAAGGATGATGCTGATAATGATAATGGTAAGGATGATAATTATAAGGATGATGACCATATGATTTCGGGGACCGTTTGGGCCTTAAAGTTTTCCTGACATTTGTCTTACAGGTGAGGAAAAATCCCGATAAAAACCTCACCCAGAAAAACTGCCCCGACCGGGGATCGAACCCGGGCCCGCTGCGTAACAAGGCAGCACGCTACCTTGAGACCACAGCGGTGGACGTATATATCTTGTGTTTCAAAATAATCAGCCGGTAGTAAAATATGAATTTTGATTTCGGGGTGACTTTTTTTAAAAGAATATTGAAATGAGTAGTCAAATTCTTCGTACAAGTTCATCATATTACAATACAGGAAAGTGAGGTTGTAAAAAAGTTATAACCCTAGTCCATATATTTTGTATCAATATAACTGTGAGAATAACAGTTTTATAAATTTTGATGTTAACTTTTACTTAATTGATGGACTATTGATAGGTGGTTAGTTAGATTTATAGATACGATTTTTCGATGGATGAATGGATGGATGGTTGGATGAAATTATGCAATTATGAATAGATTGATGGATGGGTGGATAGTTGGATGCAATGATGGGCCCCTGGAAAAATGGATAGATTGATAGATAAATTATTTGATTGATTGATTGATTGATTGATTGATGGATGGATGGATGGATTGATGGATGGAATAATGGATCAATGAATGAATGGATATATAGATACATTTAGTGTTTGATTGACTGATTGATTGACGGATGGATGGATTGATGGATGGATAGATAGATCGCTGGATGGAATGATGAATCGATGGATAAGTGGATAGATTGATAGATACATATTTGATTGATTGTTTCATGGGTGGATGAATGGATTAATGGATGGTTGGATCAACGGATGAATGTATAGATAGATTGATGGATGGATCGATGGGTGAATCGATGGATGAATGGACGAATGGATTGATGGGTTAATGGATGAATGTATAGATATATGATGGATGGATCTATGGGTGAATGGATGAATGAATGGATTGATGGATTAATGGGTGAATGGATGGATTGTTAGACACGTTAATTGATTGATTGATGAATTGACGGACGGGTGGATGAATTGGTGGAATTTAATGACGAATAGTAGAATGAATTGAGGATGAATGGATTGATAAGTGATGGAGTAGAGTGATGGGTGGATGGTTAGATAAATGGTAGATGACTAGAGGGAGAGAGAAACAGACACAGAGGGAGGAAGGGGTTTAAAAGGTCAAATAAAGAATGAAACAAAGTAAAATTATTAAACTTAATTAAATGAAAGTGAGATACAACTTGCAAAATTAGATTAATTTAATTTAGTGTAGCGCGCGCGGGATGACGTACCTTTTAGGAGACTCACACTGCGTATGAATCTGTTACGTCACACCAATTTAGGACATACGTGCTTTTTTTAACGATTCCCCTAACTCATTAGTTGAATTTACAACCAAACTGCGCTATAAAATGTTATACATAATAAATGTTTATGACCGAGACCAACAAGGTGCCCATCCCCGTAGCATTTAATATCCTCCATATATTTCATTGAATACGTAATTTTCATGCATTAATAAACAATACCAGTTACATATTTACAATATAAAACCTGGACAACGGAGATTATAGCAAAATGGGTTGATTTAATGACGTCATCATAATTGTTTACAATTAGCACGCATATAACGTGCGTATTATCATGTTGGCAGTGGTTAACTGCTTGTTATACATAATGATTAACGACCAAGTGAAAACTGTTATCTGCACAGTATATTTTGTACATTTATTATGGATATCGCCGACATCTTGTTACTGCAATTTTAAGAAAGTCCGTCGCACAGAAATTGCGTAAACTAAGATGTTATTATTTTTTTAATATTAGAAATATTCCACACTACAGTGTTTCTCCTTGAGCCCAATAGTATATTACGATGCAAGGTTGGGAAATGGTTTTTACAGAAGTGAGGAAAATGTTTAAAAACCGAGCGACAGCGAGGTTTTTAATTTTCGAGATTCTGTAAAACAATTCACAAACGGGCGTTGTACATTATTTTTTGCGCGATGGTATTTTCGAAATAATAAATAATACTAAATAATAACATCTTTTTTGGAAATATTTGCGTTTATTATAAACAGTTGACTAACGTTAACAGTGTGGCCAATGCTTATTAGTTGAAATACAGGAAGCCGTGAGATCAATTTAGTGCTAAAATGGCGACAAGTACATAGGCCTATGTATTGTATTGTTTCAAATAAAATTCAGTTAATTTAAATGCAGTGATTTGTTTCGTATAATGTATATTAACGCTATCTTTTGGATATTTTTTGTATATATTCATTGTACGTAGTATACACAGACGGCAGTGATTTTACTTCCCACACGCGGTTTGTAATATGTAATATTACAGTATAGTTATTTTATTAAAGTATAGTTAATTAGGTTGGCAACCCCGAAATATAGGAAGTTGAACTTTCAATCATGGTCGCCGTTGCTGTAAGTACGCCAAAACGCACTATCGCGCAAAAAGTGATTTGTCGCCAGCGGTTCCTGTCTAAAGCATTTTCTTCCTTCAAATCTCTAGCTTCCATTCTTCTCCTCACTCCATCTATCATACGTTCTCTAGGTCTGCCTCTTCCACTTCTTCCATTAGGTTCCCAACCAAGGATCTTCTTTGGTATTTTATCTTCTTCCATTCTTATGAGGTGTCCATGCCATTTCAAACACTTTACTTGTATTTTGTCTAATATGTTTTTTGTATTAAGAATATTCCACAATAAAGTGTTTCTCCTTCAACCCTATCCGTGTAGGGCTGTTAGTCCTCCATCGGGCTCCTCCCCAGGTGGTGAATACGGGAATGCTTCCCAGATATGAAATTAAATACCCGAGGCGAACCAAAACTAACAGCTACTGTCTTATAGTTCAGTGTTGATTCACTAAAGGCTAGAGGAAGACAATCTTGATTACAAATGACTGGTCCTCCAGTTGGGGGTTGTAGCAATGGACCAGCTCCTCATTCTACTGAAACATATACAATGCTAAAAAAACCTGAAGAGAAGAAAGCCGGACGGAATTACCTACAACGAACTAGCAGTAAAAGTTTAATGAATATTTGATGTTGAAATGTACAAGGAATTTTTTTTTCAACTTCCATAATTTGTCTTATTGTGCTGTTTCTGACTTTATCCCGTCCGGCATTCTTCTCTTTAGGTTTTTAGCATTGCATATTTTTCAGTAGAATGAGGAGCTGGCTCATTGCTATAACCCCCAACCAGGAGGACCAGGTAATTTGTAATCAAGTTTATCTTCCTCTAGCCTTTAGTGAATCAACACTGAGCTACTATGCAGCAGCTGTTAGTTTTGGTTCCTCGGGTATTTTATTAGTCCCGTGCCGTAGCCGAGCGGTTAAGGTAGGAAGCCTTGGCGCAGAGCTACGGGACTTGCGCTGGTTCGAGTCTCCATGGGGGAAGAAATTTTTTCATCGTATTTCGGCCAGTATGGGACCGGTGCCCACCCAGCATCGTGAGGCGATTGGGTAGCTACAATAAGTAGCGGCTCCAGGTTGAGGAACCAGCTATAACGGCTGGGGGACTCGACATGCTAACCACATGTCACCCCTACACTGGCTGTTGATCATCTACCTCTGTGATTTGTGAAGGGCCAGCAGCCGGCTGGTAAAAGGGCAACCGCTGAAAAGTGGAAAGACCCTCAATCGGAATCGGGTATTTTATTTCCCTGATACCAACCATATCTGAGAAGCATTTCCCTATCCACCACATGGAGAGGCGCCCGGTAGGGGACTAACGGGATGATGATGATAATGATGATAACAATAATAATAATAATAATAATAATAATAATAATAATGGTAATAATTATAATATTTTTTATTAAGGATTTTTTCTACAATACAGTAGTTATCCTTCAGGTCTCTGCTGATCTTGTTTCTTCTCACTTAATCCATCCACTGTTCCCTCCTCCTCCTGCCTTAAGCATTCCAATCCAGTATCATCTGGGTTTCTATTTTTTCCACCATCTTCAGATGTCCATACCATTTCAATCTTCGTTCTTCTATTGCTTCTACAATATTAAGTTTTAGCATTCATTATTTCTCTAATTTTATGGTTCCGAATTTTCTCCTTTCTTGATATTCTTCATGCCCTTCGCCAATAATAATAATAATAATAATAATAATAATAATAATAATAATAATAATAATAATAATAATAATAATAATAAATAATAAACTATTATTATTTTATTTATATATCAGTCTTTTAGATCAATTGTTTTACCTCAAATATGTGATCAATTGTAGATCTCCCAGATCTAAAGTCTGCCTGTACCCCATTCTGCTTATGTTTCTTCTAAATAGTATTTGATTATTTTTCCATATATACGGTTTGTCGTCTTCGTTTATTTCGGTCCGGCTTTAAATCTTTAGGATTTTTAGCATTGTTATGTTTTTGTGACGAACAAGTAGCTGGCCTGATGCATCAACCCCCAACCAGGAGTACCAGGAGATTTTTTATCAAGGTTTTCTTCCTCTTGCCTTTATCAAACCAATGACGAACTGCAAGGCAGCAGTATCTGTACCCTAAATAAGGGGCCCTCCAGGGTACTATCAGCCGGGCGTACTGAACCCTCGTTTTTTAATGAGGTTGTTACTCCTCCCCTCACCCTTCTCTAATCTGGCTTGGGACAAACTTGAGGGGTTTATTATAATAATAATAATAATAATAATAATATAAAAATAATAATATAATAATAATGAAAATATTAATAATAATAATAATAACGCAGTGATACATCGTTTCATTGACTGTTACAAGTAATTAAGGAAAATTAGAGATAGAGAGTCAAATACTGGATATTGCAATTATGAACGATCGACATATGCAATACACATGACGTCAGTAATGTATTAACAATTATTTAATATAATTAACCAGATATATGTGGCGATATTGTAATATTTATTTATCGTAGTTGCATGGCATGTGACGTACGTGTGTGTCATGTTTATACCGACCATAAAACTCCCTGTAATTGGAAATCACTGCTCTGAATTCCATTCTGTTTTAGTTATAAAACAGAAATCCTCTCATTAAAATATGTATTGCGGTCACCCAGTTTGCTGATGTATATTTTATTTCATAGAATAAAGTTTAAAATGTTTGGTATTAAACTTTAACTTATATTTTTTATACAGAGTGTTTCAAATTGATGTATACATTCTTTGAAACTTATTTCTCTGCAACGAAATGAGGCAGAAATATATTGTTTATTGTGTTGTATTCGTTAAACTTCCTTAAGCCCGTACATGTTCAAAATGTCCACCTTCTGATACAGTACACTCCCAACAACGACGTTGAATGGAGCGACATACCGTCTGGATTGTTGCTGATGGAATATAATAGATGGCATTTTCAATCTGATTACTCAGTTCCTGTAGTATTTGTGGTTTTGTGTCATATTCTTTATATTCCCCAAAGATGAAATCTAGGAAACGGTGAGGAAACTCCGTAACACTTCATCTTCGTCCTGTCCATCTCTAACGAATGTGTAATTGAGAAAATTTCTCACATCGGTATGAACGTGAGATGGGGCTCCGTCTTGTTGGAAGTAAATATCATTTTCATAATCAAAAAGAAAATTAAGACATGGAATGAAGGCTTTCAACATTTCCAAGTAAGTCTGACCCGTGAGAGTCTCTTCGAAGAACTACGGCCCATATAATCCTCTAGAAGACACTCCACATCATATAGATATTCCTGGAAGATTAACGCCCTTTATTTCAAGGATGTTTAGGATGCAAAAAATTATCTCTTACTTCACGAAAGGAGAAGATATTTTATAAGTGCTTGAGAACGAAGTGCTTAGGAAAACTTTAGATCAAAGAGAGACTTACAAACACGAGATAATTGCGTAACTTTCAACTACAGGGTCTGTATATGAAACGAGATGTGATAACAGTTACGTCTGGTGGACTGGAATGGGCAGGACATGTAGCACGAATGCCGAATGAAAGAAAGCTAGGGAATTTATCTTAGGAAAGCCAGAGGGAAAGCTTCTAGTAGGAAGGCCAAACATGAGACGGGAGCATAACGTTGATCATGATTTGATGCAGGAATTGAAAGGAGAAGTTGAGCACAGGATAATGGAGTATGGAGATCTCATGTCTATGTGGCTAAGAAATTCAAGATTTGATTAATATCAGTGAGTTAGTTAATTGTCAGTATCTCTTCCAAATGAATGGAAAGAACGATTATCGTACCAATCTATAAGAAAGGAGATAAAACTGATTGCAACAACTACAGGGGCATCTCATTACTTTCAACTTCGTACAAAACTCTAACAAAATATTAGTAAGCAGACTTACGGTACTCCCAATATTGATGATGATGACATTCTAGGGGATCATCATTGTGGATTTAGAAGAAACAGGTATACAACAGATCAGATTTTTAGCATAAAACATATTTTATAAAATAAATGGGAAAATAAGGCACTGTACTCAACTATATGTAGATTTCAAAAAGGCATACGATTCAGTTAAGAGAGAGACGTTATGTAGTATCTTGCTAGAGTTAGGAATTCCTAAAAAGATAGTTAGACTTATACAAATGTGTCTAAATGGCACAAAGAGGTAAACAGTTTTCGGATACTTTTGAAATTCACAATGTGTTAAAGCAAAGAGATGCAATATCTCCTCTACTTTTCAATTTTGTATTAGAGCATGCCATCAAAACTTTGGAGAATGAAGAAGGCCTACAAATCAATGGTATTAATAAGGTGTTAGTTTATGCTGATGATGTAGTATTATTGTGCGATAACGAGGAGATACTAAGGGACAACACGCACACTCTATTGAGTAACACTAGAAATTGGGACTGGAAATAAACATCAATGATTCACACATAGAAATACGTTATACAATGGAAACGGACAAATAATGACAAATGGTGGAAATTTTGAATAAGTGGATGATTTCAAGTATCTAGGAACAATAATTACAAATCGAAATGAGATCCACAAATAAATTAAACATAGGCTCAATTCTGGAAATGCATGCTATTATGCATTACAGGGACTCTTGACGTCCCAACTCATTTAAAAAAAAATTACTGAAAATATATAAAACTATTATTCTACCACTTATATTATATGGATACGAAACATGGATTCTTACAGTAAGGCAGGAAAGAAGATTACGAGTATTTGCCAATAAATTTCTTAAGAATATTTTTGGGTCAAAAAGAGAATAACAGACAGGTGAATAGAGAAAACTACATAATAGTGAGCTACATGATCTGTATAAGAAGCCTGATATAATAAGAACAGTTATGTCTCGTAGACTGCGATGGATATGACATGTGACACGTAGGGGGATGAAAGAGGTGCATGGAAGTTTGTTGCAGGAAAACCAGAAGGAAAACGTCCAGTTGGTAGACCAACAATGAGATGGGAGAATAACATTATCCATGATTTGAGGGAAGAAGACTGTACGGGGGATGATTGGAAAATATTAGCTCAGGATAGGGATGTATGGAGATATTATGACCGCACGACCATGAACCTATGGGTTCTATAGACCCAGTGAGTTAGTTAGAGTTAGCCCAAAAATATCCCAATTAGTTTGTTTTGTTACATTTCTATAGAGGAAAAAGTATATGGGGTGCGGATAGAAGAAAAAGATGATGGTGACTGTATTAATAACATGTCTTTTAACTGCTGTAACAGTTGTTTGCAAAGCGCCATCTGAAAGACCAATTCTAAGTGACCTTTTACTTGTGAACTTCTCTCAATAAATCACCGATCCAATATGTCGTCGCCGGTTTCAGATAATGTGCTTTTATTGTAGAATTTCTGAGAGGAAATATTTATCTTTGAACAGAAGTCTTGTGTCAGAGTTCAATTCAGCCATCCGTAAATAGCAACAGTGCTACGCGATTTCTGTTCTCGCTGATAACTAGACGCGCTCTTATTTCCAGTTTAACATTTCAGTGCTTTCAGCAAATTTCAGAGGATATTGAGGTTGTTCTCATAAATAGTATATTACAATGCCAGGTTGGGAAATGGTTTTTACTGAAGCGAGGGAATGATTAATGTCCGAGATTCTGTAAAACACTTCACAAACGTGAGTTGTACATTATTTTTTTGCACGATGGTGTTTTCAAAATAATAAATAATAGTAAAATATGTGGCGAATATGATACGGCTCTAATCTAGTATAGTGATTAAGGAATATGTTTAATGAATAAATAATGACTGAACTGAATATAGTTTAAAAAGAAATTAAATATCATATTGGTAAATAGTTCTCACAAAGAAGCGGTTGAAACCCTAAGTAAAAAGAGGTCATAAATATGTAACTCCTCAAATTAGACCTGAAATCCTTATGCTGGATCTAGCTTAAAAAATCACGTTTGGGAGAAACGTCAAACTCCAAATTTACAATCGCGGAAAGCCCAAACTTGTAAACGCGCTCCCTAGCCGTGAGAATAAAATCACAAATGTAGGTGGTAGTTTAAATAAAATAGTTACGCCCTTAGAATATATGTGATTAAATATTCTAACCAATCAAAATCAGAGTTAGGGTATAGACCATATATGGGAGTAATTGGTCCTGACTTCGATACGGAGCTCATGAGGACAAATTAATTTACTTATACTCAACGCCTCGTAAGAATGAGATCTAAATTTTTGGTTAAAATCGCTTGTAACAACGATAATGAACTTAGGGAAAATCTCTCAAATTCAGAAGTCATTTACTAGTCCTCATCAGTGAAATACCGAAGGCCAGGGCCAGAAAAGTTTTATCTTCACAGTGTAATGTGCATTTAAGTTGGCAGAGATTAATTAAATAAAATAATTCAAATAATTAGTGATTGTCTGTTCCCACGCAACTCTCCTTCCGAACCCGTTATAGATAGGAGTCTCAGCGCTCACCCTGAAACAGGAACCGACTAGCTACCGAGGTAGGGAAAGTAAAAAATTCACAACTAAATCAAGTGGAACCCTAGTGACACTAACAGCCCTATAAACCTACTGCCCCAAATAGCAACATATTTGTTGGAAATATTTGCGTATATTGTAAACAAGTGACTGACGTTAGCAGTCTAGCAATTGTTTATACGGTAAATGCGGAAAATAATTTAGTTGAGACTTCAGCAGGCCGTGACAGCAATTAGAAATACAATGGCGGCAAGTACGAATTTATTGTTTTATATTGTTTCATATAAAGTTTAATTCATTTAGAATGCAGTGATTTGTTTCATATAATGTATATTAACACTAGCTATTGGATATATTTTTGTGTATACATCCTATGTAGTATACATGAAGGGCAATGGTTTTACTTCCCGCACTAGATAAGTAATTTGTAACATTACAGTATAGTTATTTAGTTATTTATAGGTTGGCAAGCCCGAAATTTGGGAAATTGAACTTTCAGTCATGGCCGCCATTGCTGTAAGTACGACAGAACGTACTATCGTGTAAAAAAATTGTTTACCACTCTCTGGACCACAGATTTAAAATATTACAATTATATAATTTTTGACGTGAATACGTATTTAAATTTGCGTCCATAGTGGGAGGCAATTCAGAAAACCGATGATAACCAAGTCGGGAGATAGAGTTTGGTGTTGCAGCTACATATCTATCACTTTTTTTGTCTAATGCCACCAGGTTGTCCTTTATGACATTTCTGGCTTTCTCCCTTTGCATTGGCGGAATTGTAATCCATTTCTTAGATTTGGGCACCTGGAAGGTGGAGTTACGTTACCCCGATGGTATGATGGGTGACAAACGATAATGAAGCGCAGGAGAGTTCTTAACCTAAACTCCAGGCCATGGGCAACCACAGGAATAATTCTCTTTAAGAAAAAAATCCTATGGTCTGACCGGAAATCGAACCCGAGACCCCATGAACTGTAGTCAGGAACGCCGATCACTAGCCCATGAGGCTGATCCATATCTATCATCTATATCCAACATTTAATTACACCACTCGATAGATATAGGATCTAATAATTCGTTACGTTGAGCGTGGACTGTGACGCGCCGCTCTCGGCGGTAGGGAAAGCGCGACAATTTTTAGTTGTTTTGCTGCGTCACATCGTTTAGTATAAATTTTGACTCTGAGAAGTTGCAACGTTCATTTGAGTTTCAGTCGACAGCTCTCGTCAAGATATATCGATTGCGTATATAAAAATTAGTGTGATGTAGTTATAGCGAATATATATGGTGTTAAAGTAAAAAAAATAAATAATGCAGTGTCGGCCTATATTCGTCAAAAAGCCAAATCAAAATATTACCCGTTACGTACAAGTGTTCAAGTAAAACACACGGCCGTGTCCTGACACAGCCTTAACCCATTTTTCAACTTCGCCGATTATCGAACCTGGGCCTGCTAGTCAAGAAACAGTCGTGCTATCATCTGAGCCAGCTTGTCGGATGGAAGAAGAAGTTGACTTTATTATTTCAGTGTGTTTATAGAAGACAATTCTTTAAGTCTAATGGCTTTGAAAAAAAACGATAGTGCGTTCTGTCGTACTTACAGCAATGGCGACCATGACTGAAAGTAAAGTAAAGTAAAGTAAAAGTAAAGTAATCCCACTACAGGCCTCGGGAGGCCCTTGGGGTAGTAGGAGGTTAAGGCTCCCACTTTTTCTAGACAATCGGCACTTGATGTCAGCTGGGTTGTCAGCCCTGCGTGACGACCGCCTTTACCCCCAGAACAAGCGTCTGGTACTCATTTCCGTTAGAGGCTGAGTCGACCCCAGGGCCATAGTGCCGCCAGAAGGTTTTGGTCAGTTTAAAAATCCTGACCCCACCGGGACTTGAACCCTCGACCTTCCGACTTGTAGCGCAGTGCCTTAACCACTACGCTACGGCGTGCCCCCCCCATGACTGAAAGTTCAATTTCCTAAATGACTAAATTACGGGGTTGCCAACCTATAAATAAATAAATAACTGTGCTGTAATATTACAAATTACCTACCTAGTGCGGGAAGTAAAACCGTTGCCTTCTATGTATACTACGTACAATGTAGCCTATATACAAAAATATATCCAAAAGGTAATGTTAATATACATTATACGAAACAAATCACTGGATTTTAAATTAACTGAACTTTATTTGAAACAATATAAACCAATAAATTCGTACTTGCCGCCATTTTATCCCTGGTTGGTGCCACGGCCTGCTGCGTTCTCAACTAAATTATTTTCGGCAATTACCGTATAAACATTGGCCAGACTGTTAACGTTAGTCTGTTGTGTGTAATGAACGCAAATATTTCCAACAAAGATGTTATTAGTTTACTATTATTTATTATTTTGAAAACACCATCGTGCAAAAATTAATGTACCACTCACGTTTGTGAAGTGTTCTAAAGAAGCGTTTTTAATCATTTCCTCTCTTCTGTAAAAACCACTTCCAAACCTCGAATTGTAATATACCATTTATTCATGCAATTCTGGATTTGTTTCATTTTTACATGATAGTCTCTGTTTCTGTTATCTGCTTGTTATGCCCACAGAGATCTCCAATCTCAAACGAAGAGTCGCTAGACAAACCTTCAATATACCCTGGATACATTATCCCAGCTGATGTAATGTAGATATGCAAAGCAAATCCCTGTTAATTCCTGGCTTTTTACAAGTGAAAGAAGGGCTGTTCCTGACGACATGTAAAATGCAAATTATCATGGAAATATGTTGTACGGTGATACTTTTGCAAATGGAAATCATAGAGTGTTAATTTAACTCGTGTAAACTCTTTTATAAAGCTAGAAATTAAATATTACTCTTCTGTTATTAAAAACTCTGAATACTGTAATTGTGAAGTAATTACCTAATTCTATTCTCATTAATATATGTTTGAAAAATGTTTTCATATCTTCATCGATCCAACTATACCTTATCCTAACATAAACAAACGCCAATTCTATCCTTCCGCCATTCACGCCACAATTACTATCACATTAACAGGGAGCACGTGTGAAGTATACAGGATGAACGATAATTACACCGACAAACCTCAGGAACTGATTCCTGACTGGAAATGAAGGAAAAAAGGTCCTATAAACATGTGTCCGGAAATGAAGGATGTGCATGCAACGACAATAAATCGTCACCGGCACACAGTACATAGCATAATCGCATCGACGTCACAACAGATGTTCAAAGTGGCCTCCAAAGGTTGCAATGCACGCGTTTACACGTCGTATCATGGATTGCCTCACACTTTTGCGTGTTCCGGCCTCTCTCCGAATAGTGTCACATGCGTCGTGGACACGCTGTTGAATGATATGCACATCAGGAACTTGTTCAGCATACACAACGCTTTTTAGATGTCCCAGAGGCAAAAATCCAGGAGGTTAAGTCCGGTGATCTAGCAGGCCATGATATAGGGCTTCCGCGTCCTATCCAACGTCAGTGGAAGATTTTGTTGAGGTGTCGGGAACTGTAATGCGGAAGTGGGGTGGCGCTCCATCATGCAGAAACCACATCACCTGTCTTACTGCCAAAGGCACATTCTCAATTAAAACAGGAAGAATATTCAGCAAGTGGTCCGAGAGAATAATGTCATTCGTCAGTGCCATCTACCGTGGCAACGATGCATTTCTGAACACTTATACATAGGACTTTTTTCCTCCATTTCCAGTCAGGAATCAGTTCCTGCAGTTTGTCGGTGTAATTGAAATTCACTCTGTATAAGACATGTGATTGCTGAGAGAGGTAGATTACAAGAAAGCTAGTGATATTTTTTTACTGAACTTGAGAAATACATTTAAAATAACTGTTCTTTAAACCATTAGCCAAAGGTTTGCCAGACTTGTGTTTTAAAAATGTAGATGGCGACACAGCATCCGAAGACACAAAACCTTCAGCCATTTTGTTGCATCAGAATCGACTGAAACATGACTCAAATTCATCATCCAAATGTAATAAACTATTTTAAGTTGTAATTATTGATTAGGTATGTTTAAAATATTTTATATGTTTTGAATATAATAATAATAATAGCTTTATTTTACCAGGCAGAGTTAAGGCCTTAAGGCCTTGTCTACCACTCAACCAGGTTTAAAAAAATACAAAAAAAAAATAGTCTTAAATCTAAATTAAAAAAAATATATATAAACGATTACAAGTTATGAATATAATACAATTAATACTTATAATGTAATTTTATTTATTCTAAATTTAACGAATTAAATATATAATATGTACAAGATATATAAAAAACGAGGAAAAGATTAATGACATAGTATAAAATTAAATAAATAGAGAAAAATTAATTATTAGACAACAGGTAACTGTATAAGCGTGACTTAAAGGTACCAAGCCCTGATATCTTGAGGAAGGAGATTCCAGGAGCGGGCAGAGGCTACTGTGAAGGAAGTAGAATAGGAGGAATGGCTATGAAGAGGAATTGTTAGCAGACTGCTATCTTGTGACCTAGTGTCAATATTGTGGTAGGAAGATAACTTCTCAAATCTGGACGCCAGGTAAGTAGGAGTGTAGGAATTCAGAAGCTTGAAAAGTAGTGAAAGAGAGTGCAATTTACGTCTGTCAGTAAGACGGAGCCAAGAGAGGTTATTAAAGTGTTCGGAAATATGGTCATAACGGCGGATATTGAAAATGAATCGAACGCAAGCATTATGAACACGCTGCAGTCTCATAGTTTAGATCATTATATATAAAGTCACAATAATCGAACTGTGGTAACACAAGATTCTGCACAAGGATTTGTTTTAACGAAACTGGGAGAAAATTCTTTAAACGTCTAAGATAAATTTCCATTCACGAAGAATAACAAATATATTCATGGGACGTATTTTGAACTTATTGAAGGGAACTACATTTTCGCTTACTTATTTCTTCTACATCGTGCGTCGGTGTCCATGACTAATGCAAAACGAGCAAGTCACATGAATTTGTTTTGATGAGGATCACTTTAAGAGCGAATAGCCTTTAAGACGGGAGCTGTCAATCATTGCATGCCGAAACCTACCTTGAAATTTCTCCCAAAGAAACGTTGTGATGTATCAAGGCCGTGTCCAAAAATTAGTTGTCTTTTTAACTGCAGGACACTAAAATCCAGCACCAAATCTGTGATTGAAACTACAGGGAAATAATTCGACTGCTGCCGGGTAATCAGCAAGGTGTATCTAAAAATAACTACGTTATAAATTTATAAATATTTTTCTTTTTACTTATTCAACTAAACATAAAAACACGTTTAATTTATTTAGGCGTAGGAATGCACGCTATTTACCAGCTACTTTTATATAAAATTTGTTTTTATTTTAGACATATATTTTGATCTCATAAAATAGCATTTAATTTTAATGTCCTATATTTACCTTGTTTATCCTCCCATCATCATCATAGTACATTCACGAATTTAGGCCATTTGTTGACCTGTTTCGACCTCAAGAGAAACACCATCCATAAGTCTTTTGAGTGGACGTCCTGGTCTTCTTCTTCCTGCAGGTTAATATCTTAACATTTGTTTGAGCATTCTGTGATCTTCCATTCGATGAACATGTTGCATCCATCTTGACTTATAATCAGAAATTTTGTTTTCTAAAGGTATTCTGTATTGTAATGTAAACCTATGTTTTCCGTTTACAGAGATTTAGGCGCTCTCCCCCTACAGGGAAGAATTTGAACCATACTAATTTAGTTACACTTGTTTTCGTATAGATGTCATTTTGAGTGGTACGTGGTCAGCGTTCCGCCTCATACTGACATCTAGGAACCAAGGTAGTACTAGGACGGGAAAATTCGGTAAATTTGGCTTAGAGGTTCCATGTGTAATTCTTCTAAGATGTCTTCATTTTTTTGTGATCTAGTAGTGTATATCCTGCAGTCCTCCGAAGGTATCTCATTTCAGCAGATATAAGTCTCTGTATATCCTTCTGTTTCAACGTCCATTATCTCATTATCTTCAGAAAAATATATATCTGTCTTTTAATAATCTAATTTTTTTATTCTCGTTTCAGCTGTAATGTATTGTATAGTATAAAACTAAATATAGGTCACACGTAGAAATTCATTATTGGCTATAATGGAAATGGACAGCTAATGAAAAATGAGGGAAATTTTGAGGAAGTGGCCGAATTCAAATACCTAGGAACAATAATCACAAATAGGAATGAGATGCACAAAGAAATTAAATATAGGCTCAATTCTGGAAATGCGTGCTATTATGCATTGCAGAGGCTCTTGATGTCCCAACTCCTTTCAAAAAACGTTAAACTGAAATATATAAAACTGTTATTCTACCAGTTATATTATATGGGTGCGAAACATGGACCTTACTTTAAGGGAGGAAAGGAGATTACAAGTATTTGAGAATAAAGTACTTAGGAAAATTTTTGGACCAAAGAGAGATGAACAGTAACTTTGTGACTACTTAAATATGTTCACTAAATAATAAGGGAAATAAAAAAAAACTTAAACAGGTGAATGGAGAAGACTTCATAACAATGAACTACATGGTCTTTATAGGAAGCCAGATATAATAAGAGCAGGTAAGTCTCGTAGAGTGCGATGGGCAGGACATGTTGAACGTTTGGGGAATGAAAGACTTGCATGGAAGCTTCTTGTAGGAAAGCCAGAAGGAAAACGTCCAGTTGGTAGACCAAGAATGAGGTGGGAGAATAACATTAACTATGATTTGAGGGAAGTAGATTATACAGGGAATGATTGGAAAGCGTTATTTCAGGATAGGGATATATGGAGAGCTTATGTCCGCGCGGCCATGAACCTACGGGTTCGATAGTGCCAATGAGTAAGTAAGTATAGTATAACTTAAGAACAAGAACAAAACTAGCACTAATAGAAACATTCATAAAACTTAAGGAGGAATAGAAGAAATTTGGATTGATAATAATAGAAATAAAACAAAATGTCTAAAATATTGTAACTTCATAGAAATACAGATGATCTACAAATAGATAATAGTAAAATTAAATCAGTATCAGCATTTAAGTATTTGGGTGCAATAGTGAATGGACACAATCATTGGAAGAAGAAGTTGAACAAACAATTGAGGGGTGTAGTGAGAGAGGGAGCTATGCCACTTTGAGAAGAAATGGAAATAATCATTGCTATTTATATTAAAATTTATATTTTTCCTTTTTCATAGTTTACATAACAGTAGTTAAGAAAACGTTACCTCTTTATTATACAAATAAAGTTGTAATATATTGCTTTACTGTACAAAACCCAATTTATCTTCATTTCTTCTCAAAGTGGCATAGCTCCTTCTCTCACTAGACCCCTCAATTGTAAATGGAAATAAGGTTTATTATGCACATTTAACATTATTTAAAAGTGAATTAATATCTAAATCTGCCAAAAAATTATAAAATTTAACAGAGTAACAGGAATTATAAATAATATTATCAAGCCAAACACAGTACAGCAACACACACGAACTAGAATTTATAAAACACTGACCAGACCCATATTATGTTACGGCAGTGAGGCCTGGACAATTCGCAGTGTAGATGAACAAAGAGTAACTGCGGCAGAAATGAAATTTATGAGACGTACTGCGGGCTATTCAAGGACAGACCATTAAAGGAATTCTGAGATTCTCAAAGAATTACACATAGAATCAGTCATGGAATATGTACAAAAATACAGAAACAACTGGAAATCTCACGTACGAAGAATGAGCAGAACAAGAGTACCACGTCAGATCTTAAATTACCAGCCACCAGGCAAGAGATCTTTGGGCAGACCCTTCAAACGTTGGATTGAGGCCGTAACAGACCACTAGGTCTATCACATGAAAGGAAGAAGAATAAGAAGAAGATCTGCCAAACTAAGATTATACAAAACACTAATAAGACCAATAGTAACTTATGCTAGTCAAATTTAGATTATCAGTAAAACAATCAATCAAAAATTGTAAATTTTCGAAAGAAAGATACTAAAAAAAATTATGGTTTAAATAAAGGACCAGACCAAACTTGAAAATCAAAACAAATAGTGAATTAAATAATATAATTAAAAATCAAAATATAATAAATCATATCAGATCTCTTGGGATTGGTTGATTTGGTCATCTGATAAGAAGGATAAACAGAGGTTAGTTAAAAAAAACAATATATAAGTGGAAGCCTAGAGGAACTAGACCTGTTGGTAGACTTAATCGGAGATGGCAGGACGATGTTTGGAAGGATTTGAAGAAGATGAGGGTGTCAAACCTGAAATTGACAGAAGATAGAAGAGTCACGAGTAAGATTATTGAGAAGGCCAAAACATTAAATTTAGAAGTGGTAGTGCCCTAAGGTGATGACGTTTATGATCATAGTATAACTTATATTTAAGTCAGTACAGGCTCATGGACCATAAAATGTGACTACCAGCCGCCACTGCTCAGAAGTTTGTTTTACACACGCTGATAAAAAGAAGGTAGAGAAATCTAGCAAATGCTGTACCTATTTAGCTGAAGGCATGAGGGCCCCACACTGCACTGATTGGACTCAGAGGTTCAGCAAGGAGATTTCAGTATTGATTTAAAAGCTTACATCTGACCGAAAAGAAAACACTCAAGGATTTTCTCTCCCTGCCAACTTATATTGCCTTTACCTCACACCAACACCCGCCTATTGATGGTCGCCATGAGACCGAATGAATTGGCTTCCAGTTAGATCCTAACAAGCCTTGAAAACCCCCGCCATGTCGCGTATCTTGTAAACGAGCTATTGTCTTATTAATTTTTATTATCTGATTGAATTGTTATAAAACAGTATGAAATGTCTGTCACGCAGGAAGTATGTAAGTAAAGTGAATTCCCTAGCATGTCGAATTAAGGTCCGATTTTACTGGTCTGTGAAATACGTCAAATATATGAGGATTTTTTAATTTAATGCAACAATTCCTTATGCGTAAATTTTATGAGTAAATACGGTATATTAAACTGTTATTCCTCCAATTTTTATCATCATCATCACACTTCACGGATTAGGTCTTTGCCTGTTCCGATCTCACACCTGTTCAGCCCAGAGCTTTCTTGGTCTTCCTACCGATCTTCGTCCTCCAAGATTATACATCAATGCCATCTTTGGTGTCTTATCCTCTGTCATTCTTTGCAGATGTTCTATCCAATTGTTCCTGTGTTCTTCTATTCGTTGAAGAAGTGTTGTACTTTTAGATATTCTCGAATATTTTCATTTCTAATATGTTCTTCTCTTGTACAACATTTCACAGCCCGTAGGAAGCTCCTTTCCGCTGATGGATGCGATCTTTTCACTGTGATCCGTTTCGGAAGCAGGACACCCAAACGAAACGGACCACAATGAAAAATCAGTGTTTAATTATATGAGACGTAAACCAGTGACTCGAACCTATCATTCCTTGATAATGGCATGTGGGATCATGCCGAAACGTCAGAATCACCAGAGGACGACTTTGAATCGATGACGAGAAAAACCCAAGATAACTTTCTTAATCATATATATAGTCTTTAAACTACTCCCTCTCCAAATTGAAACTACCAATTTCTGATAACCACACTTATTTTCAAACTATGCCCCTCTCCAAACCCCTTCTCTTCATCTGACCAATCTCTTCAAGCTACCTTTCTCTCCAAATAGCCATTCTATCCAATCTACCAGTCTCTTTTTAACAGAAATCTCTGGCTTGAGTTCAAATTACGCTATTCTCCAGACGAGACCTTCTCTTGAAATGACCATTTCCTATAGATAACCATTCTCTTCAAACTGTCCTTCTCTTCGAACCACCAATCTCTCTAAATTACCCTTTTATAAAAAGTACTCTTCTCTTTAAGATACTATACTCTCTAAACAATATTCGTCTCAAGGACCCTTCTCTCTTAACTACTGTTCTCTCCAATTGATGCTTCTCTCCAAGCGACTCTTCTTTTGAAACGGCCCTTCTCTCTGAAAGACTCATCTCTCCAAACCACCTGTCTTCCTAAACTACATTCCGGTCTTGTTACCCTCCTCTTCTAACTACAAATCTCTCCTAAATACTCTAGTCTTCAAACTTTTTACTTTTCTTTCCAATCGACCTTTTCGACTCTTCTCTCCAAATAATCCTTCTCTAAACCACTATTCTCTCTAAGCTACCCTTGTCAACACACCACACTTTTCACATCTGTGCCGCCAACAAATTAATGACCATATCGTCATTATGTCTGATTATAAAGCTGTCTTACAAGCAGTAACATCATTCAAATCAGTTCAAAGCAAGGAAGTAGTAGATTGCAAGGAACTACTCGCTGACCTTTATCAAAAACATAAGACAGTAGTATTACAGTGGATACCATCTCACTGCGGAATCAATGGAAATGAAGTAGCCGATATACTGGCAAAACGAGAATCAATATGTTTACAGCAACCTAATTCAAACACATCTTATCTCTCAGCAATCGTTTATATCAAACAAACGGTAAAAAAAGCATATTCTCAACTAAACGTAGGATCCGAATTCAAGAAAAACAATGGAAAAACACCATCCACACTATACCAGATGCACCTCGAAAGGAAACTGTAACATATTTCGACTAAACACAGGACATGATTGGCTTGCAGCTCTTCTTCATAGAATTGGAATTTACATAAGTCCTCATGGCCCTCTGTGCTCCACAAACACCAACATGGACAGAAACAACCTGCTACAGTGTCAGGCACTTCACTATGCTACGCTGAAGGATAGATACTGGGAAGCAAGACCAAACTTTCTGTTTTGCTATAATGTTTTATTGTTTGATTTATTGTTATCAGTTAGTTGTTTACTCATTAGGGACAATGAACTTCAGTAAAGGCTCTTGCGACTGTATGAAATAAACACTTACGTGTACAGAAATAAATAATGATTAACCATATGCCCCTAAAGATCTTGAAGAAAATTGGCGTGAACTGGAAGGAGAGGAGGCTCATAAGTAGTCTTTATATGAAACAGCGAATAAAAGTTTTTGGGGAAGATAGGAGAAGAAATGTCCGAGGATAGGGAAATTGGAAAGGGGTAAGGATAAAGATGTCCTCTATTACCTACTCTTTTTTCAACATCTACCTGGTAGACCTAATGAAGAACTGCTTCAGCAATACGGGAGGCGTAAACATGGGAGGAAGAAGAATAAAGTGCATAAGATATGCTGATGTTATGACTTTGCTAGCAGAAAATGCAGCAGAAGAATTTTCTGCGGACCTTTGACAAAAGAATTAAGGAAGAGGCTAGTGAATTGTTTTGTGTGGAGTGTAGCATTGTATGGTGCAGAGACTTGGACGTTACGACGGAATGAGGGAAAGCGACTGGAAGCTTTTGAGATGTGGATATGGAGAAGAATGGAACGTATAAAATGGACAAAGTAAGAAATAAAGATGTGCTAGACAGAGTGGGTGAAAGAAGAACAATGCTGGAACTCATAAAGAAGAGGAAAAGAAATTGGATTGGCAACTTGCTAAGAAGAAACTGCCTGCTGAAGGATGCTCTAGAAGGAATGGTCAATGGAAAGAAAGTTAGAGGCAGAAAAAGACATCAGATAATATGCAATGTTGAAATAAATGGTTTGTATGCAGATGCAAAAAAGGAAAGCTGAGTCAAGGAAATGTCGGAGAATGCTGAGTTTGCAGTGAAATACCTGCTCTTGAGCAGAACACTATGAATGAATGAATGAATATACAGGTCAACTATAGAGTTTGTCCTATTGACCTTTAATCTAGGTTGTGAATGAAACAAGTGAAACACTCTGTGCGAGATATGAGGTCTACAGATAATGGAAAATTAGAATGGCAAAACTTCACAACTCTTGGTGCTATTAAATTTGTGAAACCTCTTCGCAGTGCAAAGTCTTGTTTGAAATGTAAAGTCAGGAATAAATGAAGCTTTGCCGCAATATCTGGCAGAACACAGTACCTGCTCCTCAGACAAATACAAAAGGGAAAATAACAACGGTAAGCTGTTTTATATCAAACCTGTTCTTTCGTTATGTGGTTCTTTGGATTTCTGTAGGAATGTATCAAAACGGAGGTGACAAAGACATTAAAGGCTTTATTCCCTTCTTATAAAAGCTCTTGTTAAATGCATATTAGGAATGCAAAAACCCTCTTTGATTTCTTCGCTAAAACATTCGCTTTTCTGTTTTAATGAAAGAGGCTTAATGAGATCCGACGTCAGAGATCTCGAGCGCCACAGAAAACAATTATATCTTTCTATAATCTCTGAATTTCATAAGTTTATGCCATTAAGAATATTAATTCTTGATGCAATTGCTTTAATCTTGTAGACCGTACAATCCGAACGAATGAAGTTACTGCGATTGTTCTCAAAATCGAAATATTTTTTTACAGATTTTCACAGATCCTATCTAATAAACACTGAAAATTCACATTACCAAATTTTTATAATGTAGGCTTAATATGAGCACCGTATGTTAATGTCTTAACGGCCGCAATTTTTGTTTTATCGGAACCAAACTTGGCACATAGCAATTTATATAATTCTCCATTGCATTGATTGTTTGGGCATGTTAAAGTGAGTTTTATATTTTGAGATTTTCATAAGTAATGTCGCGAGTTATTTTATCTAGAGAATTTGGAAATCAATAGTGGCATTTGTTAGAACAATTTAATGAATAAAAGTAAGATGTTTACTCAAAAATAACTGTTGAATATCCATCCATAGTAATTCTGCCCGAGGACAGGTCTTTCACTGCAGTCTTAGCATTTTTCATGCTATGCTTTGCAGCTTTACTAGGGTCCCGTTGCTTTCCACACCATTAAATGATGATGAGATGATGATGATGCCTATTTGATTTCGGGGACCGTTTGGGCCTTACAGGTGAGGAAAAAACCCCGATAAAAACCGCACCCAGAAAAACTGTCCCGACTGGGGATCGAACCCGGGCCCGCTGCGTGACAAGGCAGCACGCTACCTCGACACCACAGCGGTGAACCTTTTAAATATAGTTATTTTAAATATTAATACATTTGATGTAAACGACGATGTTTGAAAACAAATCATAAATGTGTGGTTATGTTTCATTTGTTTATCTACTGCAACTTGAAGGTATTATTACTTGTCAAATAGAGTTGCAATATTGTAAGAATACAGCCTAATGGAGAAATAAATAGGCCCTAATAGTTTTAAAAAAACTAAAACAACACGCTTTATTAGAAAACCGAACTAAAAAATGAAAAATAATTTTAATTTCCAACACGCTTGGGATAAAATTAAAGTGGTCACCAAAAAAATCATCTCCAACACATATAAAATAAAACTAGAGTTATCAACAAAAAGAAAACAATTTTACCATCAAAAACGTTGGGTGCTTTTTATGATTTTTACATTTTCTTCTTAGAGACTTTACTTTCACCAATATCTGTTTATTATCAAATATATTAATTGATATAGAGCACCCCACGCTTTTGATGGTAAAATTATTTTCTTTTTGTTGATAACTCTAGTTTTATTCTATATGTGTTGGAGATGATTTTTTTTATTGACCACTTTAATTTTATCCCAAGCGTGTTGTAAATTAAAATTATTTTTAATTTTTTAGTTTGGTTTTCTAATAAAGCGTATTGTTTTAATTTTTGAAAACTATTATTTGTTTTTTATATTTTAGTTTTAATATTTTACAGAATAAGATAAAAATGTAAATATCTTTAAATTCGATACTATTGTAGTATGAGCTAAAAGTAATACTCTTCTGAAAAAAATCCTCCCAGCCGGATTTGAACCAGCGACCTATGGATTACTGAAATTATACACCACTACAGTTCATCGCTCTACCAACTGAGCTCTTACAACGATTGACTAAAAAGTCGACAAGTCCGCAATCTATTATACCAGTTTTCATTTTTTTTTCTGATGATTCTGGCCGGATTTTAGAAACAACATATGAAATTATTGTATTGTCACAGGTCCCTTACAAGTATACAAAGTTTCAAGTGGATCCAATGTTTCTAAGTGGGTAAAAATCGTGTTCAAAGATTCCGTTACATAGATATAAAGACACTTTTTTAATTTTCTGATGATTCTGGGCAGGATTTTAGAAAATAAATATGAAATTATTGTATTGTCACGGGTCCTTTACAAGTATACAAAGTTTCAAGTCGATCCAATGATTTTAAATGGGTCAAAATCGCGTTGAAAGATTCCGACACATAGATAGATAGATAGATAGATAGATAGACAGATAGATAGATAGATAGATAGATAGATAGATAGATAGATAGAGGTCAAGCTAATATAAAGCGTGTAAAAATGAAACATATCAAACTATATATTATAACCAACATTATAGGTTATTAATTATTTTTTTAGTAAACATCTCAGTAAAATCATTATTTAAAAACATGATTATTGAAAACATAATTATCAAAGGTGTAGTTCGAAGTAATCTGTTCATTATTTGCTATATTGAATGTATTTGTTGGAGAGTCAGTCACTGCAAAATAATGTTCTGACCTGTTCAGAATAATAAAAAGAGAGGCTTCTTTATTATGGTAAAGAAAAATCGATAAAGAGCGAGGTTAAACATGACTGTGCTTGGGTGTAAAACAAAATTCATTGAAACGTGATTGGTTATTGATTCCCATTAGGCGCACGAGTTATAGAGTCAGGTAAATTTGTTTTACTCTATATTATTACCTAATGAATTTACTTACTTTCTTCAGTTTGATATTAATCTTTATATACCGTATATTATTCTTCTGTACGTGTATTCTTTCTTAAGAATTTTTTTTTAACATTTTTACATACTTAACCGATCCTATCTAGTAGACACCGAAAATTACCACGACCAAAATTTATATTTAAAAATCTGGTTTAGCAAACACAGGTGTTTAATAAAGGGTTGTGGTGGTCTAATGGGGCACTCATGCACTTTCTCAAGATTCCGAGCCTGTGTGTCAAATCAGGACGGTGATGGAGGGCCCAGCCCAAATAAATGGCGGTATGAGCCATATATGTATGCTTAATGAGTGTCACCCCAGGAACACTGTAACAGACTACACATAAGCACAGCTATTATTTCAGATTTTAGAGGAGAAGGCAGTGACTTTGACTAGACATGCTGTGTGTGTGATCTGCAACTCATACTTGAAAAAGTGGGAAAAAAGTGGTATGTGGATTAAAGAATAGTACAAAATAGTAGATTAATATTTACTGATTTGTTTGACATATAAATCTTATGTGTAGCTATTGAAATTCCAAAGTAATTAAGTTTAGCATCACCAGACAAAAACGCGGCAAACAAGGTTGCTTTCTTTGTATGCTTCTCAACTCATACCTGGAAAAGTGATAAATTACCGGTGTGTGGATATGTAAATATTTAAGAACTGTTGATCAATACATTTTGATAAATCCAACAGAATATTTCCATCTGTATTGTCAAATTGTAAGTAGATATAAGACCAGCATCATTGGTATAAATCACGGCAAACCAGGTAGCCATCTTGGTAGCAGCCATACTGTCACTGCATTACAGATACAGAGACCTGCACATTTGGTGAAGCTAGCATTGGGCGGCAAATTCAAAATTGTTTTAGTAATAATAATCATCACTGGAGAGAAACCATCCAAGTGTAACTTACTACATCATAGCAGATATAAGACTAAACACCTACAGCAAAATATATATATATATATATATATATATATATATATATATATATAAACATACATATTAACTAAGCATTAGCTTAATTATAATACTATTAAAAAACCGACTACTTTATACAAAGAAAGACAATCACCGTGTGCGTTTCCACACCATCTGGGCCCAATAGAATACCTCATAATACCAATATATGTAATACTACACACTAGCTATAAGTAATAATAATCATCAATAAGAAGAGAAACCATCCTCATATAATAACTGTACAACGTAAGTTATATAGACTACACTCCTCTAACAACTAACATATATAGACTAAGGGATAATTATAGAGTAGTTTTACACGCTAGACATTAACAATAACAATAATCACAAAAAGAAACCATACAAGTGTGATTTCTACATATGCAATGCATCTTCTCTACTATAGAGCATTAAAACACCTAACCTACTAACACAGTGAACATGGCTGACCATTCTAACAGAAAACGAAGGCAGTCTCTCAGACTAACTAGAAGCCCAACTACCA
The DNA here is from genome assembly GCA_030220185.1 of Diploptera punctata. Classification (NCBI taxonomy): domain Eukaryota; kingdom Metazoa; phylum Arthropoda; class Insecta; order Blattodea; family Blaberidae; genus Diploptera; species Diploptera punctata. Next base: position 774,411 of record JASPKZ010005305.1, on the reverse strand, counting down.
AGAAAACTACAGAATGCAGTAGCAGCGATGACTCGGCTGAAGAGAGCAACGCAGAATCAACCTCGGCTGTAGAAAAGAACTACACACGGCCTGAAAAAAGAATGATGAACACTCACCTCTCTGAAGAAGCAGCAGTACATACGGAGAGGGAAGCTAATCAGATGAGGCAGAACCAAGATGAAGAGGATGGAGGTATGCTCCTACAACTCTGTGTAGAAATTAAGAACCGTGTACGGTCCAAGGCCCGTCAGAGTACTCAGCAATATGTAGTTCCTCGAACCATCCAGATGATAAATCTCATTGAGACCGTAACCAAGAAGTTAAAAAGAGCAGAAACTGAAAATGATACTCTCAGAACAGTCATCTCACGCCTAGACAACATCGAAGCCTCAGTCAGAGAGGTCAGGAAAATTGTGCACAGAGCTCCAGCACAAGCGGCAGCGCCTCCAACAGAAACTTATGCCCACAAAGCTCGAAAATTGATTTCTGAGGCCACGACCCATCCGAAGCAGACACAGAAGAAAACTGTTATAATCTCAGCCCCCAAAGAGTCTGGACTAATAGGCGACAAGATAAAAGAAATAGTGACCAAGACTATAAATCCCGCAACAGAGGGTTGGCAAATAGTCAGACACAGAAGCACAACAGCAGGAAAGCTCCGCGTGGAGACATCCACAGTCGAGCAGGCAACTGCACTCAGTAAGTATGAAAAACTAAAAGAGGCAGGTCTCACAGCAGAGATAGCAGGGCAGATGAAACCTAGGATTATACTATACGACTTACCCAAGATAATGAACGAGGACCAGATTCTGGAAGCAATCCGCCAACAGAACTTTAACTCCCAAGAATTTGAACAAATAAAGCAACAATTAAGGCCAAAATTCCGACTGGGAAAAAAAAACAATAAAGAACATTGGGCATGTGAAGTTGCTCCAGAAGTCAGAAAGGAACTAATAGCAAAGGGAAGAATGTATGTAGAATTTAATAGCTGCCGAATTGATGACTATGTTGGCTTGATGAGATACTTTAAATGCCATTCATTCGGGCACCCAGCCAAATACTGCCGAGAAAAGGACACCGTATGCGGATACTGCGCAGAAAAAGGACATAGTCACAGTGAATGCCCAAATAAGACAAAACCCCCTCTCTGTGCACTATGCACAAAAGTAGGTAAGAAGAACGATCACAGTACAAGAGATGACAACTGCCCAGGACTGCAATCGGAGATGAAAGCTAGAATGGAAAGAACCGACTATGGATAGAACGGCTGAACTGAAAGTGTGGCAGATAAACCTAGACAGATCAAGAAATGCTACAGATGAAGTAAGGATAGCAGCTATTCAGGAAAAGATAGACATATTACTTATACAAGAACCATACTCTGTAAGGGGAAAGGTACCCGGATTTGGTGTGAGAGACGTAATACTAACTGGAGTAAAGATAGGTGAACGTCCTTGGGCAGCCATGGTAATTCTAAACCCAAGACTCACAATAATACAATACAAAAATCTAAGCACTTCACATACTGTGGCTGCAGAAATCAGTAATGAATCTGCAAGCTACGTATTTCTCTCTTGCTACATGCAATTCTCGCAACCAATAGACAATTATCTAGTAGAGCTAAGGAACATCTGCAATGAGCACAAAGAACAAGAAAATTATAATAGGAACTGATGCAAATGCAAAGTCACCTCTCTGGGGTTCCCGTGTATTAGATGCATCAGGCTCCACATTGGAAAACTTCATTGCGGAAATGCAAATGGAAATCCACAACGACGGTGACCAAGGGCCTACCTATATTCATGGTGCTGGATCCTCGTTCATCGATGTAACTCTGACAACAACAAGGGTGGGAGGACAGCTACAAAGATGGAGATTGCGCCCTGACATCACACTCTCCAGCCATATGATTATTCAATTCGAATTATCGTATCAGCGACATAGAGAAGAACACAGAGCGCCACCTCCAAGATACAACCTCTCCAGAACAAACTGGGAAGAATACAATACCAAATTGCAAATAAATGTTTATAATCTTCTACAAATCCACAATAGACAGGATATCTTTCAATACACAAAGGAATTACACGAAACCATCCAAAGAGCAGCAGATATGAGCATACCAAGACATCGAAGTACCAGGCGGACAGTGATGTGGTGGACAAATACGCTCACTGACCTGAAGAGAATGACATACGCCGCACGTAAGGACTACCAACGTGCAGACAATACGGACAGAACAAACCGCCAAGAGGCTTATAACACAATCACAAGAATATACACAAACGCACTCAAAGCCACTAAAAAGGAGAGTTGGCGAGACTATGTGACCCAACAAGCCTCTACCAACCAATGGGGTCTAGCATATAAACTCCAAGCGCAAAAACAACTGCCAAAACAAGTTCTATCTGCAATCAGGCTCCCTACAGGTTACGCTCAGTCATGGACCGAATCTGCGGTACACCTAATGACATCACTAATCCGAACAGATAATCCCGCTACAGATAACGAGGAGCAAACTATAATGAGAAACAATTCTGAGGTAGTACCAGATACACCAGAAACTGGAGATATCGACATGATAGATTTAGAAATTGCCAGAGATCAAATGAAAGACAAAAAAAGCGCCTGGAATAGACAACATAAGTGCCGAACTGGTAAAAAAAGGATGGACATACATAAAAGATGGGCTATTACAATTATACAATGCTTGCTTGAGACACGGTGTTTTCCCTCATGTGTGGAAGGAAGCACAAGTAAAGGTAATATTAAAAGTTGGAAATAGAGACCCGACCAACACTAAATCGTATAGACCAATATGTCTTCTCCCAGTCCTAGGCAAGCTATATGAAAGGATTCTGCGAAAGCAATTGCAGCCCACACTCGAATATGGTGCGTCGAATAACCAGTACGGCTTCAAGCAAGGATGTGGCACTGAAGATGCTATCACAGCTCTCTTCGCCACAGTGGAAAACTGCGCCGAAAAGCTAGTGATGGGAATCTTCATAGATTTCGAAGGAGCATTCGACACAATCTGGTGGCCAAGTATACTTACCGCCCTCCAGAGAAGAAATTGCCCTTCAAATCTGTACAAAGCAGTAAAAGACTACTTCAGAGTTCGAGCTGTAAACCTGATCAAGAACAACAACCAAATCCGAAAACATGTTACCATAGGTTGTCCCCAAGGATCAGTTCTGGGCCCCACTTTCTGGAATCTGATAATGGACGATCTGCTCAACAATATAGAAGCAACCCAAAATGCATTACCAATAGCATACGCAGACGACTTAGTGATGATCATTTCTGGACAGTCCAGAAGACAACTGGAAGAACGCTCCCAAATAGTCTTACAGCAGCTCCAACAATGGGCTAGCTTACACAAGTTAACCATATCTCCCGATAAAACCATGGGAATGATTCTCAAAGGACATCTGAATGAACAACGCCCGCCAACCGTGAGAATTGGAAATCGCAATCTCCGCTTCACACAAGAACACAAGTACCTGGGAGTAACTCTCCAGAGCAGATTGCGAGCCGACCAGCACATCAACAATGTCACCAACACGGCGAAAAACCTATTCCACGGGATGGCACGGCTTGGAGGTCAAAACTGGGGATATGGAGCAATAAATTACCTAACGCTCTACAAGGTATTGTTCCAACAAATTTGCGGATACGCAGCACATGGCTGGGCCCGCAAGTTAACCACACTTTAAAAGAAGAAGCTACTTTCTGCCCAACGCCAAGTCCTCATAAGAGTTACAAAAGCGTACAATACGGTGTCTGGGGTTTGCCTGCCTGTGATTGCAGGAGTCCTAACTATCGATCTGTATATCGCTCAAAGAATACAAAACTTTAAAGTCAGAAGAGACCAGACGATACTAGTCGGCGACACTGTTATCACGCCACACTTATACCAGACACCAGATGAACGAGACACCATCAGACGGATTATCCAGGAAAGTATTTCCGAGGAATGGCAAGAACGATGGGAAGCGGCAGAACATGGACGCATAACATATGAATTTCTGCCTAACATCAAGGAAAGGCTAAAGAAAACTTGGATCCAACCAAGTCACCATATCACGCAACTCCTGAGCGGCCACGGCTCTTTCAAAGTCAAACTCCATGAAAGAGGCCTCTCAAGAACGCCTCATTGCGATTGCTTCGGAACAGAGCTGGACACTGTACAACATGTCCTGTACGAATGCATCAAATATCAGGCCAGACGAAGGGACTTACATGAGGCTGCACTAAACGGTGATATGAACTGGCCGCCTCCTCTACGGTTTTGGACAGAAAAACAGCCATATCAAGCAGTGAGAAAGTTCGTCGGATGGGTCCTTACTCAACGCCAAGAGGAGGACATCCGCAGACATAGAAGAAGGGATTATATGTAATCTAGCAATAAGTTAGTTTTAAGTTAGTAAATTAAGTATTAGTTTTAACACAACACCATGTAAATACTACTAGATTAGGTGGTAGATTTAAGACTTAGGTTAAGGATTAATATGTAAAAATAACTGTAAATAAGTAGTATTAAGAACAAACACCCGAAACTTGTATCCTGAAAATGAACATAATAAAAACAGCAGAGAGTAATTAGGGACAAGAGCAGACCTGGGGATATGGGCATTAAGCCCGAGGAAACCCAGGGGGATGGTGGTGGGGCTCTTAATAAAAAAATAAATAAATCATTCATTCAAAAAAAGTAAACATAGTTAATATGATGATCCAAAAATTAGATTGACGTGATAGGGTTTTAAAACTAGAACCCATCTTGAGTTATCTATTGCCTTAACTAACCAAATCATATGCCATTATTGACCCGTAGGTTCATGGTAACGTGGACATAAGCTCTCCATACGTCCCTAACCTGAGCTAAAGTTTTCCAATTGTCCCCTGTATAATTTATTTACCTCAAATCATGGTTAATGTTAATTTTCCACCTGAATTTTGGCCTGCCTACTGGACGTTTTGTCTCTGGCTTTGCTACAAAGAACTTGAATGCCCTTTTTTCATTCCTTATTCTGCCCATCGCAGTCTACGAGACTTAATTATTCTTAATACATCTGGTTTCCCATAAATGTCATGTAGCTCACTGTTATTTCTGTCTTCTCCACACATATGTTTGTTCATTTCTCTTTGGATCAATATTTTATTAAGATATTTATTCTCAAATACTCGTAATTTTTTCTTCTCCCTTAAAGTGAGAGTCCATGTTTTGCATGTTTAGCTGGGAGAATTACAGCTTCATACATTTTCAGTTAAATTTTTTTAGAGAAATTGGAACGACAAGAGTCCCTGTAATACATAATAACTTACATTTCCTAAATTGAGCCTATGTTTAATATTTTGAATTAATATTGTACAAAAATTACTTTCCTAAAGTGTGTTATGATTTTTCAAAAATATTTTGAATCACTGTTGAGGTATTTCACTGTATAAGGATTTTAAATGATAAATTACTAGCTAATACCCGGCGTGCGCTGCTACGCCTAAATAAATGAAAATTAATGTGCTTTTATGTTTAGTTGAATAAGTAAAAGGAAAAGTAATTACAAATTTATATATTTTAGATACCCCGTGCTGATTACCCGGCGTTGCCCGGGAATTTACTTATCCCAATCTTCTTGATATAAATGAGCTGAAATACGAAATTTAGTGTGTTTTATGTTTAGTTAAATAAGTTAAAGGAAAAATTTATATCGTAATTACTTTTAGATACCCCGTGCTGTTGTCCGGGAATCTACTCATCACGATATTCTTGGCATAAATAAGTTGAAAGACAAAAATTAATGTACTTCTTATGATTAGTTGAATAAGTGAAATGAAAAATAATTATAAATATTTATCGTAATTATTTTAAGATCCCCCGTGCTGATTACGCGGTGTTGCCCGGGAATCTACTTATCTCGATCTTCTTGGCATAAATGAGCTAAAAGATAAAATTAGTTATTGTGAGTTATCCGTAAAAGAATACCCGCCATGTGCTACTATGCTTTCACAGGAATCTACGTGCCTGTCTCGATCTTCTTGGCATCAATGAAAGATACAAATGGTTATTGTGGTTATCCGTAAGAGATAAACATATGCTGTCGCGGAGTTTCTGTAGAGCGTTTTGAGATATTCAATTCTAAGTACATTAATTTTGTGTAATTAGACAGCGTAAGCCATTTAAGCGTCCAAAGACGAGCTCTTTTCACGTTTTCCACTACAAAGGGCGACTTTTAAAAGTGTAGAAATTGAGTATCACAACTCTCTTATAGTCTATGTACATCCCGGGAACCTCCTGATCATTTTGCAAAAAGCCCCATCACAATCGGATCAACGGTATGACCGCGCATAAAGTACGAACAAGCAAACAAACATTCATTTTTATATGTTAGATTACCTTGTTCTCCGTTTTCCTCTACTATTAGCTGTATGATTTTTAAAGAGGCCTTTCGAATGCAATGTTTCATCTTCTGTTTATTGACTATTGTTAATAATGATTTTGTAAAGAGGGCTTTGGTCACTGGGTACGTTCTCTTTAAAAATTGTACTGCTAATAGTTGAGGAAGACGGAGAATAAAGTAATTTATAATTTAAAAGCTTTTTTATGCCTAATGAGTTTATAAAAAGAAGTAAAGGTTTTGGAGTAAATCAGCTGACTAAGTTTTACAGAGCCATCCATCCAAACGTAACTCATTGTCAGTTGCAGAAGTCATCAGCCAGACGTCACACTTCCTCAAGACTCACCTTAAAAAAGAAAACTCTTCAAGTGAGCATTAAGATAAAAAAACACATTTTCTCTCTCAAAGCCATTTTCAACAAGTTAATGGACGTACTTTGGTACTCTTTTAGGGTCTGCAGGTTGATCTATGTTTACTCTATAACTTAATGGAACCTTGTAAATGTTTCATGTTTCATAAAACTTTGTGTTTCTCTTATTTCAGGAGCATTACTTCCTAATTGAACCATATTAACTTTCATAACTTAGGAATAATTATATCAAACAAATCTCAGCGTTTTATAAAACAATGCCTGTTTTTGTCTAATTACACACAGTGTCTCTATAGACTAGCAGGACATTGGTACGAATGGGGAATGAAAGAAGTGCATGGAAGCTTTTTGTAGGAAAACCAGAGTTGGTAGACTAAGAATGATGTGGGAGAATAACATTAATCATGATTTGAGGAAAGTAGATTATACAGGGAATTATTGGAAAACATTAGGTCTAGATAGGGATGTATGGAGAGCTTATGTCCATGAACCTACGGGTTCAATAGTGCCAGTAAGTGAGTGAGCGAGTTAGACAGTCTCTAAAGGCTGAGGGGCAACACTCACCTCTATTGAGTAACACAAAGAAATTGAGACTCGAAGTAAACATCAATAAAACTAAATGTATGTTCACACACAGAAATACATTATATAATGTAAGTGGACAGCTAATGACAAATGAGGGAAATTTTGAAGAAGTGACTGAATTCAAATACCTAGGAACAATAATTACCAATGCGAATGAGATACACAAGGAAATTAAACATAGACTTAATTCTGGAAATGCATGCTATTATGCATTACAGGAACTCTTTGTGTCCCAACTTCTCTAAAAAATGTTAAACTGAAAATATATAAAACTGTTATTATCCAAGTTAAATTATATGGGTGCGAAACGACTCTTACTTTAAAGATACAGGAAAACGCTCACTGTGTTTACAAAGAGACCTAAAACACGTCTGGGGAAAAGATTCGTATATACTCAACCTAGGATTTAAGGAGAGATCAGGGCTTGCTTGGTTTAGGCTAGGGGCATGGACATTTTTAAAAATTAGCGACGATCACGATATGCGAATATGTCCAATGTGCGGGAACTTTCAAGGTGAGATACATATATTAGGAAAATGTAATGATTTAGAATATTGGAGACATCAGTTATTACCGGAAAGATTTCTAAATTCAAATCGGGAAAGATTGGCATGCTACGAATTATTGGTAAATCCAGAAAATTGGATAAACCTCGGTAAATATCTGGCCAAAACGCGAAAAATAAGGACAACACTCATTCATGAATAAATATATGTTATCAAAATGCAATACCATTAATTATTAACAATTATATATAAATTAATTAGTGTATAATGCTGTTGTGTTATTATTTAATTGTAATATTAATGTGTTTTCTTTATGTAATTGTAATGTTAATGTTTTTTTTAGTGTATAATGCTATTGTGTTATTACTTAATTGTAATATTATTGTGTTTTCTTTATGTAATTGTAATGTTAATGTTTTTAGTGTATAATGCTATTGTGTTATTATTTAATTGTAATATTATTATTGTGTTTTCTTTATGTAATTGTAATGTTATTGCTGTTTTTGTTGTTTATTTTTCTTTACACTAGTACCAATTATTACTTTATTGTAACGGACTGTCAACAGCACGTACGGCTTACTGCCCGTGCGACCCATATTTGTAAATAATATTGTAAATATCTTACTTTTTGTCTAATAAAGTCCTACTACTACTACTACTACTTTAAAGATGAAAAGAAGATTACGAGTATTTGAGAATAAAGTTCTTAGGAAAATGTTTGTACCAAAGAGACATGAACAGACAGGTGAATGGAGAAAAAAAAAACGACGTAACAATGAGCTATGTGGCCATTATAGGAATATTTTATAAGATTCATGATATGTTCCGTTGAGGTATTATTCAACATTAAAGTATAAAATTATGGAATATTTACCTCAAAAGTCCGTCTCCTCAACTTTATTATTTATTTATCTATCTATCTACACACACACACACACACACACACACACACACACACACACATATATATATATATATATATTAAAGTATAAAATTGTGGAATATTTACCTAAAAGGTCCGTCTCCTTAACTTTATTAGTTAGGAGACGGACCTTTTAGGTAAATATTCCATAATTTTATACTTCATTATAGGAAGTCAGATATAGGCCTAATAGGAAATGTTAAGTCTCATATACTGCGATGGACAGGACATGTTGTATGAATGGAGAATGAAAGCGGCGCAAGGAAACTTTTTGTAGGAAAACTAAAGGGAAACTGTTCAGTAGGTAGGACAAGAATGAGTGGGAGAATAACATTAACCATAATTTGACGAAAGTAGATTATACAAGGGATGATTGGAAAACACTAGCTCAAGGTAGGGATGTATGGAGAGCATATGTCCGCGCGGCCATTAACCTTCCAGTTCGACAGTCCCAGTGAGTTAGTTAGTCTCTAAATTATGTCATCGTTTGATAAATTCATTATTGAACACTATCATACCTAAATTGACATTTGATGGCTGGATATTAAAATATGGTTTTTGTGTACATTAAAGTTTCCTCTGCTGCCCGTATGTTGCGCTTTAGACTTTGCCATGAAGAACATACAGCTCACTGTTAAACTGTCTTCTCCATTCACCTGTCCATCTCTTTTTTGGTCCAAATATTTTCTTAAGTACTTTATTCTCAAATAGGCCTACCAGTACTCGTATTCTATTCCCCTCCCTCAAAATAAAAGTCCACGTTTCGCTTCCATATAATATACCTGGGGTAATAAAAGTTTTATATGTTTTGATTTTAATGGTTTTTTGAGAGAACGTGGGACGAAAAGTGTCCCTATAATACTTAATAACGTGTATTTCTAGAATTGAGAAGAATGGAAAAATCATCTGAGGAGAATGGCAAGAAATAGACTTCCAAAATTGGCATTCCAATATACCCCAACTGGACATAGGGACCAAGAAGACCAAAACATCGGTGGAAAGATCAAGACCATCTTCGCTAGGTTTACCGTACAGGCCACATGGCCTAAAACGAATTTTTTCATGATGATGATGATGATGATGACGAGTCTATATTTAATATATTTTTGCATCTCATTTCTATTTGTAATTATTGTCTTAGGTACTTGAATTTAGTCACTTCTTCAAAATTTCCTTATTTGTCATTAACTGTCCATTTCCATTATATAATACATTTCTATGTGTGAATATGTATTTAGTTTTACTGACGTTTACTCCCAGTGTTAATTTCTTAGTGTTACTGAATAGAGTGTGCGTGTCAGGTCATAGAATCTTCTCACTATCACCTAATAATACATCATCATCATCCTAATCCAACAGCTTATGAATACCATTGAGTTGTAGGCCTTCATCCTCTATAAATATTTTATGGTATGCTATAGTACAAAATTTAATAGCAGAGTAGATAATCCGATGGAAAAATCCATGGAGCAAGTCCTCTGGGGGGGGGGACTTCAAGCCATGGGTCCCAAGTTTGAAGATTTTCAGGCTCGTAAAATATCCTTAAGCTTGAACAAAGAAGCCTCCAAGAAAAAATTACCGATATCAACGTCCTAGTAATACATTAGTTGCCTGTTAGATGTCTCATTGCGTCGGTGTCTCCATCGCATGCCATCCATGACTTCTAAGAGCAAGTAAGGTAACTAAAAACTAACTTGTTCCAGTAACTTCGTACAACAGTGAAGGGTATGGTTCAACAATGGGGACTACACCATTATAGATAGATAGATAGATAGATAGATAGATTGATTGATTGAATGATTGATTGATATATTGATATATATATATATATATATATTGATTGATAGATAGATAGTCCATCTCCTTGCTTTAACCGATTATGAATTTCAAAAGTATCTGGAAAGTATTTACCTACACACACTCTACTATTTGTGCCATTTAGACACATTCGAAGTCTAAGATTTGGGAATCCCTAATTCCAGCATGATATTATGTAACTTGTGTTAATTGAATGTTATATTGAACACCCGGTATAGCTAAAATAAAAATGCCAATATGTTAATTTGGTATGTTTTTGAATTATGAAGGCTGAACATTTGTTTCATCCCTTTGCATAGCCGTAGGTACCAGTTGCTCAAAGAACCAGTGTAAAATATAAAAACAGGGAGAGTATGTTGACAGAGGAGGAGGAGGAGGATATCCTCTCGAACTCGAGAGTTCACGTAGTGTATATTGACGTGGATTACGTTTCACCTCCAAGTTTGAAGCCCGCTCATGGCTTAATGAAACCCCATCACACATGCAACACACGTTGTTCGCGGGAAATGCAATAATGCTGCCGTTATCCTTCTCAAACCATCGCCATCTTTTATTATATGTCTATGTAACTTGGACGAAATAAAAGTTTCAGCAACGGAGTGTGCTGATACATAAACCCGTATTACATTGATCTCATTTCTTCGATGTTCATATATTCCAGCGGTTTCCGACATTTTTCGACTCGCAAACCCCTTCCACAACGATCCGATTGCGTGAACCACTGACTTTTAAATATACATACAGTATACATGCATAAAATTGAATTCCAAGTAAAATGTTTAATAACCTTAAATTAACTTAACCCTTAACGGTTAAAACCTAAAGTTACTCTAGTTACGGCTTGAAAGTTACACAACGTGTAGGTTTAGTTGTAATGAAATGAAATACATTCCTAACGATGTTACAAAACTATAAATCAGGCAATCGCGATAAATATTAATTTAGTGTGGAAATAATGTGATAAATTCCTGATCTTACCCAAATGTAACAAGGGACATTGTAGAGTTAATTTAATAATAATAATAATAATAATATTAATAATAAGAAATAATAATAAGAATAATAATATTATTGTTATTATTATTATTATTATTATTATTAGTATTTTTTTTCAAATGTCCCAGGTTTGTCTTTCGACATTCCTGGTTTCTCTCCTGGCATGGCGTACTTGTAACCCACTTCTGAGGTTGTGACGCCCGGAAGGCGGGGTTACGTTGCCCCGGTGATATGATGGGTGATGATGATGATAATGGTGTGCCAGGAGAGTCCCTAATCCTAAGCTTAACCTAAGATGAATATGAATGATGATGATTGCGATGGCCATATGATTTCGGGGACCGTTTGGGCCTTAAAGTTTTCCTCACATTTGTCTTACAGGTGAGGAAAAACCCCGATAAAAACCTCACCCAGAAAAACTGTCCCGACCGGGGATCGAACCCGGGCCCGCTGTGTGACAAGGCAGCACGCTACCCCGAGACCACAGCGGTGGACTTTTATTATTATTATTATTATTATTATTATTATTATTATTTTATTACAATGTCGCAGAAATGAAGGGAACAATATTAGGCCTCACGTCGAAACCCGCCATTACGGAAAAGTTTAGGCGAACCCCTTGTAATATTCGCGAATCACAGGTTGGGAATCGATGATATATTTTATATAGATATTGGGAGCGATATATTTTACTTTAATTAGGCCTGTAATTCGACACACAATTATAGGTTAGGGAGGAGCTTAAAAACAAATCTATTACGACTTATGGTCAGCTATGTGATCGCGTGACCAGCCCACGCGGCTACGTTGACTGGGATCCCAAGTTAGAATGCTGGGGCTTTCGGAAGGGTTTTGGCGGTGGGCTATGTCGGGAGTTTCTGGTTTTCTCGGGGTTCTTCATTTCTGGAATTTCATTCCACCAATACACTAATTTATTCTGTTAAGCGTATACGTCTTTAGTAGTATTTTTTTTTTAATTTTTGTCTTCTACATTTTATATTTCGTTCGTGATCAGTCTCATGGGCTAGTGGTCAGCGTTTCTGACTACAGTTCATGAAGTTCCGGGTTCGATTCCCGATGAGACCATAGGATGTTTTCCTTAATGGGAATTATTCCTATGGGTACCCATGGTCTGGAATTTAGGTTAAGGACCCTTCTGGAGCTTCATTATCATTTATCACCTATCATATCATCAAGGTAACGTAACACCGACTTCCATGTGCCCCAACTAAGAAGTAGATGGCAATTCTGCAAACGTCAGGGGAGAAAGTCAGAAATGTTATAAAAGTCAACCTGGTGGTATTAGAACAAAAACTCATTCGTTAGATCCAGAGTAAATCAAAACATATTGTAAATATTATTGTATTGTAGATATTGCATGTAATCATTTAGGTTTGTTGTAATTTAATTGTAAGAGTATTTTTTCTAACCTGGTTGAGTCATAGGCAAGGCCTTATGGCTTTATCTCTGCCAGTAAAATAAGGTTTTATTATTATCATTATTATTATTATTATTATTATTATTATTATTGCTATTATTATTATTATTATTATTATTGCTATTATTATCATTATTATTATTATTATTATTATTATTATTATTATTATTATTATTATTATTATTATTATTATTATTAAATAAGGTTATTATTCTAAATCCTAACAAGTCACAAGTGATTCTAATGGGACAACAAAGACTGCTTACAACCTTTGACATATATACACTTCCAAACATTACTATCCATCCATCCATCCATAGTAATTCTGCCCGAGGGCAGGTCTTTCACTGCAATCATAGCATTTTCATGCTATCATTTGCAGCTTTTCTAGGGAATTATAGGTGTGGTAGCTTCCCGTTGCTTTCCACACCGGTGAAGGATGATGATGATGATGATGAAGATGTTGATGACGGCTTTATGATTTTCGGGGACCATTGGGCTTCCAGACATTTGTCTTACAGGTGAGGAAAAACCCCGAAAGAAACTTCACCCAGGAACATTACTATAAATAATATAATTTTCCCTTATTGTTCTTCAGTAATAGATCTTGGACTACATCTAGACGCAAATTTAACCTGGCAAATAAAGTGAAACATATATGTAAAAGACTTTCTCCATCTTACATTATCTTAGACGTTTAAAGAATTTTCTCCCAGTGTCATTAAAACAAATCCTAGTGCAGAATCTTGTGTTGCCACAATTCGATTATTGTGACGTTATATATAATGATCTAAACTATGACTTGTCGCTGAGACTGCAGCGTGTTCATATTGCTTGCGTTCGATTCATTTTCAATATCCGCCGTCATGACCATATTTCCGAACACTACATTAATCTCTCTTGGCTCCGTCTTACTGACAGACGTAAATTGCATTCTCTTTCACTACTTTTCAAGCTTCTGAATTCCTACACTCCTAGTTACCTGGCGTCCAGATTTGAGAAGATATCATTTTACCACAATATTGACACTAGGTCACAAGATAACAGTCTGCTAACAATCGCTCTTCATAGCACTTCCTCTTATTTTACTTCCTTCACAGTAGCCTCTGCCGCTCCTGGAATTTCCTTCCTCAAGATATCAGGGTTTGCCGCACACGTGGCTCTGTTAAGTCACGCTTATATAGTTACCTGTTGTTTAATAATTAATTTTTCTGTATTTATTTAAATTTGCACTATGTCATTAATAATTTGTTCTCGTTTTTTATATATCTTGTACATATTATATTTAATCCCTTAAATCTAGAGTGAATAAAAATACATTATAAATAATAATTTCATTGAATTTATAACATGTAAACGTTTATGTTTATTGTAATTTAGATATAATACTATTTTTTTGTACTTTTTATAACCTGCTTGAGTGACAGACAAGGCCTTAAGGCCTTAACTCTGCCAGGTAAAATAATGACTATTATTATTATTATTATTATTATTATTATTATTATTATTATTATTATTATTATTATTATAGTTCACCGCTGTGGTCTCGAGGTAGCGTGCTGCCTTGTCACGCAGCGGGCCCAGGTTCGATCCCCGGTCGGGGCAGTTTTTCTGGGTGAGGTTTTTATCGGGGTTTTTCCCCACCTGTAAGACAAATGTCAGGAAAACTTTAAGGCCCAAACGGTCCCCGAAATCATATGGCCATCATCCTTATCATTATCACCCTTACCATTATCATTATCATCATCATCCTTCACCGGTGTGGAAAGCAACGGGAAGCTACCACACCTTCACAATTCCCTAGTAAAGCTGCAAGCATAGCATGAAAATGCTATGATTGCAGTGAAGGACCTGCTTTCGGGCAGAATTACGATGGATGGATTATTATTATTATTATTATTATTATTATTATCATTATTATTATTATTATCATTATTAATATTATCATTATTATTATTATTATCATCATCATTCTCTCCCCATAATGTCATTTTATCTCCAATCATTCATTTCACATCACTTTTTATATCATCTCATGTTAGATAAAAAATAACCTGGTTTAGTAAACCACAAGTGTTTGAAATATGTGGTTGTGGCGATTTTTTTCTGGGCACACTCACATACGTCCTCATTACTCTTAGCCAGCATGTCGGCTTAGGGCAGAATAGGGCCTAAAATAACGGTTATAGCCCCTCTTCGAGATCTTTGGTCCAGCC
This sequence comes from Diploptera punctata, assembly GCA_030220185.1. NCBI lineage: Eukaryota > Metazoa > Arthropoda > Insecta > Blattodea > Blaberidae > Diploptera > Diploptera punctata. Next base: position 759,165 of record JASPKZ010005305.1, on the reverse strand, counting down.
CCAATAAATGGCGGTATGATTCACGTGTGTAATAGCTTGATGTGTATCATCACAAACTCCAGGACAGATTACATATCGCCTCTCATTCATTTCATAAAGTATACATGGAAATAGCCTGACAATTTCAAGTAAAACCCTGGCGCTGTGTCAAGAACGCTAGAAAGAGAGACAGGGTATAGAAAGAGACAAATAGTATATTACAATGCGAGATTGGGAAGTGGGTTTTACGGGATATGATTAGGAGCCAGGTTTTTAATTTCCGAGATTCTGTAAAACACTTCACAAACGTGCGTTGTACATTATTTTTGCGCGATGGTGTTTTCAAAATAATCCGCCCATAGTAATTCTGCCTGAGGGCAGGTCTTTTACTGTAATCATAGCATTTACATGCTATGCTTTGCAGCTTCACTAGGGAATTATAGATGTGGTAGCTTCCCGTTGCTTTGCACACCGGTGAAGGATGATGATGATGATGATGGCCTGATGATTTTCGGGGACCGTTGGACCCTAAGCGTCCTGACGTCTGTCTTGCAGGTGAGAAAAACCCCGAAAAAACCTCTACCAGGAGCCTGTCCCGACCGGGAATTGAACCCGGGCCCACTGCGTGACAAGGCAGCACGCTACCTCGAGACCACAATGGTGGACACTTTCAAAATAAATAATGGTAAATAATAACATCTTTGATGGAAATATTTGCGTTCATTATAAACAACTGACTAACTTTAACAGTGTGGCCAATGTTTATACGGTAAAAGCTGAAAATAATTTAGTTGAGACTACAGCTGGCCGTGACATCAATCAGTCATAAAATGGCAGCAAGTACGAATTTATTGTTTTATATTGTTTCAAATAAAGTTTAGTTAATTTAAAATGCAATGATTTGTTTCGTATAATGTACATTAACACTACATTTGGATATATTTTTTGTATATACATTCTACGTAGTATACATAAAGGTCAGTGGTTTTACTTCCCATAGGGTAATATGTATTATTACAGTATAGTTATTTAGGTTGGCAACCCAGAAATTTAGGAAATTGAACTTTCAATCACGGTCACCATTGCTGTAAGTACGACAGAACGCACTATCGCGCAAAAAGATACTAATACTGTATTGACATATTTCCTTACTGAAACCTGTATTACTGTATTACTCACAGACAGCTACTGAGCGAGTTCGAATGATTTCGACAACGTAGATTTTCCTTACATATTTACGAGGTGTTCCACTGACAGTTTGTCAAACCTATTACTGAAAACAATATCGGTCGAAAAGTTCGCTCCATTGCTACTGTTATGGATCCTATCTGGAACGCATTCAAGGAAGAAGTGAAAAAAACCTTTCTTGTTTAGGTATTTGTTCCATTGATTCTGAATCTTACCTCAGAGCATCATGTAGTGAGAGTGAGAGAGAGAGAGAGAGAGAGAGAGAGAAGAGAGAGAGAGAGAGAGAGAGAGAAGATCAGTTATTCATATGCTTTCTGGGGTTTATTTGAAGTTGTTGGGTTGTAATTCGAAGATAAATAATAACGTTGGTGTATTTGGGTTCTAAAAAAACCGAAACCACCATTACACATCTAATCTTATAACCACATATATTATGAAGATTTCTTTAACTATCCAATAAAGTTTATTTATTCAGAATTTAATGACCCTAAACAATGGACAGTTAATGACAAATGAGGGAAATTTTGAAGAAGTGGCTGAATTCAAATACCTAAGAACAATACGGAGAATTACAGAAAATAATGAGGTACATAAGGAAATTAAACATAGGTTTAATTCTGCAAATTCATGCTATTATGCATTACAGGGACTCTTGTTGATCCAACTTCTCAAAAAAACGTTAAACTGAAAATATATAAAACTGTTATTCTTCCAGTTATATGGATACGAAACATGGACTCTTACTTTTAGGAATAAAAGGAGATTACGAGTATTTGAGGGTAAAGTTCTTAGGAAAGTTTTTGGAACAAAGAGAGATGAACAGACAGGTGACTGGAGAAGACTACTGAACAATGAACTATATGATCTTTATAGGAAATAAGATATAATGAAATTAGTTAAGCGTCTTTACTGCGCTGGACAGGACATGTGGCACGAATGGGGAATGAAAGAGGTGTATGGTAGCTTCCTGTAGGTACATCAGAGGGTAAACACTAAAGGAGAAGAGGACTGTAATCGGGTTTTAAGGTTTTAATGGGTCCAAGGATAAGGGTTCATGGACGGTTGTGCTCCGGACTAGATGGGGTTCAGGTTCTGGTAGAACAATGGACTAAAATCTCGGGAATCCGTGAGGAAAGGATGTTCACTTGGGGAAAAAACAGTAGGCCCAGTGTGATGTCTTGAAATTGACGATGCACTTTTATTGTCACTTGAATTACATTCGTCGTATTGAACGACGAGTTTGACGAGAAGGCTGTTGGTGGGTCAGAACTAATAATGGTTATAACACTCAACCAAGCGATGTGACTTATCTACCGGCACATTCGCCAGTCGCGACTCTGCTCGCAACCGACTACTGAACTGCCTAACTAACTACTGCTGAACTGACTGCTGAACTCCACTGAACTGACACTAATTTTCGTTAAGTAAAAATATTTATTAATTCCGAGTGGGCCGGCATTAGTCCCCTCCACCAAAAGTCTTAGCGTCTTACAAACAGTTTATATGTTACACTAATTTTGATTGGTAAAATATATATTAAGGGCGTTATCGTGGGTGTTAAACTTAGAAGTTTGTGGCCTCGTTCCCTCCCTTTAAATTAGTTGCCTCATCATATAAAATTTTCAGGGTTGCCAAATGGAGTGGTCCTTAAGGGCGCGGCTATCTACTGTCGGCATCTACCTTACGCCGCAAAGAAGTCACCCGCTGTTAACGACATGTACTAGTTGAAATTAGTTTGGGGATAACTCTTTCCACAAGTTACCTAGGGAAATCCAATTGCTTGTTTGTGACTTCCCAGCCTTTTGTAAGAAGTTTTTTGGGCTTAGCATTGTTATAGCAATTTCATAATAGTGCAGTCTTGTAAATCCTCTTAAGAAAGGAAACTGCAGACTTTTTCCCCATTGTATAAGGGCTTATGGATCCATTGTATGATGTTTACTAATTTCGTTCGCTACAATAGCAAGGGTCCAGGTCTATCACTGGCGCTAATTGCTTTATACTAATGTTTTATTTATTGCTTATTAAATTATTTTGTGGTAGGTTATATGATTTTAATTTTGTTACTATTGAATTCCTATTTTCATTACAATTCATTTGAATATAAATATGCCCTAATTCTGATGAAAATTACGGGTTCATAAATTATTCACTTTGATGAAGGTACTTATTTTTCTGAAATAAGAGGCTGAGCGAATGACTTGTCACAACACCCAGTTGGTAGACCAAAGAATGATGGAGAATAACACTAACCGTGATTTGAGGAAGTAGAATATACAGGGGATATTTGGAAAGAAATATTTTAGTATAGGGATGTATGTAGAGCTTATATCCGCACGGCATGAATTAAAAATGTTTATTTGCATTCGATAGACGATGGCATAATTTTTCATAGAAAATGCTGATGCTACTCGACATATCAACTACGGTCCACGGCAATTCAGACCGGAAAAGTTTTCAAGAATGAAATGTATATTCAATACACACAAAAAAATAATCGGAGCATAATTTACAACTGCTGAGAAATTTGCTTGCATAATTTAAATACTTAGTAACAATAATTACAAACAGAAATGAGGTGTAAAAACAAATTAAATACATTCTACTATATTATGCAACACAAGGACTTTCGTCATCTCAAATATATTAAAAAATCATTAACCTGAAAATATATACAACTGTTCTTCTTAGGTGTACATGGACTCTTACTTTTAGGGTGGTGAAATTATTAGGAGTTTTTAAGAATAAAGATCTCAGGAAAATGTTTGGATCAACGAGGGATAAACAGATAGGCGAAAGGAGGAGAGTAGATAACAGTGAGCTACATTATGTTTATATGAAACCAGATGTAATAAGAACAGTTAAGTATGTTACAGTGTGATGGGCAGAGCATATGGCACGAATGGGGAATGAAAGAGGGGCATGGAAATTTATTGTATGATAACCAGAGGGAAAACTCCAAGTTGGTAGACCAAGAATGAGGTGGGAGAATAACATTAACCATGATATGAGGGAAGGATTATTACAGGAAATGATTTGAAAATACCGGGTGCGACAGAAACAATGACTCATTTTAAATTGCCCGCCATTATTGGACACGGCTTCCTAGAGAGTTGATATTGGTACCAGTGCGTAGTGCAGTTCAAAGTATTGCCAATCAATATGGAGCGTTGGTCAAACGAACACCGTGAGTTTACAATAGAAACGTTTATCAAATACGGTGACAGTGTCATACGGACACAGCGTTTGTCCCGCATCATTTTAAAATTGGTCCGAATGAACATGTTCCGTCTCGGAAGTCGATTACGAGATGGGACCAGCAGTTCAGAGCAACAGCATCTGCAACAAACAATAAGCCACCTGGTAGGACACGTACGGTTGTCACCCTAACAACATTGCAAGAGTAAGAGCTGCTTTGGCAATGTCAACTGGCCACCCCGTTCGCCCGATTTATCGCATTGTGATTTTTTCTTTCGGGATTCCTAAAATCCAAAGTGTATGCTAACAAGCCAACAACTCTTGAATACTTGAAAAACAAGGTTCACGCCGAAATCGAGGCCACGACAGGTGACATTCTTCATAAAGTTATGGAGAATGTGCGTGTTCGTGCAGAAGATTGTATTCGCCAACAATGGTGGACACCTAATCGACATAATTTACAAAAAGTGACATGTGTAATTAATGGTAGGATGTGTTCTTTCGAACAATGTACAATAATAATATGTAGTTATATTTCTTCATGCCAAAATAACATGTTTAAAATGGGTCATTGCTGCCGCACCTTGTATTAGCTGTGGAGAGGAATTTTTGGAACCTTGTGTTCGAACGGTCATGAACCTATGTGTTTGATGGTGGCGATACGTTAGTTGGTGATAATTGAGAATAGGCCTATATTCTGTAATTTGCGGAATTTATGACGAAGGTTAAAGAAAGAACGGGAAAGTTGTAACTTCAGCAATGAAGTTGAGTATAGTAATCTTGTCTTCATAAAACACAGTTTGTGGAAGAAGAGAAGTCTGTCTAATTGATCCGAGTGGAATCACGTTCTGCAGAGGAGAAAATAAATAGAAAGTAGAAGTTAGCAGCTGATGCTCTTTATATTAGAGCCACGTGCGGAAAGATAAACATTATTTTGAGCATTAATCTGGTCGCTCTGTGACATGTGTTTGAGGCCAACATAATGCATTCCAGTCCTGTTCCACTTTGTTCTACATTATTGTTAACGCATGCTTCACCCCTCACTTCACATCATGTATATTTGTTTGCATATATTATAAACAAAATACTCTTTCTCTCACTTCTCTACAAATTTATCAAATATAATTTTTCAAGCTTGCACCGACTTTACATATTCTCCAACCAACGTTTCCGTGGTCTTACCAAATCTCTCCTTCCTTCAAGTTTATAATCAAGAATTATTCTAGCAGTAATAATAATAATAATAATAATAATAATAATAATAATAATAATAATAATAATAATAACAACAATAATAATAACAATAATAATAATAACAATAATAATAATATTTTAATTGACTATTTAACTCATGCCCCAAGTGGTAGTCAATGACCAATCCCGTTTCAATGAATTATGTTTTACAACCAATGACAGTCGTGTTTCACCTCTCTCTTTACCGATATCTCTTAATCAGCTCCTGCTTTTATAATAAAGAAAACTCCTCCTTTTTAATATTCTGAACAGGTCAGAGCATTATTTTTTTTCTCCAACAAATATATTGAATATAGCAAATAATGAAACAGATTCCTTGATTTTACTGAGTCGTTTACTAAATAAAAAAATATATGAATAACCTATAACATAATGTTGATTATAATATACAGTTTGGTGTGTTTCGTTATTTTTCCACTATGGTGCATTCTTAAAATATTGCGATCCTATCTGGCAATAAATAATATAATCAAGTTGCAGTGAATGAACATAACCTCACATTTCTGATTGTTTTAAGACATCGCCGTTTACATTAAATATATAAATATTTAAAGGCTGGGTCAGACTCTTAGCTGCAGTGAAAGCAACTGATCTGCTGTGGACTCTAGAAAAAGTCTCTGGTCTTCCGGGTTGGGAGTTAATGCTATGGGCCAGCTCCTCATACATGGTAAAAAAAATTAATGCTAAAAAACAAAAATATATAAGAAGTATCGAAATGGATACTTCCTGGAAAAGAGAAATGTAGTAGACCAAAGTCTACATGGATAAAGAAAGGGAATTCAAGACAACATGAAGAAGAGAAATATGACAGAAGCAGACACGCAAGACGGGGAAATGTGAAAGAAAAAAATTGAGATATTTTGGTTGAGGATATCTGTGTATATGACACAAACAATCCTGAAATAAAAATATGTAAATATTTTAAAATATCGATAACTAGTTTTAAATAATGATTTTTAAGTAAACATGTTAATTTTTATTCGTTAATTAGTCCTAACAAATGCCACTCTTGATTTCCAAATCTTCTAGATAAATTCACAAGTCACTTCATGACTCATGAATTTATCGATGATTTGGAAATCACTCATGACATTACTTATGATAGATGTTTTTAAAGAATGTTTTTAAAAATTGTTTAATGTATTGTTGTCTGAATTCTAAATATTTAGAATTAAATTTTAATAAAACATTTGAATAACTTTATACTCTAATGAAAGTAAACTAAATTGTGATATCTTTCTTATATGACCAATCAGATTTAACGGGTGGTATTTAATAATATAATTATTAACCAATATAAATTGAAAATAATTTCATGTGAAGTAACAATGGACTTACTATAACACGTTAAAATGTATTCATTCTGTATGAAATGTCCGTTCTGGATAGAAGCAAGCAGAGCTCTTCAGACGAAATTAATGTTATCTTCAATAATAGAATTGAAAAAGTGTAATTTTATACGCGAAATAAAAATAATCAATTTTGTGAATAAGAATTGATTTTAAATAGACGGCGAAAAACTTTACCACCGTAAATTATTTGCTCAACTTGTAACTCAAGACTTGAAATAAACTCTAACAATTTCTACAAAAAAATTATTTTAAGAAGTGTCTCCTGTATACCAAATTCCGACCCCTGAGAAGAGAACCCAGCTCTACACCGCAATTAACCTAAATTAATCACAACCAAAACTTAACACACAACCAGAAATCTTTTATGAAGCGTTCTCCTTCGTCGCCTAGTTGACACTGAAATTGATAATCACAAAATATGAGACAGTTAGAACCAAAGGGTGCAACTGCAAGTTTTGCAGGATTGAGAAAAACAGGTTTAAAGTTGAAGTTGTGTAAGAAAATCATAGGTAATTGAAAATTATAACAATCATGTTCTATGATCACAAAAGATCTCAGGATAGGGATATACGAAGAGTTTATGTCCGCGCGATCATGAACCTATGGGTTTGAAAGTGACGAAAATTAGTTCAGTTATTGTTTGACCAACGGATCTGTGCCCCCGTAAGATATGCGAACTGAATATTAATTCCTACTGCCTCGGTAAATAATTCCCTCTCTGCATTCCTGTCTCTCTCTTTTCTCTCGTCCCTCCCATTACTCACAATTTTCAGTCTTCTGGGAGAGCAGATTATTTACATTTGCAGTCCAGTGTTGCCAACTCAACATGAACACTGCAGATCCAAGTGTAAAATAAACATTATTAAGCAAATAATAAAAGTCAATCAGCGTCATTAGACCTACTTAAATATGAAGAAGTAATAATTAACCTTACATGATTCAATATCCAAGATCCATGACACTATTTAGGGGAAGTTTGGCAACATAACTACTCGGAAAGTTATCATAGCTGCTGTTAGACGTGGTGGGGGGAAGGGCGTGGAATGGAGGCGTTTAACGTTTTTAAGAAAGACTGCAGCGCTGAAGGGACACAGATCCGTTGTTCTGACAGTAGTTGGTAGGGCAAACATTTTAATGCAGTAAGTTAACGTTTTTAATATAGTATATTTAGAGGTAAGAGTTCTGACAGTCTTTTGTCTTGGTTTCATACACACACAGTTGCATAATATAATGAGAAGTTGGACTTCTGACTGTGTTTTGCCTTGGTTCACACACAAACAGTTGAATAATATAATCAGAAGTTGGACTTCTGACTGTATTTTGTCTTCGTTTCACACACAAACAGTTGATTAATATAATGAGAAGTTAGACTTCTGACTGTGTTTTGTCTTGGTTCACACACAAACAGTTGAATAATATAATCAGAAGTTGGACTTCTGACTGTATTTTGTCTTGGTTTCACACACAAACAGTTGATTAATATAATGAGAAGTCAGACTTCTGACTGTATTTTGTCTTGGTTTCACACACATACAATTGAATAATATATACTATCTCTCTTGCAATTTTAACTTTTAGTGCATTAAAATCCTTGTCCTAATAGTTAGTTCTAATGGCATTTTGTAACGCCATATAGACACACATTTAAGGAATAAGTATGGTATTTTTTCAAACTTTAAGGGGGGTGATGGGTGAAAAATTGACGATTTGAGATCAAAATTGTCATTTTTTGTTTTTTTGTACTAAAAAATAGCCTCTACTCTAATGTGTATGTGGCAAAGTTTCAGAGGCCTATGACGCTTCTAAGTGCCGAAAAGTGCTGATTAGACCTGTATTTTTCATTTTGTAGGCCTATTTAAACTGCATGCAAATCTTTAAACTTGTTTTTCCACACTTTTATTTTCACTGCATTTTTGTACATTCAAAATTGAATGGAATTCACAAATTTTGTCCTAGAAGGTTCAAGTTTTTAGTGCATGTCCTAAAACCAATGGGTAACAAAGTAGTTCTTGGGTTTCATGATTGAAGTAGTATTTTAAGAAATAGAAAATAAAATGCATGCAATTATTAATTTTTTTTTGTAATTCCACGCATGAGAGGTACAACATTTCCCCCCCCTTATATTCACATAATAAGAATTCTAATGCATGATGTTTTTTCTAAATATTTGAAGGATCTTGATAAAAAATCAGACATTTAAATAAAAAATTGTGGAACCCATTTATTTATAATATATGCAATTTTTTTAATATGACATTTAATAACTCATAAAATAAATGTCTCACTAGAATGAAACTTAAACACATTATTATGTATCATGCATTGAATGTTTATACAAAAACTCAAGTCTCTAGCTCAAAAAATGTAGAAAATAGAAATTTCACTCAACACCCTCCCTTAAGATCATTCAATTCCCAAAAATTTGAAGCAGATATATATTATGAACTGATGGTTTTCTGATAATTTATAGCTATGGTCGATAATATATATATATATATATATATATATATATATATTTTCAGAGTTTTTCAGATGCGGCAAGTTGTAAAAGCATTAGTTGTAGGAGTTCACCTGAAACGAAAATTTTAAAATCGCTCTAGCGATCGCAATGTTTGATGTTTCACAATAAAACTCGGAATATATTTTTTTTGTTCAATGCCACCTGTTTGTCATTCGACATTTCAGGTATTCTCTTCTGACATTGGCGTATTGTAACCCACTTCTGAGGTTAGGACGCCTGGAAGGCGGGGTTACGCTGCCTCAATGATATGATGGGTGATGCCGATGGATTACAGCTCTACAAAAAAAATTGTCTCAGCGAATTTCTATGTTTTCAAGTGCACAGTTTACGAATATATTCATGAATGCTGAATGTGCTATAGTTTTTATGATTTTTGCGTATCTTATATCTTAAACAGTAAACGGCTTGTTATTAGTAAAATGTATGTTTCCAGTCATGATTTGATTGTTACGCATTTTTTCGCGTATACAAACATCACGTGATTCCCGCTCTCACACCCCTCACTCCGCACATCGGCCGTGATCTCAATTATTTGACAAAATTAAAGTACTCACAACGTGCATCTGGATATGATAAAAAATTCGTCAAAGCGTTGGACAAGAATGGAAAATGTTTCAAATACATTTGTAGAAAATTCCCTAAGCTCAGTATGTAAAAGTTAAAATGCGGAATATTTGATGGTCCTCAAATTAGGCAATTGATGAAAGATGCAAATGTTATCAAAGTTATGACCGTTCCGGAAAGTGAAGCTTGGAAGGGTTTTGTATTGGTAGTAGTAGAAAATTTCCTAGTTAACTATAAAGCACCAAATTATAAAGAAATTGTGCAAAACATGTTGATAAGCTTCAAGATTCTATGGGCAAATATGAGTATAAAGTTACACTTTCTCCACAGTCACCTGGATAGATTTCCAGATAATTAAGGAAATTATAGCGACGAACAGGGAGTGTGCTTTCACTAGGATCTAAACGTAATGGAGTAAATGTATCAGGGTAGATGGGACCGTCACATGATGGCAGATTACTGCTGGTCTTTAAAAAGAGATTGTCCCCTAAAAAATTATAGAAGAAAATCTTTTAAAAAAAAGGCATTTCACTGAAGTAAAACATGGGTTTTCGATATTTGTCTTTCTATTTACATCAGTGCATACTAATTTTTCAAAAATCATTTGATATTATAAATATATATGTGATATTTGTTCATATTTTCCGATTTTTGTAGTGTAAAATGAAAATAAAGATGAAAGAAAAACCAGAGCAAATCTTCCAAAATCATTGATAGTTTCATGAATTGCGAGCATAAATATATCCGAAATTAATCGTATATCAAGGGCAACAAAACCACTGTTCCACCAGTGTAATGAAGCGCCAGGAGAGGCCTTAAACCTAAACTTAATCTAATGATGTGAATATGATATTGATGACAATGATGGCCAGATTATGTTCGGGGAACTTTTGGGCCTTAAAGTATCCTGATATTTGTCTTACAGGTGAGGAAAATCCCCGAAAGAAACCTCACCCATGAAACTTGACCCGAAGCGGTGATCGAACCCGGACCCGCTGCGTGACAAGGCAGCACGCTACCTCGAGACTACAGCGGTGTACTAAACTCTGAATATTGTATTAAAATAAACTGAGGTATATATTATCAAAAAATCAGCGAAATCCAACCTTTAGAAATGGGGTTTCCCTGAAATTTGAAATTAAATATTTACTCTAGCAACCGCCATATTTGGTTCGTCGCAGTGTATATCATATAATTAATTAACCCTCAATATTTAATGTATTTAGTCGTAGCAGCGCAAGCGGGTATTAGCTAGTATACATTATATAAAATGGTAAATTTTTATTTGTTTTTGAACAAACTAATGACCTGGTTAGAATCAAAGGAGGAACTCTACACTCTGTGGTGATGATCCCAGTGGTCTGGCTTAGGGACCACATTTATCGGGGAAAATGGCTTGGAGTCTCGATAGGAAATGGAGTGGAAATGAAACAATTCTGGGATCTACGTGATGAGAAAGTATGTACCAACAGTCTTTCTTCTCAACACTCTTTCCTTATACAGGATCCCTTCAAATTATCTCACCTATTTAAATTTTAAACTTCACTCAAGAGATTTAGTCTTCGGAAACTCAAAATATAAAAATTGATCTAGCGGCCGCAACTTGTGATTCCTCAAAACAAAACAGCTACAGGCGATGGATTTAACTAAATACATATTTCATAAGCCAGCAACATTGTATAGTCTGCCCATTCATTTAGTTTACAGGCGGCATCAAAGGCAACTGTTTCCCTCTGGTATAAAAAATACATTGTTACTGTCAGGTAGAGCCGGGGGAGTTGTTGTTAGAGGCTTCTAAGACACCGCTCTAATCACCAAAAACTGAAAACTGCAAATAATGTCTTCGCATGTTTAAATGCCATTTACATGTCTACTCCACGTGGATAAAATTATTTTAACAGCGTTGCAATTTTTGTCTTTTGCAGTATCTTTAGTTGGTAAAATATTATTCTAGTGAATAAAACGTGACAATGCAGCTTGTTATGCTAAATACTTATGCGTGCAAAATATACCTATCTAACTACAAAGCAAAGCGCCTGAAAACTAAATGACAGCCGACTATACCATAAATTCGACTTGCTGAGAAATTCGCTTAATTTAATCAGATCCTACTTAAACCCAGTCGGGGTCGATGCATTTTTAGGACGGAAAAATCCGAGGGACAAGTCCATAGGTCCCGAGTCCGAAGAATTTCAGGCTCGTAAAAGAACCACAAGCATGAATAAAGAAGCCTCTGTGCATCCATCCAAGTAATACCTTATAAAATTGTAGGCTTTCACAACCGGTAATATCTTGATTCCTAATTGGTTCGTCTTTTGGACTAAATAGCCTTGGTCAGTTTTCTTGAAACTCGACGTTTCGTCTACTACTGCGGTAGACTTCCTTAGGAGATTCTGTGTGCTCTCTTTGAACACCTCAACTGTCAGCTGTTGATGTAGGGTTGAACAGAAGTGGGTGCGTCTTGTCACCACTAGTGAGCACTGTTGAACATACCATTTACAAAGACTTCTCATAGGGACACCGATTATATATTAACTTCTGACTGCGCATGCTCGCAGATCTTGGCAATAACAGGATCTCCCGCCATCACTGTGATTATCTTCCACCTCCCTCTTTTTGCATTCCCTGGTTTTGAATGACAGCTAATCATAACCCTAAAGAATTATTTAACTAAAGAATTATTTAATGACAAACTAACTTATACACTTCACTGATAGTATTTATTTTAACAATTAATGAATTAAATTATTTATTAAAATAATATTAAGATTAACACATCTTTTCATTTGTTTAAATATTGTATAATCGTAAAATTTGTTTTCCATATCTCATTATTTTTCTTTGTTTTTATATACATTAGACAAGGACTGTCTACCAACAATTTAGTTTATTTTTGCTTGAATATATTTTATTGTTAGTTTTAGTCTTAATCTTAACTATCATTAACTGATTGTATAAGATCTTAATATATTGGATATTATCTTATTGATCAAATCTTCATTTGGTATTTAATATTAGAGTTAATTGTGATTGGTATATTCTGAAGTAATATATGATTGTCCTGGTGAGTGGAAGAGAAAGCCACATGACCTTAACTCCATCTGGCTAAATAATTAAATAAATAAATAAAATTAATAAATCACAAGAGGGAAGGAAGGGAATGACGTAATGTGAAGGAAGGAGATAGTGACATTGACGTGTCCTTGTCTGGCGGGTTATGGTGTTGGGTGTACGCTTTAAAGTTATTAATTACTATTATCCAGCACCGAATAGCTGGCTATATAATCTACTTGACCATGAGAGGAAAGAAGATATTTTAATGGAAGTCCACATGCAACGTTTAGAAGAAAATATATCCACCTACAGAGACAAGATGTATCCCGAATGTCACCAACTAGGTTCCCTAATGCATTTCTTCGGTATCGCCCACGAGGAGGACGACCTGGACATCCACAAAAACGACTTTTAGACCCTGTCTAGTGATCAACATTGGCCTGTATTTATGGTTGGTGTATCATGAAGATAATGGTATAAGTAGGTCTGGCTATAGATTCACTTATCTGTTCGTCTCTCTCTTTTATCAAAAATGTGTCGTAAGAACTTTATTCTCAAATGCACTTACACTTTCTATCTGCCTTAAATTAAGAGTCCATGTTTCTCAACCATATAATATAACTGGAAAAAATAGCAGTTTTATCTATAACTATAACTTTGGCTATGACAACTCTGGCTATGACAAGCCTCATGGGTTAGTGGAAAGCGTTTCTGACTACAGTTCATGAGGTCTCGGATTCGATTCACGGTCAAACCATAGAAATGTTTCCTTAAATGGAATCATTCCTGTCGTTGCTCATGGTCTGGAATTTAGGTTAAGATTAGGTTTAAGGACTCTCCTGGCGCTTCATTATCATTCATCACCCATCATATCAACGGGGTAACGTAACTCCGCCTTCAAGGCGCCCCAACTTCAGAAGTGGGTTACAGTTACGCCAATGCCAGGAGAGAACACACCAGAAATGTCGAAATGACAACCTGGGATATTAAAAAAAAAAATTTCGCCCCAAACATTACATCCTATGACGCGACTTTTTTAATTCTTTCATAAACTCCTG